>SOPI01000760.1:0-380279 GCA_021307395.1 Trypanosoma vivax
CGTGCTTCGCCAATTGCCGCGCTAACAAAAACATCCGCCTTACGGACATCTTCACGTGCCTCTTCCGCGATTTTTACAAGTTTACCCGTAGTCTCTCTCTGGTTAGCACCATGCTCACTTTCAGCCATGACCTTCTGAGCCTCAGTCAAAATAGAAACTGTTTTTTCCTCGGACTCAAGGACGCTCCGCTGTGCCTTCACAACCGCGAAGTTAGTGCTAGTCACCGTGTTCCTCGTGGCTTCAAGGCTTTCCTCAGCTGCACAGTGCCGCGCCAAATCAGAAAGTTTGTTCACAAGTTCGTCACGCCGCTTTTGGAGCTTGGCAAGGAATACTGTGGCTCGGCAAAACGCCTCCCGCTTCACCGAGTCGACCTCGTTATCGATCATTTTGGTCTCATCTCTTAACCCCTTCATTGCCTTCAGCGCATCTGCCAGCGGAACAGTGGCATTGTCCAATTCTTGCAGCATGAGTTGCAATTGCGTCCCATTCAACACATCTACCACTTTTTTAACGTACGTGTCTATGGTCCCGTCCTTTCCAACAACATTATTCCACATAATCGTATCAAAACGAAGAGCAGCACTTTTCTCCATTGCGCGAACCTGTTCTTCTACACGTGCCTCACAAACAGTCCAGCCACTCGCCCAAGCTCCAACGCCTGATTTACAAACAAGTGCTTAGTTTATCACGCCATCTATGGAAACCTTCGCTGTCAACGATCTTTTCAGGGTCCAGAATGCCCACCGCTTCCGCACGTTCGACTGCGTAGCCAGCTTGAAGCTGTTTTGTTAAGTTATGACCCACCCGCTTCATGACTTCTTCATACCAGCAAACTTGTTTCTCAATTCTAGTAACTGCTGCCCTCGAGTTGCCACGAGAGCCGCTACTCAGTGTGAAGTTAGCGGAAAACTTTATTGCGCGGCTAACGTAATGTAATGATTCGTAAGTAGCTCTCACAGCATTATCTGCCTTTTGTTTGAGCATTTCGTAGTTAGGGCTTGCACTAGTAATTAGTTTGCTTGCCACGGTGTGCACTCGGCTATCTTTAACGTGCTTCAGTGCTTCCCTTGCTCTTTCGTACTTCTCCACAGCAGCGGAAACCTCTGACTGCAGCGTCTCGGCCACTTCACAAGTGCCTTGAACGACTCATTGTAGAGCGTGAAAAGAACTAAAAATTGGCGTGCAGCTTCACTCCTCTTTGCATCATCGTCGTGTGCCAGTGAGCTGTGTCCATGTCCCGACGCTCCCACTCCGGCCTCTGCAGCCGTCAGCAGAAAAAGAAGAGGGACTGCTAAACACGCCCGTCCCATCAAGCACGGCATTTAAGAGCCAGGTGCCTAACTTCAGGACTAAACAGAGGGAGAAAGGGAAAAATCCAACACCAGAACACTGCCTGCAGAGAACACGCTCCACACCACTACAGCTAAGTGGTGCAACAGCAAGATCAGACAACGCGCTTACACATGAAACGCAATGCGGAAAGGGTATTTAAGTGGGCGTGGTCAGCGCACATCACGAAGCAAATCGGATTAATGTCGGTGTGGTGAGCGCGTGCATACAACCACACGTCAGTGTTAACAGGAACCGCTTGGATTCTCTTAAGTACAACGCGGCTATAGAGGCAGAAGGTAAGGCGGTGCTCTCTTACACACAGACACGCACACACCCGAGTCAGTCAGCAACATGAATCTAAACTCAATTCGCTCCAAAGCGACGCAGCGTGCAAGGAACCCCCAGACGCCTCAAGGTCAGTAAATATTACGCATGGCACTGACTGCAGCCAGCAACACTCGCCAAGTTGGGTCTCTCGCGAAAAAAACACACTTGATCTTATGGCACTTTGAGCCCAAATGTCGTAAATGCTCAAAAAAAAAAAACACGAATTTGGTAGACAGCACGTCGATCACAACTGATGTGATACGCTTCCATTGCGTCAAGTCAAATAAGCTCATGCACACCACCTCCGGTTGCAGTTGTTTTACAATATTTGGCAGTGCTCAGCTACTAAGTAAGCGGTGGAAAAGTACACAGAAGCACACGTACATAGACGATGACGATAAGATCACAAAGGCGTTCCAAAAAAAAAAGGAAGACTACAAGGTAAACTTGCTTTGTGCGCCATCTGGCAGAGTGCCAGCTGCACCAGTCTGCCACCCCTAATTGCTCACGCAAAAATGGCGCATGTGATTGCAGCAAAGCACCCTTTCGCAAGGCCATGTGCGCGCCACCGTTGAACGCTAAACGCTTCTCCGGCATGAAAACAAGCTCGCTCTATTCCACTTGCCTGTGCGCTTCCGGGCACAACTGCAGGCCGACAAGTGCTGTCAGGTCACCGCTTCACAGCACCCGATACCAGCACGAGCAGGTCCACAGCACTGCGCCTCACCATCACGAGTCCCTCTTCAAAAATTGCGCATCTTCCCTATCTGTGACAAGCCCTGCGTGAGCAGTGAGAAGAGAGGCAATTGAAGGCTTCCATGAGACATTTTGTGTGAGAACGTAGGTCAGAACAAAAACATGAAGGCATGCGCTTTAGCGACCACATCAATTAACTAATGCCGTCATATGGGAGATTCTTACACAGCTTTGTTCTCAGGGAAGGTGGCAGCGCGAAGATGTCTTAGAAGGCGCATTGTTTTTTCACAACGTGGCACTTAAATGAGACGAGGGGGCAAAGGATGAAAAGACCAAATAAGACATGAGAAGAAGTGACGAATTACGAGTGCACGCCGGCACGAAACGAGGAATTACGGCTGAGCCGCCGGCCCCGCACTCCTTTACATCAAAGACACACACACACACACAGTGAGAGAGAGAGAAGAGAGAGAGAGAAAGAGAACAAGTTGTACTAACGCAACGATAACGCGCAACACGATCGTATCTTTGCTATTATATTTGCGTCTGCCCTCGAATTTTTTATTTTTCCGCTTTTCAAGCGAACAGCGAGAAGGAAGGGAAACACTTATTAGAAAACACGCCTTACGTTACACAGCCGCAAACATATGCGAAGGGCAGCTCTCGAAGGATCGCCCCTAGCAGTGGGAAAGCAAGCAAGCAAGCAAAAATAAAACAAAAAGAGAAAAACATTTTAGTATCGAACCATCCTGTTGAGTATAGTGAAGCAAATGGAAAGTCACATTTTAATTACTAAAACAAATGACTCAGCGAGCAGTCACGTAACATGCCTTTGTCTCAGTCATCGTGGCCAAGCACATGAAACAACTGAAGGTACAGCGGCGTACACTTCGAGTCCTCTGCCGCCTTTTGTGCCGCTTTAGAAGCCTGTTCAGCAGCGTCAGCGCTCTCCTTCGCTTGTCGTGCAAGACGTACCACTTGTCTTCCGCTTTGTTGCAGGGCGTTCAGCGCCGCCAACGCGTAAGACGTATTCGTTAACGAGGCCAGTCTTTCAATGGCACCCAACGCCTCGGTGAGGTCTTCAGTGACATTGAACTCGAATCGTGTGTCGCAGGGGACTAGTGCAATTCTGTTTTCCTCTTTCGTTACGTTATGGAAGGCGCTGGCAAGCGTCCCATTTATTTCATGTATTTGCTTTTCGTTCATAATCAGCGCGGTCTTCCCACTTCTTACCAAAATTCTGGTTCCCCTCCGTGTGCCCCGCACAGCTTCACCCGTTTCTTTGCGCATCTTGACAGCCTCAGAGGCATAAACGCTGGCACTGGCAGAGCGGTCTGCTGCTTCGCGCGCAGCCTCACTCGACCGTTCAGCGCGTAGGCGCTCCGCAGTCGCATTTTCCTCCGCATTTTGCGCTTGCTGCATTAACAAAGAAGTGTTCCGATTTATTTCCCCGAGTCCTGTCATCACATCACACAACTCACTTCTTTGCTTCTCCAGTACCTCCTTAAGGACTGCCTGCGCCTGCTTTTCAGTCTCTTCTGCATCTCTAGACGCTTTTTTTGCTCCTTCCTCGCAGTCAACTGCACGTTTGCTTGCCTCAGTTATATTACCCTCCGCCTGGAGGACCAGTGAGTTAAGAGCCTCAATGTTCTGCTTAACCTCTGCAAGGTCAACAATGCCGATATTGGGTAACTTCTTAGAGACATTCTGTGCCTTCGGAAAATTTATTGTGTGCTTGGAAAAATCAAACGGATCACATGCGTCTTGCGGCAATGGGAAACGTGCACCGAATGCGTCAGTCAACAATGACTCAAGAATCGCTTTTGCTTCAGCAAGCTCATTATGTTTACCCGCTTGTTTCTCATCAGTTGTTTTCTGAAGGTCACGTGCCTTTACATGGAGCTCCTCTGCTTTGTGTGCTGCTACAGATACTTTCGAGCTGTCCTTCGACGCACTTTCAGATGTGGTGATGCAACGAACATACGAATCTAGTGACGTCTGACCTTCAGTTGCTTCTGGCCTGAAAACAACTGCTTTATTCACAGCAGCGGCAATTCTCTCGCAGGTCATTTTTGCTTTGGATGCATCCAAAGCAGAATTGTCAACTACGCGTCTCAATTCAGAAATAGTACGCACAGCTTTATCATCACGACCTTTCAACGATTCAAGCTTGAATTTAAGCGTGTGTAAATCTGAGTGAAGTGCACAAAGAGCGTCCCGTCGGCTTTTCAACTCAGACACAACTGCTTGCACTGCAATCTGTTGGATCTCCTCTGATTGTTCATCAGCCCAATCAACCGCCCTATCAATCTCCACTGCCACTTTCTGAGCCACGCTGCAGTTTGAATCTACTTGAGCTATAATGTTCTTCAGGGAGCTGACTTTCATTTCGCAGTTTTGCAAAGGCACGCTCAGCTCTTCTGTGGCATTGGCCAGCCTGCTATGCGCAAGTCTTTCGATTACTTCAGCTGCTTTGTCAGGAGTCATAGAGGCAACATGCACCCCTGGAAGACAATTGTTGACGTCTTTAAAGAATGTTTTATCATGGTTAGCTGTCAAGTTAAGCGCAGCAGTGAAGTTGTTCACAAGCTCATGTATGTGTTCGCTCCCCTTTTGTAATGCATCTCGTGCGGTATCATTGTGCCGCTTCAGTTCGGATTGTGCACCCTTAACCATTTCTATAATCTGTTCGCCTTTTTTGTTTAACTCATTCGCCTTTTCTGAGGTAAAGCTCACGTTGTTATGGATTGAACGAGCCTTCTCAATCCATACATCCGCAGAATCTGCGGCGGTGTCGGTCTTCAGAATGACATTCAGTGCACTCGCAGTCGACTTCACAACGTCAGTCAAGCTTTTACTTTTGTTGAGTTTACTCACAACCGAGGAAATATTCGTCGTTGCAAGTTTGTCCACATTATGCCCCTTATATTCATTGAAAACCTTATTAATGGAATCCATTCTGTTTGACATGTTGCAGACAAACTCCTGTGCATCCTCAACAACTGTTACCGAGGCATTTTTAACTTTCACTTCGGCGTCAGAAAGTACTGTCAGCGAATGGTTCAGGTACATAATCATTTTGGGAATTGTTGTGTTGAAGCGGCTGAGAATCCACTCGAAGGAAACTTTAGCGTTAGTGCAACTCTTGTCTCCTACTTGGTCCCGTATTAATGCCTCACACATCTTCTTAACTTCGTCTTTGCTGTCATCGTAAGCCATGCCGTGCACATTGTTCCGTGCTAATTCCACAAAACGTTCGCGTATCTTTGTACAGCCATTTTCAAGGAGAGAATCAGTGACGCTGCTGTCACCAATATCACGCAAGTGTCTTAAAATGTTATTGTGAGTTGATTTCAGAAGGTTAGGGTAGTTTTTGTCCACTGCATCTTCCTTTATCACATTACAATCCTTCTCGATAATCTTCAGTATCGTGACGCTGTGGTTCCACACATTTTTTTTTGCTGCTTGTATTTGTGTAATTTTTCATATCGTCCATCCATAACTTCACCCTATCCAGCTTCAATTTCCACGCATCGATTAGTGCAGCTTTCCAATTTGAAAGATTGGTGGCACTGTCAACCACTCGCATCACCCTCAGCTCCGTGGAGTTAATAGTTTCACGCACACCAGCTGTCCGTTCACATTCGGCAAAAAAATTCGTAAAATTGCTGAAAAGACCGAGCACTTCGCTGACTCTCTTGTCTTCATCTTCAAGGTGCAGATTACTGTGACCAAAGGTGTACGCCTGAGGCTTGTCTTTAATGGCTTCGAACGCATTGAAGAAGTCACGCTCGATGCCATTCATAAAATCGCGAGCAGTGGCTAGTGCCTCCGCGGTGTTGTTCATTGCCTCACGCACATTTGAAATCGCCTCTTCAGCTCTCGCTCGAGTTGCATCAATGCTTTTATAAGAGCCGAAATTCTGAAGTATTGTAGTAATGGTGGCGTTCGCCCTTATCGCTCTCTTCTGCAGTGCCTTGAAAGTAACATTCCAGTCAACAAACATATGCGACGCGTTGCAGAGCAGTATTTTTTTTTTTTCCGTTGTTCTCCGTCAGCATGTTCTGGTATTGCTGCACTAGAACCATCTACATGAACCATTGAACAAAAAGACGCTACGAACAAAAGCAGGGCTACTCGCTGAGCTGTGTACGACTTCATCAGCGTAACTTTCACTTGTATGTCTTGTTGGTGCGTTCGAAGGGCGATTACAATCAAAATGGGGGTGAAAAAAAAATAGATAAAAACTAACGTACCGCGCAACAGTGGCAAGCTGAAATCTAGTGCTGCAACAAGCGAAACACTCATAAATGTCTGAAGAGTCAAATTAAGTGAAATCAGGCAGGCGAAACTTTAACACACTCACGGTAATTTCCAGAAAGTGTGCTATTGCCGAAACAAAGCCCCATGCTCCAAAGTTTAAAAGCCATGAGAAGTTGGAGAAAATAAAAGAGTAGCGCGCTTTCAAAGCACTCACACGTTCTCAAGGGAAAGGGACAAGAAAAAAATTACTGCCCACTTTCATTCGAACATGCCAACACCTGCAAGTATTAATCGCACGACGAGAGCACAGCAGTCTGATCAGCGGCTCTTTTGCACGCGCTTATTGGCGCTGGCTCACTCACCGTCCTGTACTCTGCGCTAATATACCCGCGTTGCGAAAATTGTTGTTCATTATCTTTCAAGGCGTGGCCGCTGTTGGGTGCTGCCTCTCCAGAAACACCGCCATTTGGAGAGCTGCTTGAGTTCACTCGAAGCCAACCCAAACACTTGCCTGGATGCCCAACACACACCGCTTTCCAGTGTTTGGCAAAACCCAACGGAATTTTCCTCCTTAATTCCAGGAAACTTTCAGCCTTCAAGCGTGCCGTTGACACTAGCTTTGTAGCTGGTCAGCTCAAATCCTTCTCGTCACGCCACACAAGTCAGCGAAAGGTTTACAAAGTCGCTTGTGCGAAAACAGTCATTAGAATGGCTGCTTTCATCCACCAAGGTGCAGTCCTTCAAAGTGATTGGCGCCCCACTCGGAAGACCACGTGCGCCGCATTACTCCGTGCCGAATGCATCAAACCGGTTGCTGAAGATGACGAATACACTGACCGCTTCAAGAGCACGCGCCGCCATGTTTTGCGGAGCTAGTTAACCAGCCAGAATGGGAAGTGCAAATGCACGTGTCGTGGAAACGTTTCCGGTGAAAAGCATATGAAACAACGTCAGGGGTGCAGGGGGACTGTCGACAGAGTGAACGAAGAGAGAAGGTCACTGAACACGTGGCGCGTCACGATTATGCGCCACACGTTCTTCTGCATTCGACCGTTGCACGCTCAACCTAACGCTCGGCAAATAGACAACTGCACCTGCCCACTTGTTATCAGTTGGAAGGCCAAAACGTTGCTAAAGGGCTAACACTACCAAACGGTAACAATTATCATGCCAATGCTCGAACGAGCAAAAAGCACCAGTACAGCAAACAGCGATGAAAGCAACTGAGCGACAAAGCAAATTCTCTGGCGTATCGAGGTGGGAACAAAGGGTTTACAACCACCTCCACATGTCTGTTGATCTGCAAAGATGGGCCAGCTCCTCGAATGGCGGATTTTGCACACGATTAGAAAAGCAATGGCTCCCATAATAAATCTGACTGCTGTCGGCACTGACACAGGCCTGGCTACTCCTACTTGGCTCGCCATGCGAGGGAAACCAGTGGTAGCACAGAACATGTAACCACGCAGCAATAGCAAAGGAAACCAGCTCGCTTGGAGGTGAATAACAGCGTTCGTAAGCGAATAAAGCTAAAATAGTGACGTTAATATAACGCAATTTATTCCATATCGCTAGAATGCGAAACAGCGCCACAAAGAATTGTTAGAAAATGGCACAGGACACATCACGTGTAGCTGCAGTCAAGGGTCACGTATTTTTGAATCGCGCAAACTCAGGCACGTCGCCACACCTCAGCACAGGGCGAAGTTACATATTCACACGTTTGCCGGCCCACTGAGCCACGTTCACGAAAACTGACTGCCACGCACGAAGCACTTACGACTCCACCACGTTCGAAGACATCTTTTGAGTCCCGCCCTGTCTCATCAGTCGGAAGTATAATCCGCACCAGTCAGCAGGCATCACGGCACGCAACATGGCGGCTGCGAAACTGTTGCACACACGCTGATAAACTCGAGGAGGGAGAAACAAAGCGCTTACAAAAGACGCGTACCTTTAGTGCAGAAGCGCCATGTGAAGCTCAAAACATTGCTTTGACGCCAACCAACATATCTTTCCTCCAGTCAAAGTGAAAATCCGAACAGACGTGGTTCTGCTGGGTGTTAAAACACCGCTTTACAAATCGCCCTGAACGCAAGTGTGGCTGGCCCTTCGCAACAGCGACAACAAAGAAAAGGGCAGAGTTGCGGTCTTCGCTGTTTATCAGCTGCCTCCCTGTGCATGCAACGAGCGTAGAATCAGGTGGCGGCATACACATGGAGCGTCAAAAGCAACATATGCCACGCTGAGAGCAGCATGAACTTCAGAGCACATAGTTATGAGCACACTTGTGGCGCTCGCCTCGGCAATGACGTACCGGTGTGAAAGGGCCTCTTCTCTTGCTCTTGCATGTTGCGTGGCGCCCGTCAACTGTCGTTCAAGTGCACTGACAATTGCCCTTCGGCTTTGTTGGGTACAAATACTTAACTTTGTGTTACAAGAAAACAACAACACGTGAAGAAATAACTAGTTCAGTGTGAAGTTACACACTAAACTACAAGAAGAGAAAACAGAACAGAAGCATCACAAAAGGGCACTTTCAGCTGACTGCCAAAGGTGCTTCGCTCACTCCAAAAATACAACAGCAAAAACAATAATGAATTACGGTGAGGTCAAAATTACATCAAGGTGACTTCCCGCTTGCAAACAAAAGTAAGAAAAAGAAAGTAAAACTTTATTTATTGATTCATGGCAACGTTTTTGTTATTAGCAGGCTTTGATGAATTAACATTGGCGTACATGCGAAGCAAATGAAAAGGGCGAAAATACGGTTTAGAGCCTTTTCTCGTTTTACTTCCTCAGTGCTCGCAGCGAGGCCGCGCAAGCGGGAAGGCGACCGCTTCAGTTCTTCTCGGGAGCCGAATGATGATGCGATCACAGCTCAACAACCGCTTTGAAAAAACAATCGCATTCAGACGAATTGGGAGTGGCGACAGCTGCAGTACCCGAGCATTTCGGGCAAGAAAAAACAACAGATTGGGAACAGAGACGAAAAGGAAAAGAAAGCGACAAGGGAAAGAGTGCCACCTGTTCAACATACTCGGCTTATTAACACATTCACACTTACGTGTTCCACTCGTGCAGAAAACGGCATAAGGCGACACAATCTCCACTCGCGCACAGAAATAAATCGCGCACGGAATTAGGCCTGAGGAATCGGGGAAGAAAAAAGAGAATTCCGTGCTTAATAGCAATAAAGCCCATTGTATACGACGAATTACGTTGAGGCAGAATAGTTTAAATTGTATTCACCACGACAACGCATAAGCAACACTTAAAAGACCCCGTACATCGCGCTACCGGTTAGAACACTGTGTATGCCGCGTATTATCTCGCTCGCCAGATAACAGCGGACACATAAAAAATAATTAAAATAACAATAAAGTGTAAAACTCGTCGTGCGTCGCTCCACAAATAGCGCTCGAAAGGCACTAGTGGAGGACGGCAAGTGGCACATTACAACACCAGCAAAACAGTACGGAATAGCCCACCTCAGCCCCATACATATCGAAGTAACTGTCTCCACATCGGCTCACAATTTGCATTTTGCTTCGCTCCATTCCGCTCCACTTCCAATTTATCCTTCGCGTAGCGCACACTCGCAAGCGCACCTTCGAGTCGGCTAACTTTGCCCGAGACACTCGCACCAACGCTCACCAGAATGTCGTACACACCCAGCTCTCCAGCGAGGTTCGCCACCATCTGCGTTCCATCGCCACCACTTGACGCGTTGGTTGCAGTCCTGGAATTCACAGACGGCAACTTAACGCCCCCACCACGCTCCGCCTGTGCAAACAAGGCAGTGGCCCTCGCTGATATGTTTGTTTTCATTGTGTTTTCGACGTCCGTCAGTGTTTTGAGAAGCGCCGCACCTTTCCGAGTCAATGAACTGTCGTAAGCGCTTACATCGGCCAACACTCCGACTATTTTCTCAGAAGCCAAAGCCTCACCCGCATCATCGCCACCGTGCAGGGAACTAATCCCATTCTTCAACTTCTGTAAGCCCACGTGCAAACTCACCATTTTCAGAAACTCGCCGCCCACGATCTTCTGAGTTTCACAAATCCCACTCGAAACGTAGCTCAAGTTTCTCCCAATCCTTTGCTCGCGCCCTTTCAACAAACGTTGTGCCTCCTCAAGCAACTGTGACGTCTTTTGTGTCAAGTTGGCCAGTGCCAAATTATCCATCGGAACCGCTGACGCAATGACACCGCTCTCAGCGCTCCTGGTCGAAACGCCAAAAAAGTCATTCAGCAATTTTGTGCCACTTGTCTCGCTGCAATCAAGCGCAGCATCCTCACATATTGAGGTCGCATTGCCAAAAGCTCCACCATTGGGTTCATTCAAAACCTTCTGCATCAACATCTGCTCCACAGGCAGCTCTTCACACACAGCACCACACCCACTCAAATTTGCTCCTCCAACTAATTTCCGAATTTGTCCTCTAAGCTCCTCCTCCAACTCAGTGACGTTCCCGTTCAGCATCTTCAGGAGCCTCAAACCCCTATTTTCCAGCTTCATGGCTCCCCAGGTGCTTCCTTGCGGTTCACTCGCATTGCCAAGCCTTGACTCAATTCTCTGAAGCCGCTCAGCGGGCACATTTTCCTCGACTGAAGTCAATTCTTCAACTACGTGGCGAATTGCGAGTAGTCGCGCCTGCTTCCTGACCCCAAAAGACCTTCTCAAACCATTCATTAAATTTAGCGCAGTGTTGTTCTCTAACATCCTTCGTTGCATGTGAGACTAAGTCTCTGATTTCATGCTCACTGCTGTCAACGGTGCGCTGTGTCTCTTCCATCGTTCTTCCATTGACTGTTTCACTTCCCGTTTCATTTTGAATGCCCTCCATTTTATGAGAGGTTCCTGATAACACCTGCTGTCCACTTTTTCGGATCAGTAGATGGCAACTCAACATGATCCTCCCTAGTTTTATAAACATTTTCAGTTTTGTATAGCTGCTCAACTAACACATCCTTAAGACCCGCTGAATCATTACCGCCTGCAGCCAGGGTATCACTAACAACCTTGTTCGCATGAGCTTCATGTTTTGGGTTGCTGTCCACCTTCTTGATCGTGCTGAATGCCTGTCTAAAGTGCCCAAATGTGCCGCCCTTTGTATGGCCGGTGTTCCGAAAATGACGCACCACAACTCGGAGCCCACCAATTGCGTCCATTTCGTCACATGTGGTCGATGACGTACTTTTAAGTTTATTTTACACTTTCCGGTGTGTTTTTATAGGCGAGAATAGTTTTGGCTCAAGAATCGAGCTATAACCAAGCACGGTTACTTTCACCTTGTCCAGTTGAGCCAAAACCGTCTCAATCTCTTGCCGCCGTTGTCGACTCTTTTTCAGCTCCTCAGAAACTCGCATGATCGCTTATTCAGCGTTGCGAAAGGGAGTGTCAATGATCGTGCACCATAGCCACAAAAGCTCCCTGTCACAGTCCCCTGTTTTTTCCCAAGATGAAGCGCAACTTATGTTAGACCCCAACCCAGAAGTGGCACATAACTGCAGAAGAAGAAGCCATATTTGCCTGTTCAACATCGTTTTGCCGTCTTTTTTAGTTTTATGGTGACGTAGAGGCACAAAAATGAAGGGGGTAGGAGAATGCAAAATAAACATGACCACGGCACAATATTACTCCAGCTTATTTACAAAGAAGTTTGTCACAGCACCATAGAAGATGAGCTCACAGAGAAAGCAGACTTTGCGAGAGCAATAAATGCGCTTCCATCAAACAAAGAAAGCCGCCAGGATCTGTGAGGACATTAATAATTTGTTTCACAAAATTGAGTCAAAAGTCACACTTTGCAGTGCGTTGATTGGTCCGCCCTTTAACACCATCGGAAAACAAGTGGTCAATCTTCGGAGTTTCATGCGGTAAAATGCTTTTTTCGTGGTATTACTTGCTTGCACCGGCATTCTCTTCTTGGAGCAGCGGCAGTGGCACTTATCCGTGTGGGCGAAATATAAAGCCCTTACATACGTATCCGTGGTTATGTCACTGTTGAAGTCTGCGCTCTTATTGGTAGGACTACAAACAAATCAGCAGAGTGCAACATGACAATCGTCCTGTTGTTTAATTGGGGTGCTCCTCATTGTATCGTGCTGTGGAATGACAGCGCCAAGGTGCGAGCACTGTCCACGGCTGTTAAGGTACTCTCAGCCAAACAGAAGCACACAACGGACACCAAATTTAACCCAACACTTGGTAAAGGCAGAGCAGAAGGCACTACCTTCAAGGACTACTCACACAGGGCGAGCGCGTCCGTGTGATGATGCTGTTGCAGTCACATGCCCCAAAAGGGTGCTTTGTAGCAACACGGTTGGTGGCAAGACTGCTGGAATTACAATTAATTACGCTTCGACTGCCAAATGCTCAGTCGAAGTGCGAAATTTGAAACTAAAATGGTAAAATAGCCTGAATTCTGCCTTTGCAAGACCAAAGAACCGCAACTCGTGGCCCATGGCTTCCTTAGAGACGCCTGGGCTCATACTTGTTACTTTCCAACGGTCGGAACTCTGAAGGCGAGCCGTACGCCAACCACATAATACGCACACACATGAAAACACGTGCAAACATAATTTTGTCACGCCCTGAGCTCCACGCAGCCAAGCTGGGATGCGCATTCAAAAGGAAAAACTCCTCTTCACTCACTCACTCACCTCTCACTGCAAGCCCCATCACTCCAGATAAACAAACTCATTCGTGGCATACGGAGTACCGCTCCATACATAGCTGCAAACAAACATATTATAGACCCGTACGTTTGCTCATAAACGCCTCGTCATTATTGTCACCAGCATCGGGGTGGCCAAAGGAGCTGGAAAATTGGAAAACTTTTGCATTTACAACACGGCCCCAGCAGCTTGCCAAAGCGGCACCAGCGGCAGGAAGGGATGGGAAGAGGTGTTGTTCCCATCGCCACCACACACAGTCACAGCCACCTTATTTCCCTTTCGTGTCCCATCCCGCACTGAACCGCATACACGCGCGAAGACACATACAGACACACACGCGCGCACGCATGAACAAGTAAAGGCTACGTCAAACTCCTGCGCGAGCCATCAGGAGGACAAAAAGGGGGAGCAGAAAAGAGAGTGTTGCCTCCACATAATGGGTTTTGTTGTGATTGGAGAAGCCTCCGGTAGGGCAGTGAATTTAACGTAACAGCGATGGGAGTAAGATCAACGCCTCCACTGACAATTGCGGCTAGCCAACACATTTTCAATGGCACGCGCTCGCGGGTGGGACGGGCTTGCCAATAACACTGGCCACTTCACGGTGCCAGTAACACTCAACGTGACTCTTCTCGTCTCTACAGGCTTCACGCTCAACACACACCACGCCGAACACGGCACGGCACGATATGTATTTCTTCCCTAATTAGACATTTGCAGCGTCGTGGGGATGGAGCTCATTGAGACTGTCGGCACTGTATGTCTGTCTTCATGTGTTTGTATACTTACAGAGCAAAGAGAAAATTCGATACGCCGCGAGCAACATTCTCCAGTAATACGTTGGGGTTATTTGGAAGGCATGCTACACTGCAGCCCGCATTACCTTGTGAGAGTGGAACGTTCTTGTTTCAGTGGCAGTAAGATGTTCGGTTCGCGCTCATTTACTTGGAAAGATACCAGTCGCTTACACATTCGCTGAGATGTAGTCCGGTCCTCCATAGCGACTCTGAGTTTACACAAATAAAATAAAATATCTGAGGAAGTGCATTACAATCGATGAACTGAAAACGTTCAGAGCTCCGTTTGGACAGCATTGTGAGCTCATGGAAGAATACACAAAAAGCCAATCGTTGTCAGCTCAAAACAGTTTACAATGTAAAAAAGAGATGAAATGAAATGAGGAGGGAAATGAGAAAGACAATAAACTTCCTTTTCAGATAACCGCGAACACAGTGCGCGCGGCGGTGTTACGTCCGTATATTTTAGTGCACAATCAGCAAGTCGTGTTCAAAAGTATAAAATAAACGGAGGAGGGAAAGAAAGAAAGCCCATGGGAATATGGCAGAGAAAGCAGAAACAGTTCCTGATGAGGAACTCGCGTTCGCGTTGTGGTTGAAGCTCTCAACGGAGAGAACTGCTTGTGAAGCACCGGCTCCATCGTTGTGCGCAGCAACGTCAGTGCTATTTTTACCCAAAGGCACATTTGGGGCACTGTCCGGTTCAGAAACTTCGGTGCTGGTTCCCCCAGTCGTAGAAGGATCCTCAACATCAGAAACCCCTCCGTTTTCACCGACTTCACTTTCAGTCTGCTGTGCCCGCATCCGGCTGCTGTCCCCATCAAGGAAATGTTTTTTAGACAGAGGCTCTTGGTTTGGCAACACCGGCGGCACTGCACCGCTCTTACACACCTCATCAGCCCCACCTTTCTCAAGAACGTTGAGAGTTTCAAGGACGTGTTTCATTGCTCCCTCGGACTCGTCGCCACCGAGCCAATATATTTGTGGGTAATTAGAATCTGTAGGATAATCGAGGCCTCCAGAAGTATTTACCTTAAACAAGCCACCGAAATTCTTATTTCCACTATCACTTATCCATTCACTATATACCTGTGTGAGAGGGCAGCTTTCTTCTGAGACTCCAAAAGCACTGGCACGACCGGTTAGCCAATTGTCATAACTATTGCCTGAAACGCTGTAAAAAACAGCAATCTTTTCCTTGAGCATATTTGAAGCATTGGTAATGCTGACAAGCTCCTTGTTCTTCATAGTTTTATCACCGCAGCCAGGCAGCTTTTTCTCCAATGTACCATCAATGGGTTTATATCCAGAGCTGTCATTGCCCGTTGCCAAACACACCACACTCTTATAATGGTAATCTTGTTATTATTTTTACTGAGGAAAAATTTAATGGTGTTGTCAATGCCATTGTAATACTCCTCAATTTTTTAAATCAGATCTTCACGAGTCGCTTTGTGGCAGGCGGGCACTTCCCGTCCTCTTGATGCGTTTAGCGTCCACGCGACATGTTTCAGGGCCCCTGAGAGCTCACATATTTTGTCTGCGCCGCCCTTTTCCAACAGTGCGGAGCCCAACTTCCCGTGATGCCCGCCATAAACACAACTCGTCAACGAAATGCTCAGCAGGTAACAAGCTGCAGTGACAGTAAGTAAACGCTTACCACGCATTGACCAAAACCGAAACACGCTGTGGTTGGTGGATCTCGAACGTCTCTTTGTCCCTTTTGCTGCTGCCTTTTTAAACAAATAATCAAAGCGGGGCATTTACAGCAAATCGAAGAGAGAAGAACATTTCTGGCTACTATTGCTGTTAGGCATGTTAAAGTAATGACGAAAGAAGAATTGAAAAAATAAAAGTGCGCTTCGCTTCAAAGAAACGTTTTATGCCTTGCAACGTGTTGCAACAAAACGTGCAATGCCTCCCTTGCATGGCGCGGACCTCGTGCCATAAGAGATGCAGTCAGCGTGCAATGACGTCACGTCGCTATGCAACGCCCACAGGCGCATGCATCACGACAGACATGTTGCAAAGGGAACCTCGGCGCGAATAAGTCATGCAGCGCAGAACACAACAGCAGCGGGGTTATTGTCAAACCTGTGTGTGACCACGCTCCCACTGAATTCTCGGCCACATGTGGTCCCAAAGACAATTAAAGTGCCCAAGCCAATGGCGAAGAACAGTGAAATTTATCACGCGCCCACCTTCAAACCCGCTAACAAACTGTGGCAGTCCTTATGCCTGCCTCCTCCAGTTGGTTCTTGTGCACTCTGCCAGTCGCACCCGCTCTACTGCAACCTTGCAGCATATCGTTCCGTTTAACATCAGGTATAATGCCAATGGCCGTATCCGCAGATCAACACGCTTTTTTGTCACCTTCACAACCAGCAGTTTCAGTGCACACGGCACCAGTGAGGCCTCGCTTACATTCAATTGCAGCCTTCATAGTGACCATGTTGTCATTCACTGCAGCACTAACACTGAGGTAAGTGAGCGGGGCGATGAGGTCACACCACGCTACTTCGCCACATACTTTCCACACCATGCAGTCACCCAATGCCACTCCCTCAAATATCACACAGCAGCATCCCTGTGACCCTCATTCTCTCCTGAAACCGCCGCTTGCTGTTGGTGCCCTGCCCTTCAGGCGCATCGCACCGAGGCACACCTCGTCAAACACCCCAAGCACCGCAGCTAACACGTCACGGCATACGGTCACGAAAAATTCGCCACACAGCTTCCAACGGATGACCGCTAGCGTCACTTCCGCAAGACGGTCTCTGGAAAGTAGTTCAGCATAAAATCAGACGGCATGCGAACAATGGCTGAACCTCTTGATGACTTCCCTCTTCAGTGCACCGCCATTTACGGACATCGTCCACCAGTCACAGTGCAAAGCACTCTTCCTGCAGCTGGCTCGACCTCGAATTGCAGTCTACACCTCAGGCTTGAAACTCAACCATGTTGATTGAAAACAGTTCACGCACGCCCTATGTTGGCCAGCTCACACAAACACAGATCCACGGCGCCTTCCATAACAGGACGCAAAGGCTGGCAAAATACGGAAGAGGAAAATGACGGGTGAGGAGCAAAACAATAAGGAATGAGATATTAGCAGGCATGAGCAAAAACGGGAAGAGTGGAAAAACACACGAAAGAAACTCCGTACAGAGACAGACACGCTGACCCCTCAACAGCACGTGCCCATCAGCGATAATAAAAGAAAGGAGCCGCTAAACCACGCACAAGTACAAAAGAGCGAAAATATGCGTCACATACAAATGATAATGAAAAAAGTGTGTGCCTCTCTTACACATATCTGTGTGGGATTTTGGTCACTTCGCAGCCGGTTCAGTCTCCCTTAAAACGGCAGTCGTGCATGCAAAACATACGCAAAAGTAACGATCACAACTGAGGAAGTAACTACGGCAGTGACCGAGCTAGCCCAGCAACTCACATTACTGGAAAGTGGTCACATTTGACTCAGCGACAGAGCTGCCTGTCATGTTGCCGTGCTCCGCATGGTCACCACATTGTTCCACAAAGCTCCGCATAGAGTCACGCCCGTCTTGCCCTCAGCCGCTGTTTTGTGCTCAACAGCAGCTTGACCGCCTCACTCAGCCTGGCCTCCACGTTCACACGCCTCAGCCGCGACGCATATGTTAGCGCGTTCATGCCCAACACGACACTCGCAGCCGCCACGCGTCACACCGCTGAAGCCGGTACGCATTCCACCCGCAACGCTCGACACACTCGCCAAGAGAGCCCACATCGCTTCCCTGCACGCACCGAAGTTATCAGGGCGGTGCCAATGGCGCTCCTCGGCAACAAGATGCACCAGCAGGCGTCGGTACAGCTGCATCGCATCATGCCACAGCGCTAAGTAAGACAGTGCTGGAACTCCTTCTGACAGTTCAGCAATGCAGCAAAGCAGCCTTCTGAACTGCTGTACACCGCAACCAGCATGCACTGCAGCACAGAGGAGACGCCCACCACCACTTAATCTGTTACCTGCCTGGTGTGCCGCGTGCCTTTCATCACAGCATCACACATCCCAAGAGCCATCGCCTCTTCCCGCACTTCCTCAGCGATTTTGGACAGTTCCTCCTCCTTTGGTCTCACGCAGACACCGGCGACCCACAGAGCAGGAGCCTGTCACTCACGACGTTGCACCCCTCCATTTCCCAGTCGACCGCACTTTTGCATCGAAGATCATCTTTTGACTGCATGCCCTCCCAGGCACTAGCCTCGCTAACGTGAGGCCGACACGAGACTCAACTGCTAGCACATGCATCCACACCATAGCTCTCGCCAACCTATTTTACTTGGAAATCCTCAACTGGTGTGGAGCGCATGAGCTAGCATTCCGCTGCTTGGCGAGGTACAGGAGTAAGATAGAGCACTTGCCTTCCTGTCGCAGTTAGCGGTAGAGAGCAGTGATGCTGCACCCCGAACTTCAATCAGCGTTCACAGAGGCATATGACCGCCGATTTGAGACCTTTCCACATGGAAGGAATTACAACTAGCAACTCGGGGCGTTGCAAGAAAACGTGAGCATTAACACCAAAGCACGTTGCCGGAGATTTGGGCACAGCAATGTTTCTTGAAGACTTTTAATGCATGCTTGGGATGTTGGGGTGTAACCCGGTACTCCTGGTGCCTTCCACGCGCCTGATAAGACGCATGCAATCCCATCGAACCGCATCGTGCTCCCACAACACGCTGGTGCGCGCGGCTGTCGAATATCGTTGCACAGCAGAAGTAGCTTCTCATCACTTACAATGCCGTGCAGTTGGCGTCGCTTGCCACAACATCATCAGAACCAACAGCAGCAGCGGTAGGCACATCACCGAGGATGTCACAAGAAGTATGGGGCTTACAAAAACGCATGAATGACCGTCCCACATTATTGCACATTTCTCTCTCGCTCTGTGTATGTGTAACTGTGTTCGCGTCAAGCAAAATGAGACGACAGTGGGGAAAAGAAAACTGTGAAAGGTCCGACACAACACATGTACAAAAAGCGTAGCAGCAGACATCATACCACGTGGCACACGCGTGAGTGCAAACACAACGTCTCAGCCGCACGTACAGACGCCACAAACTACTTTCAAAGCGTGCACTCTTGCCTGGTCACACTCTCATCCGCACAGGGGCGAGGAGTTACCGTACAGACCCAATCACGCTGCAGCGCGGCGTGGGCGCAGACAACTTTTTATTCCCTCACTCGTTTCCACACACGAGCCGAGCACAGCTGAAGCGTTCACTGCAGTTCACAAGCACGCGAATGAAATCATGCAGGGGCCAGCTTTTGAGACCACATGTGTCAAATGACCGGCACGTCGCGCGCGCCATTTCAATAAAGTTCCGCTCTTCACTCGACAGCAGTGGTGACATGCTTGTTCGAAACCAGCGTGACATGAAGTACTTAGGAGTACCTCGGCACCAGTTCCGCTGACGGCGTGTCTGGCATCGAAGTCACGGGTCAAACAGCAGCAGCAACAATATTCACTTAAATTTACACAAACGAACGCATCCCAATACGGCAACGAACGCTTCCTGTCACTGTTGTCGTCGTCTGTCTCGCGCTACGTCGCCATGAGGCAAATGCCTCCTTTCAAAAAATAAAAATAAAAAAACAAAACACACATCGCAATATACAACGTAAAACCACCATGAATCTGCTCGACACTCATGTAAAAAGCCACGCAATGCTCCGCCTGTGGCTTCCAAAAAATAGTACGGCGAGCGGTTGAAAAGCGTCAACAGCACGCTTATCAGTTGATAACGCAAAACAGATAAAAATGTGAACAGGCAAATAAAGCGAGGAAATAAGGGACGTACAGCAAACTTGTGTGTGTGTGTGTGTGTGTGTGTATGGCCAATGTGTCCACAGACATAAACAACTTTTCCAAAAAACAGCTAGAGGACACCATCGCCTCTGGCATGGTAGTTTCCTTGGCCTGCTCAACAACACAGATACCCAAGTAATCACTCTGCCACTCGTGCACTTAGACCGCAGTGAAGCTCCACCGCTCACCAACATCAAGATTCGCAAAAGTAAGTGCACTGGCGACTGCACACGCAGTGGTCACAACGCTTTGCCACCGCCCATGGTGTGGGACACAATTCGCACTGGCAGCTTATCCGGACCTGCGAAAAAGTCCCTCTTGCTTGGCTCAGCAGGGCACCACAGCTGCACACGTGCGGCACTCCTCGCTGGCCTACGCAACGCAGCACAGCACTGCCGTGTTTCGATCGGCAAGGGCAATTCATCCGTGCGCACAACACGTTACCAACACTTCAGTGTTGCACAGCAGCACTCGACCCAACTCACCTTTTTCTTCGCAGCACCAAGACACCGTCCTCTGCATATTCGCATCCTCCGCGTTACCGTTCGTGTCTGTGCGCACAAACATAGAGAGGATGTGTGCATGCGTGTTTACACCTTTGCAGGTGACTGAGTGCGATGCCGCACCTCCACACACGGCACAACTATCGTTGTGTTGTCAGCAAACAAAGCAGTGAAAAATAATGGCGATGACCATAAGACGCAAATCAGTACAACAGCGCAGTGGAAATGAAAAAAGGGAGGAGGAGCAAAACAGAGCAATTCGGTTTCATTTTTATCACCTCATGCTGGCAGTCAGAAGACGTCACCCCTGTTGGGGATGTTAAGTGAAGGCAGAGATGCAAAAAGGTGAGAAATTAGTACAATAAAAGCACAAAGGACAAGGAATGCGCTCGACGTAGTGCAGAAAAACGGTCCATGCAGCCAATGAAATCGCATTACACTCAAAGCCAGCTGCTTGGTATGCGATTAGTACAATCATCATTAGTGGTAGCACATGTTCCTATTTTATTTTTCCTTCACCGAAAAGGTGAGATTTCCTTCCAAGGCTGTCCACACCTGCGCCACATCAGCAGCGCGATGCCTGCACCAGCGGCAGCGACTGGTCGAGCTGCACCAGTCCTCCAACGCGCTGGCAGTGCTGACACTCACATCACGGCTCACGTTTCGTGTTACACCGCTCACCTGGCTCTGGTGTTAAACAGGGACTGTGGCGTTACGTTTCACCTCCTGCTCCTCCTCAGCGCGTCCGAGCTGAGTTACAACCTCGCTTGTACATTTTGCTCCACAGCAGTTGAGAGGGGGCTAACCGCATTGCTCAGGTTGGCCACCGCGCCCTCACGGCTCCACCTCGATTCCTCCACTAGAACTTTAAGCTGACCCAAAGCGAACACACAATGAATACACTTCAGAAGGTCACAATTCGCGTGCACGCGGGCCGTCATGCTCGTCACAACCGCCCAGAGGCGCTTCACTGCTTTCCCCGACTCACTGAAGTTGTTCAGTGTACTGCTGAGCTCCTCAGCCACATGGCGCAACGGCAGACAACCACCAAGCCGTGTTACGTTACGACACTGCGAGACACTATGCCCGAATTCCCTGCCATGGTTCATTGGCGTCTGAAGGCTGCTCAGCGTGCCGCAGCTCACTGCTGCCTTCTCGCTCAACATGTTTTTGTCCCTTGATGGCGGGCAGCGTTTTCGTGTCAGTGCGATGCCCATTAGCGCGCGAGAAGAGTGTCAACCTCTCTCAGCTTCCCAAAACCGCTCAGTAGCGTGGGAGGCATCGGCTGATCATGAACACGCTTCTTAGGTACGCGGCCGCCAACGCTCAGCAGCTCGCTCGCCACTGCTGTCGGCTGGTTGTGAGTGTGGTGAGGCTGAGCGCCGGGCACATTGCTGTCGTGTTGTAACATCCCTGCGGTTGCGGGGCGCCACGCAGTGCAGCGTAACGGACCTCTGCCGAGCACCCAGATGAGTGGCAAAGGAGCTACAACGGCCCGTGGCGCCTTCAACGCCCTGCATGGCACTCGCAAGGCCGTCGCTGGCGTCCCTGTGCGTCTTCTGTATGGCCTGACGCTGCACGAGAAGCCATGCCTTACCCACCTCCCTCTCGCACAGCTTACAACTGCGGTCCAGCTCGTGGCGAATCATCACCAGCCGCATGTTGGTACAAAGTAAAAGGGACGCCTCCTCATTTTTCTTGCTCGACCGCTCGCACACATGCAGGCATGGGTTGCTGTGCAATGGCATAAACCACTCTCCATGGTAAGAGCAGCGAACGGCGCACGAGGGACGTGAGGTACGGGCATGGTAAGCGCTGCAGCTGCTGTAGGCGAGTGCGCCCTGCAACAGGAACACAGAGGCAAGCACAGGGACGTTGACTCAGCGCGGCTTCACTTGCTCATCTGATTGGGCTGTTACCTCTTCACAACTCGCGTTCACTGACCGCTGGGGGATGTGAGAAAGGGCGCCTAGTTAGCAACTGAAGGTGAGAACCAACGCGTGCGGACAGTAACGCAGCCAAGCCAACTCGCAAAAAACGACATGCGCTTCCAAAGGACTGCGAGTCCATGGAAGAGGACAGAAAGAAAACGATCCGTGTTCCAGCGCCTCGTCGTGCTGCATGTCGCAAAGGCAACGCCGTCACTTTTTAGGGCAAAGAGGTGCTGCATTTTGTGCCGATGTTACAGCGTGCCTCGAGTGAAGATGCAGAAGCAAAACAAAACGAGCCCACGCGACCGCGCACACCGAAAAACATTCCACTCACCAGGGAAACTAACAGCAAAGACGATGTGTTTTATTCACGCAAAAACGCCATGCAAGCACAAACGTACACGAGGCATTTTGCATGCACAAATGGGATGTGTTGCTCGCTGACATCTCACAGCTCTTCAACCAATACAGCAGCAACCGTGTCTGCTGGAAGTGAAGCGGCTCGGGAGAGTGCAAGACGCGCAGTAACGTTGCGTGGCATGAAATGTTTGCGTTAAGGAGCAACAGGCGCCCATTTAAAAGATAAGCCGCTCTCAACACCGCAGATTGCACAGCTCTAATGCGCCTTGCCAGCTGCATGCGACGCAAACACATTTCGCATGCCAGGCACGAAGAAAACAGAAGGAGCAGAGGTGCTGCCGACTAAACGAGTCTGCATTCCGTCAATGCAACGTCAGGCAGTGGCCGCGAAGTCATGTCTCAACAGCTTGCGTGTGCAGTTGGTCAAACCACCACGCAGGGCACACTCATTACAAACAAATTCATGCAGGTGCCACAACACACATGGCGCAACGTCGTGCTGCCAGTCCTCCATGTTGCTAATTTATTCCACATTAGGCTTAGCGAGCCTCAGTACCAGTCGCAGTATTGTCGAATGAGCACCGGCTCCCACAGCGAAAGGCAACTCGGTTATGCGGCTGCGTCACTCGCGTGCCACTTGACAGATGGCGACGGAGAACACCATCACATTCCTCTCTACAGGCACACGGGGCGATGACGCTGCTCGCGTGGCTTTCAGACAACGGGCGTGACGCGCTAGCCAATGCGGGGGAGTTGCTCAAACAAAAGCAAGCTGAATATTTGCCGGTGCAGCACAAACCAACACCACTGCAAACCACAACGGTATCCCCAGTGCATCCGTCACAGATCGCTACTCACCACGCGTGCACCTTCCCACTTACGCGTGTGGCGTCACACGGCCACAGCGCCGAGGGCCATGAAGGCATGCACAGCAAGCAGGATTGGGGCGGACCTCAACAGCTGTGGCACTCATCCATTGTGGTTGCGATGCGCCACATCACTTGGCCAGGCGCATTTCCTCGCTTACAGTGACGTGGATAATTAAGCAGTCAACACAGCCAGCTCTGTGCATCAGTGGGCAGCTCCCAACGCGTAGCGTGCACTTGGTCCTGTCTTGTCCCGCAGCAACAATCGCTGGTGCAGCCACGCACGTTGGTGCTTCGCGTGATCACGCGATGTCGTCAGTGCACAAAACGAGTTGCAGCACCACTGCGACAAGTAAAGCAAGCAAGTCTCGGCAGCACACGCACCGTACCGCACAGCGCAACAAGCCGAACCATGTGAGTCACAGTACACGTGCAGGGAAAGGAGATCACATCCACCATGGCGGTGCTTGCCGTTGCTGGTCTCAAAGCGCGCTCAGCACGAAGGTGGGCCGCGCACCTGGCGTTGTCCTTGGGAGAAAGGACGTGAAATAGACAAGAGAGATTGGACAGACCGTTTTGCCGCAGGAGCGATTGGGAGATCACAGAAAGCAGGTGCGTGGAATACGTCAGCACAGCGTGAGGGAATTGGACGTGGTGAAAATGCACGAGCGTGAGGCATCTTCACACGCGACTCCAATGTTATTGGTAGGTGAGTTGAGTGAGCATGCACCACGCACCGTGTGGCGATGGGGAACAAGGCATCTCAAACAAAAGCCGCGGAATGCAGCACGTGTGTGGTGGTCGATGCCTTCGGTGTGTGGCGCGTTATCGGCCTGCACAACACATGAGGCTACCACAGGCCACGGCACGTGAGAAAAAGTGGGTAGAGCAGACATTAATACAAAAACAAACGCTTAGCAAAAGACGAGGCAGCACGTGGGAGACGTTGAACAACACGGTGCACAGCTACACCAAAGCTCTGCGTGCTTTCAGCCTCACTCGTCAACACTGCAGCTACACACCCCTGGTGTGCTGCAAAGTCAGTGCAGGCCAGACGCACATCTGTAATAATAAAAAATAAAACCAAACCAATTAAGCACGGAGAAGCGACCAATAGAACGTTAGTCTTCGCTGTGAGACACAAGCGTCTTCACCAGTCGGCACAAGTGACTGAGGGAAACGCATGTGGCCCACCACAGGACCTAAATAACTGTTTGTTATCTTAGACGTAGCGGTATGGCCGTGCCGCTACACACGAGCCACGCACACACGCGGTTACACGGGCGGCGTGCATACAAAAAAAATAACTCCCAGGCTGCTGAATAGTGAGCCAGTCGCGTGGCGCGTTGTCAGGCACCATCTGACTCATCAGCACTGGAACAATACAAAGCAGCATCACACATACGGGGCACGCGACGTCAACATGAACACCACGGGCATCTATCATAGTCTCCAAACACGGTAACAGCCTTCCCCCGCTAGGTAGAGTAAACACGAGATGAGAAAACGCCACGCGTCGATATGCAGCGCAAAAAAGGCAACTCGCTAAGAGCTTCGAAAGAATATTCAATATTTCGGTCATTGTCAAGTAACAGCTTCTCCAACCGCTCCATCTTCCGTATGAAAGACAGGTCAGTAAGGTAGCTGCAACTCGAAATGTCCAAACACTCAATGACATTATATTCGGGTATTTTGAAAGACTCACTAGTTACATTGCAGTATGACACTTTGAGGTGGCGCAGAAGAGGCGGTATGCCAATCACACCCCCTGGCGGTAACTTAAAACAATTGACGTGAAGCTCTTCCAGCGACTTCATATCCGCCAGGGGAAGCAGGTCAGTTGGATTTCTACACCATGACAAAGACAGCTTAACTAAGGTGGTGCATTTCGATAAAGACTTCACACCACAAGGGTACTTGGATGTGCAGAGCGAAAGAGTGCGCAAATAAGGCAATTCGGACAGTTCGTCAAAGTTGACGCACACCTTGGCGCTGTAAATTTCAAGCTCAACAAGTGTCTGCATCTTTTTTATGAAAGACAGCGTGATATTTGATCTACCAGCACAGTACAAATTCAGTTTCGTAAGTCCAGAGGGGAATACTGAGACGTGCTCCTCATGTTCAAAATAATCCGCTCTTCTCAACGATAGCCCACGCAGGCTTTGAAGGCGAGAGAAGTCGTACTTTTCAGATGATGCTTCGTCATTGCACAGCACATTCAACTCCTCCAGCGTCGCTATCCCAAGCACTGGGGTGATGTCGGTGATGTTCGTGCACCAGGACAAGTCAAGCTTCACAAGGCTGCGTGACGTGCCGAGTCCCACAAGACAGTTATCGGTGACACCTGTGTCCTTCAAGTTAAGAACGCGCAGGCGTGGAAGCCTCCCGAGGTCACCAGCGCCCTTTTCGATGGGGCTACAAAAGCTCAGGTCCAGCTCCTCAAGCGTCAAAACGTTCGCAAGGGGAGAGACATCAGTTAGGCTGGCGGTGGAATAAAGATCAAGTTTCTCCAGAAATCCACACTTACCGAGCGAGCGCATGGCGCTGTCGTCTATAGCTGTGCGACAAATGCTGAGGACGCGAAGGCGCTGCAGTCCAGCAAGATTCACCACATTGCGTGTTTTCAAACCACAATGCGAAAAGGAAAACTCCTCCAACTCCTCCATCTTCAACAATTCAACAGTCGTAGTGAGTAACAATGATGAGCCGAAAACGTCCGAAGCTTCGTGCAAGACACTTCTGCTGGTACACTGTGAGCGCACGAGCACTCTTTGGGGCCATGCAGAACGCGAAGGTGTGGCAGACACAGGAAAGCACAAACGTCCACCTTGAGGCGCGAATCGCTCATGTCCAGCTCCTCCAGAGTGCGTATTTTCACAAGGTCAGAGCAGTCAGCATCGCACATGCACGACCGCAGAAACAGCGACACAAGGCTCTTACACCTGCTCAGTGCGCGCATGCACGCGGTGTCAATGGCGGTCTCGCTCAGGTCTAGCACACGAAGCCTTGGAAGCTCGTGAATGGCGTCCACATTCACCACAGGCCTCGTGCGAGCAAGCGACAGCTCCTCGAGCGATGCTAGCGCGAATAGCGGTGCAAGGCCTGACGGACACGAGAAGCCAACAATGCTCAGCTTCCTCAATGCCGCACACATCCGCAATGCACGCAGATCCTGTTGAAACAAAATCACCTTGACGAACGTCAGCTCCGTTGTTGTGGGTGAAATCAATGCAGATAACACATAACTAATGCAATTAATTTGAAGGCGTATCGGCTTGTAGAGAGATCTGCTGCGTGCGCCACCTCGTCGTTCCACATCAAACCGCTTCAACTGCTGTATTTTACGTTCCACCAGCGCAACGCGAGAGCACAATACATCGTGTTCCCTCATCAGGGCCCTTGCTGAGTCATCCACGTGTTCATCGTCCGGGCGGGTGACAGCAACGTGGCTCTGCTGCACTGCTTCGGTTTCGGCACGCGTGGATCGACGAGTCGTTCCTCTAAAAGGAGCGGCACATTTCTCCACACAACATCGCGCTCGCTTCGCTCCACACCCGGCCATCTTCAGCAAAGTGAGTGAAAAAGCTGTGTCTTTCTTATGGATATGAGTAAAGGCAAAAGTGTAACGTTAGATAACACACACCAGTCAGCAAAAGCAATCAAACGCCACAACAAGGACAAGCACCACAGCAAGGTCTCCCTTTAACAACGGCGCACCCAACGCCAAACTCACACAAACAAAACCGACCGGGTAACATCGGAACAGTCACACACAAACACCGTTATCCCAGTACCCGGTAAAAGCGTGCACGCGCAGTCCGAAGAGCGTGCTGACGCCAGTGCATGAAGCACCTGCATCCCGACTCGTGCCACTGACGCCATCAACCTTGTAAACGGCACCACACACACCGGCAGTGGGACGTTAACCCAACACAACACACGAAAACAAGAGTAGGAACTTGCAGACAAACACACACACAAGCACGAAGCGGCCGTTTGTCTGCAAAAGCAACACCTGAAAACTGCAAGGCACAAAACAGCGTGCGTGAAAGCAGGCATTTTGGTGAGGCCTGGCAACGCACCTGTGCGCGGTGTGTGTCAGTGACACAGCAAGAACGGCTCGCCACCGTAAGCATGAGAGGCGCACAGCAACCAAGCTGCTCTTGGTTATTTGACACGGCACACTGTGACGCTGTTGGTGCCTCCGTGCAACCAACAAGCCAACGTTATTAATTCCAGCCGCACTCTGCAGGGGTGAATGACAAAAGGATTAGCATGTGCCAGCGGGCCATACACACAGCGCCAGCACTTCTACTGGGGTGCCATTGACTGGGACACAGCAGCCACCAACATCAAGATGCAGTGTGTAGCGCGAAGCGCAAGTGCTGCCCCTCGCTCATTGCATGAAGCGACACACAACAAAGTTCGGGCAATCGTGTCACGTGCGCCTATGGCGACACACGATCAGCATGGCAAGTGACGTTCAAGTGAGAAGGTTCGTCATCACAACCGCCTGTGCCCGATTGAGTGCTCAGCGAAGGACACCGAAGCGGCGAAAAACAGACGGGACTGCGAATGCAGCGCAGGAGGATGTAACCGAATCAACGCATAAAACGAGTGCCGTCAACTGGCAGACACATAAGCGCCTTCATTCTATTTTACGTCGGCGTACCGCGTGCTTACTTCTCGTCGTGACGGCGCGTGCGTGAAATATCCGTCCGCTCTGTTTTGCCAACAAAAAAGGCGGGAGCAGCGTCTACCACAGTCACACTTGCACTTCACCCCACAGCTAAAATAACGAGGTGTCAATGGCAGCTATGGAAAGCAACAAGCAGCAAAAGTGAAGTGATGTGTTCGCACGTTCAAAACTCGGCAGCGCACCCATGCGTATTTCATGTGGCTGCCATGAGCGACCGGAGCGCATCATTGCACAAGCCACGCAACCAATACACCACAACAACATGACAAGGAGAATAAACACGCCTGGTCGTCGGTCACAATAAACAACTTCATCTGGTAACCACAGCACTGTCAATTTACACAACAAACTAACCCAGTGGGCTGGGGAAGGGGCATCAACACCAAATCCTTCGATTAGCGGCATGAGATGTGGCTCGCAGTCACACACAATCAACAACACACTTACGACATCGTCGGATGTATCGCCTGCTGATGGGACAAAGCAACAAAGCACATGCGAGACTAGCGCGTTTCTTTTCACATCGTGCATGCACCGGTGCTTGTGAGTGCTCCGTGAGGGAAATGCCAGGAGTGCGGGAGGCGACGACACAAAATGAGGACACCGTGAACGTGCAAGGAGCAAGGCGCAAGTGGCACACCACAAGGAGCAAAACATGTTGGAACAAGCAAAAAAGAAATGGTGTGAGGCTCAGTGAGCACGCTGCTTGCTCGGCGTCACATTTTGCTCCACAATTGTTGCACTCTGGCAAAGCACAGAATCATTCGCATCCATCGCCTGTGGCCGCTCCACAGTCACACAATGGCGTTACGCTGCACCATCGGCATCGTGACAGCCTCCCTCATACGCACATTCGCCCTCACAGCAACGTCTGCATGTGACTCGGATCCCTTTTCGTGCATCCACACACGCCCCTCACACTCAAGCACGAACGTTCAGCCAATAGGCGGAGCTGTGCCATCTCAGCATTTACACCCACGCAATCACCGCCAAGAACTTCAAGAAGCTTATGGGAACGCTCTTTTGCTTCTTCAGGTGCAACAATTTTACAGCAGGCTCGTCCAGGCGTCATTCACGTCAGCCAACAGAGCTAACGGACGAGCATCCAGGCACACGAAGTAATTCCTCAAACTGCACCACGAGCTCAAAGTGCAGACTTCGCACTACTTTCAGGGAGACGGAGACGATCACTTGCTGTCACACAAATTTGTGTTTCTTTTGCTCACGTGGCGCTGGCAGCAGCCGCACGAACAGCTTTGTGCCCCTCACTCACACACACACACAAACGCTCATGCAACTGCCAGGCGTTCTCGTGAATTGTGCGTTGCGTTTAGCCAGTGTCACGATCGCGATTAGCTCCGTTGAAACACCGGTGCTTTTGGCGTCCTCCAGCAACACGCTTAGCATGCTCGTGCCTGTCTTTGTAACAAATAACACTGACGTCGATACATCGCCGCGCAGTTTCTGCTTACTGTTGTTCAGCAGGCACAACTGCACCTCGACACCTTCCATGCCTCGCATTGCCCTTCATCTTTTTGGCACCTTTGTCAGAAGCTGTTCTTTCAGTGCAGGGTCAACGAGCTCTTTGCACAATCGCTCAGCAACTGCACCACACTTCCCAGTCGACTGTAAACAGGCGTCCACGCACCGCGCTAAGGTCGTCGTGGAACACCTTATGTTTCTACAGATAAATCACAAAACACTCGTGAACTTGGAAATTTTTCTCATTGCCCTCACACTACCGCTCAATCGTCACACCACTAATCTCGGAGAGTTGTTTCAACTGCCACAGTGCCACCGAGCCTCGCTTATACAGCAATTGCTAATACGGGGCGTCGAAGAATTCATGTCCACTTCTCGCGCACTCGAATAAAAAAACATTGCAGAAATGGTTTTCAATTCACACTATCACGTCGCTCTCTTCTGAGAAAGCAACCAAACTCACCGCTCTGCCTCACAGATGCCAAAAAGAGAACTTTCACAGCGTCAATGGACTTTCGTGCACACATCCTCGTCTTCCTCGTCTTTCTGCCGCCGTCCTAACACCGGGAACACCAAGCTGCAGCCGCCCATCGTTCATCTCAAGAAAACACGTGGCACACTCACCGTCCGCTTTGCATTCCGTTGTCTCGCCGTATTTTCTCAACGCCGCGGTCACTTGTTCCCCGCACTCCTGACGTGCACAGTCAACAGAGAGCCAACGCAAAATCCACACAAAAAGTTCAGGCACTTCGATTCATTGAGGTCCGCACCCGTTTCCACCAACCTATTCGTCGCATCACACAGCACCTCCTTCATTGCTTGCACAACACCAGCGGTTGTACCGGGCATGACCACCTCAGCACTCATCAGCAACATCACGAAACAGCGCAGCAGCGCACGCATCACCGGCACAGCGGTTTCAAGGCAGTGCTTCACCCGCTCTGCACACGCCCTGTTTGTCGTACATTTTGGACTCACTCAGCAGTGTTTGGCACACGACACGAAACTCGCCATTTCATCTCAACGACACGCGTGCCAGGAGCATCTGGCGTCTTCACAAACAAATTGTGCGTCACATTGCAGCCGCTCTCCATGACCGTGATGTTGGCATGCTCATTCACAACGCCGGTCAAGCGGCTGAACACGCTCACGTACGTCGCAACCACAATGGTAAGACAGAAAGTAGCCCGTGTGGTTCTTTGTTGCTCATCCACTCGCAATCAACTTTGGTGATGAGGTGGGCGTTCGGCTGCGGGTCCAAGTGCCGTGCTTCCTGATCACTTCAAACGGCCTCACACACTCCAGCAACGCCTGCATGCCATTGTTTCGTCCCATTCGACGCGTCGGGCAGCGCACACACAACTCAAGCTCGCCCAGGCACCGAACACAACTCCTCGGTTTGACCTCAGACAACACAACGCACGCCTTCTCCCGGTTTTGCCTTGGCAGCCAGGAAGGAACTTCATGCAGCTGATCAAACGAGTCAAAATCACGTTGGAAATGCCCATTGTTAATCACCCAGATACGGTGGGAGCACGTACAGACGTGCGGTGCCTGCTCAATCGCTTCAAAGGCACGGAAGACATCCTGCTCGATGGCGCTCGTAAACTTCCAACAGACGTCCACGACAGTTCATACTTCAGCCGTCGCCACTTCTAATCATTTGATCACTTCACTGGCACTCAAAAGCACTCAAGCACCGCTTAGCGTTGCCGAGCACGTTCCAGGCAGCGACATCCATCTTCATCGCTCCGTTGCGCGGCAAGTGGAAGTGACATCCCAAACAACGAAGGTGTGCACTGTTTTGCAAAGCGGTATGAGGTAACTTCTCCTCGGTGCCGCACTGACTTCATCCGAAACGAGTGTGTGCACGCTCCACAGCACACAAAACAGAAACTGCCGACCTCAAATCGAGCAGGCAAGCGGCATGGTGCTCCTCAACACACGGTGCTACTGAAATGGTTTTCAGAGCGCTAAGGTTCCATTGCACAACACTCGGGGCTTACGTAGGAGAAAGCAACACGACACGGGAGCTGTTAATTTCATTAGAACTGGGAACAATGGCAGATGGTGCAAACAATTCCCCCGGTGAAGTACACACGGTTAAGCGCTCTTCCAGACACAAACACAGCAACAGCGCCTCAGCAGAGTCAGCTGGGTGCACGCTTCACACGCCGGGTGCCATCATCTAGCAGGAACGGGTACAACGCCACTCATGTGGTACCATCACGCGGCTAAAGTCAGCAAAGCTTTTTGATGAGCGCAATACGTGCGAAAGTATTAATAGTCACTAACGCCCGTGCAGCTCCCCATCCCTGTGGCCACAGCATGGCACAACACAGCCACTGCAGCCCAACGCAGATGAGCAGCAGTTGTTTATTCGCTCCATTGCTTGTTCAGCAGGTCTGCTGTGTTTGTTTAGTGAGAATGTGAGTGCAAAGGAGACAAAAACAACAGAAACGTGGGCACAGCAAAAAAGATAGGCAAGGCAGCACGCACACAAGACGGCAGTCCGTCCTTTGGGCAATAAAGCTGTCACTGAAACAAACAACTCAACACACGCAGGCACAACACCAATGTGTTGAGCCTCTTACTACCTCAAAGCAGGTCAACGTATAGGCATTTGAGAAATGAACACATAGCCATTACAACTGAAACGCCGCTTACTGGCATCGCTGTAACGTCACTGCATTGTTCCATGATTTATTGCTTCCGCCTTATAAACACACAGACACACAAAGACTAGCAGTGACGGTTTTACATTCCATTAAAAAAGCATGCCGCAATATTCACTTACAGCAGGCATGCATTGCTCACCACTACAACTTCACCAGCGTGAGCAGCTGGCTCCACAGCTCAGTGCAGCTGTCTCAACACTCTTCCTTTTTCCGCTTGACCAAAGCCAGTCGACTTCTCTCTTTCAGTATTTGCCTCACAGCTGACTCAAGACATTCATGTCACTCAAAACGCGTTTGAGTTGCTTTGCAGGACTTCTGTGCACCAGTTTGCTCGTAATGTTGTCAGAAACGTTACACTGACGCTCGTCGAACTGATCAATGCTGGCATTCGTGTCCATGTAGTCAATGAGCTCATTTTGTAAATGACAGCAAAACTACGTGGCTCAGCGTAGTTCAGACAAGACGTGAAATATCTCTTCTTTTTCCCTTTTTGGTTGGACGCGCTGGGCGCAATTGACGAAGAATTCTTTATCAACCTTTTGAGGCTCTCAACGAGGGGCTGTGTGTCGCCCTGCCACCACTACGACATAATGCAGTCGACAGTTTTGTTGGCCATTGCTGATCCTTCTTCACAGTATGGCAAATTGCACAATTCGCCTTTCGTGTTAGAAGGCGAAACCTGTACAGCTCCACTGCACCTCATTATTGGAGCTGTGGTTACGCTAATAGCACTGATGGCGTTGCTCATTCCACCAACGACTGCAGCGCCGCTATGCAGAGCGGAAACAAACGACCATCACTTGTCCGTCCATTTTGATTTCCAGCTCAGCCACTGCATCAAACTGCCTCTTCACACCACACAGCACCTCCCGGGCATCCTCCATGTTGTTAAGTGCGCCGTCGTTCTCCAGTTTGGCTCGCTCGCCACCGACGTTAATAAAAACCCGAAACTCTTCATAAACTGCGTCAATTCACTCAACCGCCGCCTGCGAGGAAGTTGCACCACCTCAAGCCACAGGCACAACAGCGACGTTACACGCTGTCTCATTTAGCTTGCTGAGACCGTTTTCCATCATTTGCATCGGATCACGTGGCACGCTTCCTCCACTCTGCGCTGGGACTGCGCACACAGAGCAGCACAACAGAGAACAATTCGCAACGCCATCTTTCCTTACGAAACAAGTGAAGGAGAAAAAGAGGTGCGGTAGCGGTTCAAAGCCAAGGGGTCCAGCACCAAACGCGCATTGCAACGTCAGCGTGCTGGTTGTGCTCAAATGTCACAAATGTTAGTGCGAAGTTTGCGTCGAATAAAAATGGCAAATGAACAAATGGACAAGGAACAATGACATGCGCGCTTGAAGCAGATGATTTCACATACTGACACGCACACACAGAGCGATGAGTGTCGGGCTTCATACAATTTTCGTGTCAGCCACAAGTAACGAGAGCACACGAAGCAAAAAGACGGCACGTGAAGGGGCAACTCTCCACACACGCGCCTCACAAGTCATCCTCAGTGGCGTCAGATGGCACAAAAGAGGCACACAATCGCTCACAAGGCGTGTTGCAGCGAGGCACCACGTCACCGCTACCACGCTCAGGAGTGACCTTGCTAGCACACAGGCACGCAAGCACATCAGCTCACCGTGCCATCGAACTCGCAACGTGTCAGTGCAAATACTCGTTAGGCACACAACTACGTCTCGTCATGCTTCCCCGTGTTTCGCACTCAAGCGGCACGCTCCACCCACTGCCTGCTCGCAACCTGCGACACGGGCGGTGCGAGCAGGCACATCAAGTTAAGTGTTGGGGCCATCACGCTAACGTCACGCAATGGGGGCACGCAAACTCAGGCACTGCTTTGCGTCGTGCAAATAAGCTTTCGTCGCATCTGATAAAGCGGCGCATGCAGCGAGCAGCGTCACAAGGGCAATTGGCAGCTAAAGCGCCATAGAGCACGTGCAGGCTGCATCGCAGGATGGTAGCGAGGCGCTGCGCACGCGAGCAATAGCACCAGGGTGTAATGATTCGGTGGTCACGACGCTGAACAAAGAAAAAGGTGAAAGAAACAACCCCCACGATACGGCACAGCACAGCAACAGCCTCGAGTCATCAAAGGTGTGCTTCATGGCAGAGCAAAGTGGGACTTTTGTGTGCCCACACTTGAAAAAGTGGAGATACACGTCATAGAACAAAGCAACTGTCCGCACCTGCAATGCACAAGGCGCATGAGAACGTGGCACAGCCTTCTGCAGTTAGCAGTTGTTTATCTGCTGTGCGTGCTCAACAAAAATAGACAGCACTTTGCTCAGCCTTCGCTTGCAGCAAAAGTATAATAAAAGGGGATTCGAAATATAGTTAAAACAACTAAACGGGAAACACAGCACATCGCAGAGAAAAACCAAAATCCATCACAAAGGGAAAATGATGCCTGAACGATTATAACCGACGAAATGGAGAATTAGAAAAGCGTTTTACACCCTCGCCTCCCATGCGAAGATGGGGAGTGTCGTGTGGGTGGGTTTGTCAGAGGGGACACTTTTATACACTGGCCTTACAAAAAGCACAGTAGAAAGATTCAAATTGGCTAGGCGAGGCTGGTGCATTCTTTTTTGAAAGCTCTATAAATAAAAATTAAAAAAATAAATTAGGTGCGCGCACAACAGCCTTGAATTCGTTGCACAGGCCAATTGCATTTTGCCTTGCGTCGTGCGTCGCTTGTCGGCGGCCTGCGGGGTTCCAGCCATTTCGCTCACTCACAACGCGCCGCTGCCACAATGCTGCGCCCCTTCGAGTTGCTGAGGACATGAACAACCGCTGCTCGGGAGCAACACGTCGCGGTTGCCCTCACGCATTTTACCCCGAGCACCGAACAAACACCGGCAGCCCTTCATAAGCGCCACGCTTTCGTACTGCGGACTACTGCACGCATAGACGAATGGGCACAACACAACTCATTGCACGCGTGTGTGTCTGTGTGTACTACAGGTTGCATGCCCAGTCTTCCGATGCACCGTCATGACGCACAGATTCGATTCCAGCAACAGCTAAGGAAACGTAGCGATGAAGAAATATGCCACTGCAAACAAGCAAGCACGTCTGAAAGAGTGGGCAGCACATAGTTGCGGCTGCGTGTCGAACCGACTGACACAGTTTGCAACCATTGAGCGTAAACAAGACATGCTGACGAAGCCAGGGAAGACGCTTCTCGCGTCTAAAACGGCTGCGGTGTGGTTGTGCAAGTGGCGTGACAACGCCAGATCATTGTACTTTTGGTCAGCGACCGGTGCAGCTAAACGCGTCTGGGAAACTAACGGCGCCGCGAGCGTCAAGCATTCCATTGCCATCCACAGGCACGCGTAGCCACGATAACAGCGATAAGTCACTGCCAAGCAGACGAATTCTGCACTCGCACTCCGCGGCAACACTTCCTCTTATTCCTCTCCCAACACACCACATTCCTCACGTTCCTCACTGCTTCGAGACGTCGACGGTTGATGTCGCTGTATCTACTCTCTCACCTCAAATGGCAGTGCCACAGCACCTAAACGCCAGCCTACCAAACTGTCCCACTTCTCCAATCAAAGCCTCTCCAACACGGGTCAGGGAGACACTCTCATCCACTCTCCGTTCATGGAGCCACATTGCTCGGACCAATGGGCCTTTGTCCAATTTTGCGAGGTCGCTCACCAAATGACTGCAATTTGAAGCGCTCCAACATCACCTGAACCCATCAAGTCCTGTGGTAGAAGCAGACCATCAACCAATCTCTTCCATAACTCAATTCACCAGTATTAATCTCTCTGTTTGCAGACCTGCCAACGCGCTTGGCAAGCAGCCCTGCGTGCCATACCCACGCCACCAAAAATAGCGGAAGTGCGGTAGTGCAGACACCTCTGACAACCAAGCAGATGACTTGTCGTTTTTGCTCTCACATGCTCGAGCAGTGGTCCCACACACATTCCAGACGCACTGAAGCTGTTGAGTGCACCAGAGCCCACCAGTCACCTTGGTGGTACGCGGTAGTTCAGATGAAGCATGCTAATAGACATCACATGCGCCAGGAGTGGTTGTGTGTGCCGCAGTGATCTCAGAGGGCCGTGTTGTTAGCCACCGTGTGCTTTCAAGACGCGGTGCAGTGAGTCCGCCTTTGCTCTTCTCAGATATATCCGCTGGCGCGTCCTGTGGTGCGCGATGTGAGACGTTAGACGGCAGACGTCACGTGTGCGTTAAAAGCCCATTGTAGAGCATATTCCGAAGCACATAAAAACAAGCACGTCTCAACGCCCCACTGAAAAGCGATGCGGAAAGAAAGGTACACGTCCACCAGCAATGGATGGGGAAAGTGTGTGAAAGAGCACGCTGTTGTTCATTGATCCTCTTCCGGGGTGGGGCAATGGCTTTCTCGTCAGGAGGGTTCACATGTCCCACCTGGAAAAACACAGAGTGCAGGTGCAGGACACACACTCAGCATATTAATGGAGAAGGCACAAGACACCAACACATTGACGAAAGTAACAGCTACACGCACTCTGGGAGCGAGGAACTAAAGCAAGCTTAATGACTGGAAAGGCGCAAGTCCATGCAGTGTATCCTTGGTCAGGATGCTTGCCAGTCGGCTTCTACAGTCGCTTCGATGCTTATGGGTGGCTGCCAGACTAACACACCTCTCCACAAAGTGAGCAATCGCAGCTTGCCACTGCTGGGCTGGCGTGTGACTCCGGTCGAAGGCCGCTAGCCACAATACACCATTAAGAGAGGAGGAAAATGCATGGCAATCCTCGCTCCTGTGCGTCTTGGAAATAGATATGCAAACCCTGACTGTGAGCAACAGGCGAGGAGAGAACAACAGTGCATAATAAGATGTGAGCCCTTCACATGGCGAGCAGTTTAGACAAGCAACAGGGACTCATGCAAATACGTACCAACCAACCGCGCCGCGTGGGATTTTGTAGAAAAAGGAAACAGCTCAAAAACCAATGTAAACAAACGGACACAAACAGCAGACATCACTTCATCAAACTCGGCATCCACGCTGTTAGAGAGCATTGCGTCGGCCACCTCGTAAAACAGGGCGGTGTCACCATGCACGCACTGGTCGGGAGACGCACACACGCGGGAGAAAGAAGGCACGCACCGCGCAACAAAGAGAGAGGAGGCGAGGGGGAGAAATAGCTTCGAAACGATTTAGCTCAGTTAGAGCAGCACCACAGCGACAGCAAGTGCGCGTTGAAGGGCAAAGGCGCGTGGGCGACTCCATGGGAAAAGACGGACAAAAACACATTCCAACGCGCACCTCTGTGGGAGGCGGGCAGCTGCTTCAGGCACGAGGCGGGGGCGCGTCGCGCACAGTGCCAATGGCAGAGGCACGTCCAAAAGACAAAGGTGCCAAAGGCAAAGCAAGTGTGCGTACTGCAAACTACGATCAGTGGGGAACAAAACTCGGTGGGCACCAGCGCGAAGCCGAACACACATGCGTCGCTCATGTACGTACACAAATATGTATTGAAGAACATAACGCCTGCGAGCGTGTGTGCATGCTCGGGTGGTAGGGGGAGGCACTCAAGAGTAGGGCAAGCGAGGAGGTGCGCGCGTGGAATTACCACCTGCCGCTCAGGGTACTCAACAGCTGGCGGTACAGCGGCGGGCAACGTCGCCACGCTGCCTCCTTGCGCGCCCTGCGCACCGCCTCCACCAGCACCTTGTTAGCCTCAGCAGCGCGCACAACCGCCTTGTTGATGCGCTTGGCGGCAATTGCTAGCTCGTCATTCATCCCCATAGCGAAACTGCTAAGCGCCGCAATGGTGCTCGCGTTCCTCAGTAAGGAGGAGTCGCCACTAGTTCCCCTTAGTTTCTGCACCAACTCGGAGGTGGCACTGGCAGCGCACACGTCTTCGGACGGCTTCTCGTGGGTCCCTGCAAAAACTTCCGCGGCGGCATCTCTGACAGCATCATAAGCGCTTTTTCCGGCATCTACTCTCCTTAGTTTTGCGGTGGCATAGCTGGCAGTCACCTTCTCGATCTGCGTTTTGGAGCGCTCCAGCTCCCTGTCGAGCAAAGTGGTCATTCTCACAGCGAATGCGAGACCCTTCTCGACGTATGGTGACATATCGGACGACCCGCTGAGACTTTTCAATGCAGCGATATATTGTGTCTCATCCCACGAGACGCTCTTTTTCACGCTCCTTGCATTGGCGTTGAGGAGCATCAAGTTGTTCTGCAGCACTCTAAGCTTATCGGCAGTCGCGCGTAGCCTGCTCATAAAGTGGCTCAGCACATTAATAACAGCAGCTTCTGCTGCCGTCTTGGCGGCGCGCCCCAGCATGCCGGCATTGTCCGAATTTTCAGTGATCACTTCCAAATTCGCGCTTATTGAGGACACGTTTCTGTCGACCTCTTCGGCCAAAATCTCTAAACCTGCAAGGGCTCTGTTGGTCATGAGCAACTCGTCAGTTTTTAACTTGGCAACATAACGAATGGCATCCGCATCGACATCAAGGAAGAGACTCGACAACTCATCACTGCACCTACCGGATTTCAGAGTGCTTGTGACGATACTGATTTCTTCCAAGTGCTGTTTAAATCATTTCCTTCGTGTTTCAGTTTTCTGTATTCGCTGCTCATTTCATTTTCGGGAAATTTCACACGCAAGCGTGCTTCACCAGAAAGGTGCACCACTCTCTCCAGTGCTTCCCTGCTGCTTTTCAGTGTCTACATTGCCACAATTGTATTCCTTGAGATAGGTAATCCAGCCGAATTAGACAAAATAGTAGACCTTAGCAATCCTTCAATTTCTTTCAAAGCACTGTACATCAATACGCTCCTGGGAGTGGCGGCCATTTTTGTATTTGCAGGACCTGTCGACGCATTTCTTGCATCCTGACTAACTTCTCTCAAACTTTTATCTGCTTCATCAAGCTTGGGCCATACGGTCACTTGGCGTCGCAGCATGTCACACAGCTCTGTGCCGTTTTTATTAAGAGAACTCAACATGCTCGTGGTCGTCCCATCCATACTTCTATCTGCTGCTGTAATATCTGCCCTTGTCCTCATCTCCACTAGGGCAAATGCACCAACTTTCTTCTCCAATACAACGAGTCGCTCAGACAACTTCTCAGCAACAGCCATGACTTTCTCAAGCCTTTCTTGATTGTTTGTGAAAACTGCGAGGCACGTTGTCACGTTGTTCTGCGTGCTATTGCACGTCACCTTAATTGCTTCCAGCATTTCTGTCTTCCACGCAGTCAAACTTGTCTTGACATCATTTAGTTTTTCAGAATAGTCGATGAGTGTGCTGAACACATTACTTTTACTAAAACACTTATTTCGCCCAACCTGTATTGTTTCCACTGTTTCTCTCGCCCCCGTGTACATCAGGTGCTTTTGTGAATAGTCTTTAAGACTACCTGTGAAATACAGAGCAGCTCGTGAAATAGCACCATGGCCATCCTCTGCAAATATTTTCGATACGCTCGTATTACTCGCTGCTTTACTCGCGTTGCGTTCGGATTCATTTGCACACAATGGCGTCACTAATGTTCTGGATAATCCCTTCTAGCCTGCCAGCTTCTTCAGAATTCTTGCCCAGGTCGTTCAGAAGCTCCGTTGCGTTAGCGGGTGCTGTATTTGCCTCTTTTGGAAGTTCCTCAGCTCCCCTTGTGACTTCAGTTGCATTTTTACGCACTTCCAAAAGTCTCTCATAAATCTTATTGACGACATGCAACCATCCACAAAAAAGATCCTTTGCCGTACGCTTCTGTGTTGCTTGCTCCGCCCCTTGTCATCGGACAAGCTGCTTTAGAACTTGGCAAGGCAGCGACGATAGGCGAAACTGTGAAGGGCAACATCAAAGGACAGTGCTGAAATACAAGCTTCGTCATTACACACGCCAAGCGACTGCCTTCAATGCGATAAAAACAAAAAGAGACAGTGTGGTCACAGCGTTGGATGGCGCACAACACGACAGAAGCAGCCGCATAAGTGCGGGAATGCAGGGGAATAATGTGATGAGTTGCATCCCAACTGCGGTGGGCGGAATGCGAATGCACTCCCACTCAAGAGCACCAGTTTGGGGGCATACGAAGAACACAAATTCGAGGCACTAAACGGCGGCACGCATTGAGCGACGCTGAGGCAGTCGACATTACACTTTAAAAGCCACAGTTCTTATTGCTCGTGCAGAAGGCGCTGTGACGCCCCGCATTACACTCCTGCTGAGGAACGGTGCCAACGAGAGTTAGCCAACTGTGCAGTACACCTCACACACGATAAATGACGCGTGCGAGAACCACTGCGCCGAAACGAATGTCGTGCTGACTTCTGGCTCGGCCTCAAAGTAAGTAGCAGAGAAATAAATAAAAATAATAGCGCAAAGAAAGAGAACTTGAACGCCTCTTAGTCGGTTGTTCGTTCGACCGAGGCAGCACAACCAAAGCAGTGTACAACTACACATTCATCGTCTCCAACAGCACAATATCCGCAGAGACCTCAGTCGTATGTCCGTGGCGCACTTCTTCATCGAGAGATCTGCCCACTCACGCGACAGGGGTTCAACTGCAATCATGTTAAGGGCTACGAAGGCAAAGTGGCCGCGCTGCTGACGAAACCAACACAGCTGCAGTTCATAAACGATGGCTGTCGTGGCGTCTGCTTTTGAAACACCTCACTTCTTTTATAACACTGGTGGCTTTAGTTGCCCCTCCGCTTCTGTTTGGATGTGCTTGGAAACGCCCTTACACCAACGCGAGTAATTCAACTCGCCATCCGTACTTCCATAAGCACTACAGGCATTCCGCGTTGGTTCCGCAATGCCACTTCACTTGCTGCAGTGCAACTGTCGCTGCGTTACGCAGCACTATCAATGCCCCATTCAACCGTTTCGCCACTTCACACACGGCTGCCCTGAAATGGCTTCACACAAACTGTACTGCAACGTTACGGACCGTGCAGCTCGGCTCTGCTTCATTCCGCTGTCTCAACTTCGTACACACCACACTTGCTGGTCATATCCCTGTAACTTCTCAAACTGCACGTCCCCGTCTCCAATCGTCCGCGTCCATGGCGCTGCTGAGTTTCGCTGCAACCATGCATTTCAATGTCACGGTTAGTTTTCATCTCTGAGGTGACACACAAGCAACTCAACGTGTTCCTGCACACACAACAGGCACGCAAATACGGGCCTCTGCTTGTACCTGTCATGGCGCTCAGTGGCCGGCTTCGAAAGCTTTGTGCTGTAGCACGTCACTGAAACCTCTCAACGAGCGTCAAGCTGCGACAAAAACGAAAGGGCAAATCTTTGCACTGCAGTCAACGGGCGGGACACACTCGCAAACGCCTGACGCGGTGCGCTAATAACAAGACCTTTTGGGCGAGCCACAAACCCGCTGTCGGCTGATGTAGAAACGTCACACACTAAATTAAGTGAGCATTGGTTGTACGCCCTTCGTGCCGAAATGTTACCGCTTACGCAATTCGCACTGCAACACCGTGCTGCGCAATCGCTCTGTTATGTTTCGGAAGAGCATGGGGAGATGTTTTGATTGAATGACACATAAATAAAGGGAAATAATGCAAACAAAACAGACACCGCGCAGCCAACAAAACGCACGTGTCGAACTTCAATGAGCCAATTACTGACGCAACGTTGCTGCGGGCGTCGCTTCACTTTCTTATGCAAATTTTATATCTTGCGCTCGGTGTTCCTATGCTCGTTTCAGACAAGTGGAGGTGAATTCTAAATACGTCCAACATCCAGCCGTATTTTATGTTTGTTTTCAGTGTTTGACAAGGAGGCATCAGTGGCAGGAGGTACATACGAAATTAAGAACTTGGGCGAGAAAAAATGGGGGGGGCACTCACCAGCATGACACACACCGCTAAGATATGCTGCCTAGGAGCTTGAGCATTTGGCAGTAAAGCGGCGCACACCTCAACACAATGATCATCGCGAGTGCATGTGCTTGCTCAACGGACACGCCTGTGGCTATTGCTGTACCTGCTGCCTCAGCCTTTTTCTCATTCACGGCAAACGATATCTGCCGCGCCTTCCCCTTTGCTTTGGTGACGATGCTGAGGCACTTCTTGAGTGTGTGAAGGCACCTGGTTACATTTCCCTCGAGGTACTCCAGTCCACTCACAATGCCATTCGAAAGTCGCACAGTCGTCACGCAACGTGGTGACGGCCACTGCCTCCTCTCACAAGATTGGCAAGCTGTCCTTTTCAGTCGCATCCACTTCTTGTGTTGTTGGGCCCACCGACAGGAAAATTTATATATATGTGTTGCATTTCCCTCATGGCTGCCTTTCATCGTCAATCCCTTTGCTTAATCGCCGCGGCTCTCCCATAACGCGCCATTCTAAATGACCCAATTCTTTGAGTGCGACAAACAAGTTATTTGCCTCAGCTGAGGTACACCTCTTCCTAGTCGCTGCGGCGTAAGCGCGGGCACCAAATTCCGCGGCAGTTAAAGCCAACAGCTAACCTCGTTCAACTGCCAGGGCAGAGGCCCGTTCCTCTTTCAGCACTGAGTGATCTTCAGAACTGTCCGCAACTTCCGAAACCTAAGAAACAGCGCCAGTCACGCCTTCTGCAAGATCCCTCGTACTTTGTGCAATGGCTGCTGCGGCGTTGGATTAGTGTTTAATCCTCAAATGCATGTCGGCCACGTCTATGTGCACCTCAGTTACTCGAGAGGCGTTGCTGCCCACCACTCCCACTTCCACACGCACCTCGCCGATGCCAATTTTCAAGGCTGATAAGTGAGCTCGCATCTTGGAAAGAAAACCACATTTTGTGATCGTTTATCGCCAGCATCAGAGCCAACTCCTGCGCAGCAACGCGCACGGTTTCCTGCGCCTCAGCGGCCTTGATTTTCTCTCGCATCCTCTTCATTTCCTCAGTCAACAGAGCGACGCCGTCCATGTCCACTTCGAGTTACCTGAGTGCACAACTCACTTTGACTACGTGCAATGTCTTGATAAACGTGGTACTCGTTCGGTTTCTGGCGTTTCGTTCGATAGGCCACATACTCGCCCATGTTGAATGGATCTGCCCGTCACTCTTCGTTGCAAGATTCACGCTTTCATAGAACTTTCCAAGCTCATATTCAAGACTAGTACAGCCTTTAAAACTAAAGCTCTCCAAACTCTCCGTGTCGGCAAAGCCACAGTACACTTTTTCGCTGTTAATCAGAGGTGTGCAGTTAAGGAGAAATTCACTGAAGTTGCTTGGCAGGCTGCTTATGGCCTTTCGAAGTTATCTGCTGCACGGTCTACTGTATCGCTTTCGCTGCACTCCTTCGCGATTTCCAGTGCCATTTTCTTTTGGAAGGCAAAAGTTGTGCGAGTACTTCAGCACGAGATTTCTACCGCTACTGTCCCTTTCTTTCGCCTGCAGAAAAAGCTCTCCATCAGATTGTCAATCACTCCTGCCACACCGAAAGCGAGATTTGCAGTTTCGTCACAAAAGCGATAAACCTTCTTTATTTACGATTAGCCTGTAAATGCCTTGCGCAATCTTCAGTTTCGCTCTTACCTTCACCTCTTCGTCCGAGGCGCCATCCCTCTCCAGCTTCTTATTGTTAAGCTTCGCTTTTTCAGCACACCCCTCAGAGCCTTCACAAACTTGCAGATATTTACCATGACGTCGTGCATCGCTGGGGCATCGCTCGTTGGCCCAGCCTCGTGCACACACAACAACGCACTCATCCCGCTTGGGGCCGCGCAACAAAGTGCCCCAAGTAGCAGCGGTGTTGAGTGGCGAATATTTTTCATGATTTTATAAGTGCGGTACTGTGCACAAAGCCTCTGAAATCGAGAGCCAGTTGAAAGGGCAACCAATCGAAAACAGCATAGGAAGCGAGAGATGTCCAACGTGAATCTGTGGGGAAGTGAGCGGCACTATATGCGTTAAGCGAACCGCAGTGCGGCACACATTATAACAAATTGATGGCACGAAATAACTTCGTGGCACATCGCAACGGCAGCAAATAAACGCAGACACATTCTATAGTCATAGCAAACCTCCTTTTCACTCTTGAACTAACCAACACAGCTAGGGGTGTCAGCAATTTCAGTACACCAACGGAACGTATGCTTCAATGGCTCAGTGAACACAGTCGCCGTACCTGCTAAAACACACAGGTCACATTTACAATCCCGTCACGTAATTGTCAGCTTCAGGGGAGCGCTCGGCAGTGTGACCAATAGTGTTATGGAGCACCGCAGAGTCACGGGCGATGTTTGAATAAGTATTTCTCATGCTGTCTCTTATATTTTTACGCACACCAACAACATCTTTGACGAGCCCATTCAACGCCACACGAAACTTGCAAACCTCGTCTGCACTGCCGTTTGAAAAAGCAATCAAACAGCCACGCACAGATCTTATCATCTCATACGCCACATCTCCGAACAAGATCTGCAACTGCACGATATCCCCAGTGGCCCCGACATACATAGTCACATTGTGCGTGCAATTTATCGTATTACTCTCAACACTGCCTTGCTGACACAAAGACATCGACAGGCAATGCACGCGTAATAAATAACGGAAGACAAAATAAGGAACTCGAAGAAACACGCTGTTACTAATGAAGAAGTTGATGTAATAGACACGCACAACGCATAAAACAACTTTTATTGTTATTCCTCTCCATGCGTGAAATTAGTGCAACCACAGTAAGGTTAAAACGTAATCGCATTTCCAACACGGGTGCTAGTGGAATTTCGCCAAACGCGCTTTATCTCGTAAGTATAAACTTTCGTTCTAGACAAAGAGGACACAACATTACCTAAGGCATTACAATTCAGAAACACGTACAAAAGAATACTTGTTTCCCCATCCGCAACGTAACCGTAAATATCAGAAGTGCGGGCACTTGCCTCGCTTGAACAAGGCACCCACCCCCAACAACAAGCACTCGCATCAAAAAAAAGAAGGAAAATGCATGCCACAGTGGAACATCGCTGAATGAGACATGCCATTGCCTCATAGCCGCGGAGCAATGCAGCTAACTTCAGAAGATTGGAGTTTAAGGCACAGAAATAAGATATGTCATGGTATGTGAGCCGATTTAACAATGTGGTATAATAACATCGCCCTTATATACGAAATACTAATACGATCAGTGTTGTCTGTTTCTTATTTTTTGTTTTTAGATATCATTTTTACAAAGTTGCTGAAATGCCACCAATTCATGCTTCATTATGCCCTGCACTTCATCAGCATTAACTGTTGTCGTCAGATGAAGTAGTGCAGACAGCGGAATGTAATTTGAAACTATGTCTCAACGAATAAGCGGAAAAACTGCTCGTTATAATTGAAAAACTTTGGGCACGAATAGCACGGGCCAATCCAAGTGCAATTTCGCAATAGCTGAGAGCCTTATCTTTTTCAGAAATGGAATGTCTGAGGAATGTCCGCTGACAGAGTCATACTCTGAAGATTGAGTGTGCGAACACGCGTACAATTCAAAGTCAAACACCCAACACAGATACGTCTGCGCTGCTTGTGGCTTTTTAGAATGTTATTTGGATCACAAACCTCGTGGACAGACGCTCGCCTTGGAGATATAAGAAGCCCAAAAGCGCAGTGCACAAACAAAGGCGGTCAGAAATGTGGCGCCAGTACGCACTGATGAAAGCAAAGCCACATGTGACAGGGGACAGGACACACATATAACAAGCACGAAGACATGAGCGAAAAGCGAAAGTTTATCATCCCGTGCGGTGTTACCGCGTGGAGACGCGCAAATGTTGCCAAAAGCCACGCCGATGCATCCCTTCAGCAGTCGCAGACAAGACGACAACCGGCTGGTGTACTGTGACCGCGTGCCGCGTCTTTTTTGTTACAAGTGGTCCCTTGAAGGCTCCCTCAGCCATTGCATCCGACGCGCGTTCTTTGCCTCTGACTGGTTTTGTGCGCATTTCCGCTTGCGTTTTACCTCTCAATGCCTCTCGTGCCCCGAGGAAAGATGAACAAAACAAGGTATGGATGCCTCGGTCAACCTTTAAAAGCAATGCCGTTGCAGATATTAACGGTAAAAACCTAATCTTTTCGATAGAGGCACTGGCAGCCGAGGCAGGTAAACAAATGCCGCGCAAAAATGCGATGTGCTAGGCTTCTCTTGATTGAAATAAGGGCCATTCGGGCGAGAATGCAACCGCACAGGCGGGCACACTCGCAAAGGACTGGCAAACAAGGCGGGAATACTGGGCAACAACTCAAATTAGTCAGGGAACTTGCCGAAAGCATTTCAGCGTCGAAACATGCAGAGGCACGCAACCGGGACATAAAGGCGAACGAAGCACGTTTGCTGAGTTAAAAAACTCTCGGATACGCCCCGGTTGCCAAAGCGGTTTATATATACGAGGCGGTGCATGCACTTTTTCGATCAAGCGAATTTTACTGGCCGCGTTACTCTGCTGCAAGCGTGTCGGTCACTAATGCTGTGACATGAAACGGCTGCGATTTTTCACCCTATCAACTGCAACCCGCATGTGCGCCATCGGTTGTCCCGCCTTCATGATCCGCCTGAACTATCGTGAGCAAACGCAACTGGTAGTATACCCCGCGACTCTTCAGATGAGGTCTCGTTCATGGAAGGGCCTCCGGCGAACGTGAGAAGCAAATGCGCCTCTCTTCCAGTTGAACCTTCTGCGCCACCGCTCGGCAACCCGAGCCGATCCTCAAGCGACTATCGTTTGCAGGTCGCCGCCCATGTTTGTGCACCAACTTTCTGCTTTGCGTGGCGGTGCAATTTCAAAGAACAATTTCGCTTCGCATGTGCAGTAAAATTTGAACTCTCTTCCGCGGCGTTTTGCCGTAGCGCATTCGCAAGGCATGCAATTTTCGTATGGCTAAGTGCCGTTGGGCTGCGGTCATTGACATTGTGTCATGTTTCTATTTGAGCTGCTGAGCTAATGTCGATTGCATGAGCAGCAAAACACCTTTTTTCGCTTTGCAGGGCAGCATTTGAGTTTGTTATTCTTGCGCTCTCTTTCCCAGTTTTACGCATTTGGCCATTGAACAAATTCCGCAATTGAGGGTCAGGGAGTTGGCGGCGCGAGCAGGATGCTCATCCTCTGCATCCATCTCTGTGGGTGTGAGCCTTGACCCCTGCCCACTGCTTAAAGTGAGTGAAGGTCGCTGAAGTGACGAAGCTCCGTATCTCTATGACTGCTTTTGTAAGCTGTGGTGTTTTTTTAGCCGAAGCTTCTATGCATTAAACAAAGTGCACCACCTTCCTTTAATGTTATTTTCACGTTAATTAAGCCAACAGAAGCCGATTCCACCACAGCCTCTACTTTGAAGTTACTCAGCACGGCTGTGAATGTAAGGAGATTGAGGAAACACACCTGGAAATACAGCCGCACTGGTTGTGCAGCGGCTTGTGACATTTTGGCGGATGAAGGACATGTAAAGCGTTGTCATGGTTCCCTTAAGTGTGGCTCACGTTGTCCCAATGAAGTTTCTGTTTATGTAAAAGTCACTTGCGCACGCGCCTTTGATCTCTTATCCTGAGTGGGAAAGCTGCGACTATTATTGAAGTAGTTATTATGTCGAATTTTTCACAAGCGATGCTCAATACACTGAAGAAAGTCAGCCGCTCCGGCTCAACTGCTTTTTGCAAGGTATGGCAGCGTCCACGAATTGCAGAAATGAGATTAGTAACGATATTGGCACATTTATAACAAGAAGTCTGCAGCTTCGAAAATGGCTTTGTTGAGTGAATGTTGAGTTGGTAGGAAATATCGTCTGAGGCTATCTTCTAAGTGGATGCTAAGCGCCAGGCAAGCATGGTAGTTTTTACAATGTAGAGATGTATTATTACTATTCGCGTGCTGCCTCAAAGCTTATTAGAAGTCAGTTTGTGAATGTGAGATTAGACGTGTTGCCGCCTGTGCCTGTTGTTGCTCGCTATAAACATAAATATTTAACATTACACTGCAAAGTGAGCTGCGTAGGCGTTGCAAACAATGGCCAAATGAAGCTGGAAAAGGGACGAAAGAAGCATAAAACAAAATTATTCCAAGCGCCTCAGGCGTTTTCGACAGCAAGTGCCTGGTTAGAGCGGCGTCGGAGCGGAAGGCGAACGCTAAAGGCGTAGAAAATGAAATGTGCGGGACCAATAACATGAGTATTTCATGAGAGTTAGCACACACACACACACACACACACACCCAAATAACTCTACTGGAAATATTGGTGGCATGAACAATGGAACTAAAAAATTAAAAAACGCCCACCTCGACAGAGGCTCAAGGGTCGCCCTTGACCATTGAAGCATGTCTTGGGCAAGTATCTGTTGTCGCTAATGCACTGCCGGTTATTTCTTGCATTGTAATTTACTCTCGATGCTACTTACGAATTGTGCGATGTTTTGTTGCGTGTGACAACACTCCAAAGCGTTACATAGTTATTCCCCGTTAGTGAACCATTGATATTCTATACAGTGAACTACCCTTCACTGCGTTCTTGCAATGTGTGCAAAGCAGTAAACCCAACAACCCATTCACCCATACAATTTTTCGAAAATTTTCTGGCTTATTGTACTCCTCTGAATGTCGATGTTGTGGCCAATGCGACTGTGATACCATGCTATGATGTCATTGACATTTTTGTGCCTCTTTTTAGGCAATAATAATAATAACATGATGACCTATGTGATTCGTTTATGAGCGTTTCCGTGCAATGACGTTGTGGGGAGGCAGTTTATCGTTCTCCCCGTTTTTCATTCGCATGATGGTATTTTTTTTATCACTTTTATAGAAAGTAACAAAAACTACTGCATGTTCTGAAGGACAACAGGTATTTATGAACTGCATGCCCCCGACAGTATTTATGCAGCATGCGATTCGAGTGCACGCACATACTAAACCGCAAAACGAACGTAAATGTTTGCTGCCCAAGCGCGTGTGAATGGAAATCGATGCATTGTGTGTGTGACTTTCACACACTTTTTACTCGTGTACAATGTTGTAAAAAACAGGCAAATGAGGCACTGATATGTTTAATAAGGTGATAAGAAATTATGGAATCCGTAACGCCATAAACTGGTTGCTTGTTATTATTATTGTTGTTGAGGACAGGGAGGAGACAGGAAGTGTGTTGTGTGAATGAACGCGTGATGTCGATACAATTCAATTGGAGCACATTACACAATAATGTTGTCTGATCTCAAGACTGACTACACTCTCTGTCAATCGTGTTAGTTTTGTCACTGTGTTTATCTCCGTACAAAAGCTGTGTGCTGTGTTTTTGCTTTGTACCTCTTGTAGCGCACTGGAAACAAGATGAGGCAGTAACAAACTATTGCTCGTGTGATGAGACGGTAAAAAATAATTCAAAAAGAAAAAAACTAGCTCACTCCTGCTCCACTTTTCAATCTATTCATCAGGTTAGCAGATAAGCCCTTTTCCGTCGCTGCTCTGTTCTTTTTCATTGCTCTGTCTGCTTTTAAATTGACGTGTGTCTGTTATCAACCACCTTTGTTATTTCTGCACTGCTTGTTTGTGCAAGGAACGCTTGCATCTCGATAATTTTACCACTTGGGGTTTTTGCATTCAACGAGCAATGAAAAGTGAATTCGTCACTTAGGCGAATGGAAGAGCTAGTGGATCATGCCGTAGCTTACATACTCTGGACACTATCTTGACCTTGTGGCAAGTGAGAGGCGTTAATACGCTTTCTTTTTCTACTCTTGTCTCCGAATATTTGTGTGTGTAACTTTTCGAAGGTGTCATAAACTTCGTTGGTAATTGGCAGACCTCGTCCGTTTGTTGCGTGCCTCGCATGAAAAAATAAGAAAATTTGGAATAACGTGACGCTATCCGAGCGCTTCTCCGAGGACTACCCTCCTGTTGGTTAGACTCATTGTGGGCTCACTCTAAAAGTGGGTATATTGTTTTTTCGTACTTTTTTTTCAACTCCATTGAAGCACCAAGTTGGAAGCAAGGCGAAGAAATCACCCTCGAGATGGGCGTTGTCTATTATGTCGCACTGTTGTGGCAGTGACACTGTGCTGCGGAGCAACTGCAAACGTTTCACCTCTGAACACGGGGACAATGGTCGCCATGCGGGATGGTTAATGTGCTCCAGAGGATGGGTGTTGTCTTCGAGGCTGTTGGTGGGCACATAAAGACGTTCGAGAAGGATGCCACTGCGCTTCGGCGGCGCCTCGGGAGTTTGCGTGACTCGTTGGTGATGAGACACTCACAATGCTCAGAGAAAAATTTACGATGCGGAAAGTGAAGTGTCCAGTCCAGGTTTCGCTACCAAACAGCTGCGGAAGGACTTGAAGAAGTTTTTGAACACCGTGCAGAGCGAGAGCCACCAACTGCGCTCTGTCGAGGGAGCAGCAATTTCAGCGATTCCTTTCAGACGTGCAACAACACGATGGTAAAATGAACGACAAAGAAGACGTGCTGAGGCGATAGGCGAAGGGTGGGAGAGCTTGTGGCGTGGGCCAGCGATGAGAAAAGAGATTGGAAGCGGAGGAAACTGAGCAATAAGGGTGTCTTGGACTCAAGCAGCCAGCCCCGAGCCGTACGGGCGCTGGTCAGGAATTTTGTGGAACTGGTGACGAGGCCGATGCTGCTCTGACAACTGTGATGACCACATGCCGAAGGCTGCTGCAATGCTGTCCGCTGCGAAACGGGCGGCTGACGAGCGATGAAGTCCATCGTGGTCAAGGAGCTCAGTGAGTGCCAGGGGAAAGAAGTGACCGGCGACATGAGTCCATTGTGCAAGACGCTGAGGACGATGTCGGATGGAGTGCGGGAGAGGTCTGGGGAGGTGGTGAGCGCGAGGGAGGTGGGCAATAGAAGGCCTGCTCCCTCCACCGCGGAGTCAAGTGACGGCGCCGCAGCGCCAACTGAGGCCGATGCAGACGCACCGCCTGCCGCAAGTGGAAATGAAGCCTTGATGGAGTTGCTGGGTGAGTATGCCTCACAGGCCAATAAAAGCGCGCACAGTATGCCGACGGCGAGAGTTGTGTTTTATGCCAACATCCCAGTTGTGCTTGTGGTCGTGCTTGCCCTTGTGGCTCTGTGGCTCATACAACTGTGGATGAAAAGAAAAATGTTGCGTGTACCAAGGCCTGAAGCTAAGGAAGAAACTGACGTGGTAAGTTCGGTGAGCAGGTGCGCATGTGTGCATGAACGTGAGTGAATGATGGTAAACATGACGACATGTAAGTGAAGCTGTTGTTAATGCGCGCATTTCTTCCTTTTTTTTTTCTTTTTATTTTTGTCTTTTTGAGCCCGACCACGGCACGTGGAGAAATAAAACGGCTTTATCCACTAACGCGTACATAAGTCTTTTTCTAAAGTTGATGTACACCTTTATTCGAAAGAGTGTTCGCTAATCCGCTTGCGTACGATGACACGCCTCTCGCAACCAGTGGCTGTTGGGTGGCAAATCGGTTGGGGAGAGCAGGGTTTTACTGGCATTTGATAATTCTCGTGTATTCGTTGTGCTCGGTATCTCTCTTTGGTAACAACTTTTCTGATGTATACGGCATACCTTGTGTTTGAACCGTGTTATTGAACGGTTATATAAATGTTATGTATATACGTTTCTGTGTGTTATTACGTGCGTGCGTGTGTGTGCGTGTGCCAAGAAGCGCTCTAAGGAGTATAAAAAGGTGGTGCCTGATGCCTCCGGGAAGACGTGATGTGTATTTTTGCACTCGGGGGAAATAAATGGCAACAGCAGTTGATGTAAACAACAAGCTTGACGTGTTTGACCATCTTCTTTCTAACTTTTACATTTTCTCCCTTTAAATCGAAGGTCGTGTTTTACCCACTTTGTGTGGGTTATCACTTCCCTCCTTCGTTGTTCTGCGATATAAGCCTTGAACGTCCCCCACCACCACGCGCTGGAACTCTCAGCATTGCTTTCTGTGCACCATGTTGTCTCTGTGGCACCAGACTCTACGCCACTTGCTTCTGAGACCGAGTTAAATTAGCACTACCAACTGACTTCTGGCCGCGTGCGGTGTCTGTGCTGCTGAAGGCCATCAAGTGCCATTTCCCCCAAGTGGCGTCTCTGCATCTGCTTTCAGAAACCTCGCGCGGCTCTTTTGCGCTGCCGCGCCCGTTGAAGGGATGAGCAGTAGCCACATAACGTGACGCGGATGGGTTGTGCGCTGCCACATGTGACAGTCCGTAGCTCTTTGCGCCATTGCCCAACAACAGGCAGATGAGTCACAAGACTGCCGAGCATGATGGGCGACCACACTCCAGTTTTCATCGCACAACTCGCGCACAGGACCATGCCACTACACGCCCGCGATAAGAAGCGCGCGAATGTGCCCGCTCACTCGTCGCTGCACAATGGCACGCCAGACAATTCCATTGTTGTTTAAACTGTGGAGCCCTTGTGTGTGGTGTCCAGCACCGTCAAAAACATCTAAATTGGCACCGAGCAAGGAAGATGCACACGATGCGCCTGTCTCAACTTGCGGGGAACGGCCAGCAGAGTGTCCTGTTGAGCAACGTCATGCGCGAATGGTGCGCTGCGGAAGTACAGAGCGAAAACGAAAACAACAAAACAGCACGGCAATTCCTGAGCGTCTCTTGACGTCTGGAAGGCTATTTGTGCTTCAATACTGTCGACTAAAATGCACTTTTTGTCATTTCGCCTGCTGCCGTAGCTGATGCGAAAGGGGCGATTTTTGCTGCAGTTTCGTTTTCATTGTTGTTATGGTTTCCAAGTGCAGTCGTTGTACGCTTCCCTTTCGGAATGGGTGAAATTGCAAGCAATCAAAACATTTCCCCTCTTTTCACGGAGATCATTGGGATGTGATTTGATTTTGCTACAAAGTTGGAAAGGAGTCGAAAAGCAGCTGATGTGTTTGTCGTCGTGAGTAGCATATGCTCGCATCGAGTCTTTATATTTTTGCATCCCAGCTTTCCAAACGCTGAATCTCCTTGTGACGTTCTGCTCCACTCTTGTGCGCCAGTGCTACCAGCGGGGTTCTGATGTGATGCGTGACTGTCCCACACTTCCTAATGCAAATGTGTCATGCACCAGTGGGCAACGACGCTGTGCTTCTCAATTCCGGTAAACGGACTGTGGGCCGCACCATTGAAGTGCTTCAGCTCGCCGGCAAAACGCTCGTGTGATAGCGAAACTCCGCCGCTGGTTTCCAACACCCGGAAAACTAGCGAGGTGCGTGTTTTTGTAGTTACGCAAACGCGGTGCGTAACATCATGCACGTGAAGTCAATATAACGGAGCTGAACTCTGACTCTTGTTCACAACACGCAGGTATCGCTGCCCATCCACCTACAGAGAAGCCCTGTGCCCTCATCACCTGTGACATGTGCGCCTCACTTACTGGCGTGGCTCATCGCCGTTGGGCACATGAAAACTGAACCTAACACGAGAAGCTGCTCAGCAGAGTCATACTGCCGCGCTTGAGCACTTCAGCAGGCCCCTGTATTACTTGCCTCGTGCATCACGTCAACACAGAACGAGTAAGCACTTTCATCAACTCCATGTTCCAATGTGGACACGCCGTTGTTACAGCGTTCGTTCACGAAGCACTGCAAGGTTTAGGTAACAACGCATTGGCCTATGCCAAGAGAGATGCTTTTGAGAGAAATGTGTCTCTTTTCGAGTTCAGCCGAATTCTAGGTAACGGCGTTACGTATTCGTGTGTGTGCACTGCTTGTGGCTGTGGATGCTTCTGGTATGACAGTGTCGTGAGCGGAGGATGCCTGGCTCTCCTCTTTCCTTGAGTTTACTGCTTCTCCGTTGACAGTTTGCTAACTCATTAGTGCGGTGCGTGTAATGCGTGCTTGCGTTTGTATGCTTTCGTGCTTGTTTTAATGCCATTATGCGCGCGGTGCATGTACTGTGGAAATCCGAAGTCGACGAAAAGTGGAACTACGCGAGCGTGAAAGCAACGTTGGATCAACGTGGCAATTACTGTGAGAGGAGATATGGCATATCGAAAATATTGGATGGCGGTAGAGGAAATATTGACACCATGAACCTCACTGAATGGAGGAACAACGCGTTGCGTGCACTTGATGAAACATATGACCGTATTAAATCCAACGAGACGAAGTACCATCCGACCGTTCGAGATCCTGACAAGATACGAGACGTAAAACAGGCAGTTCAGGATACAGTTAGTCTTCTCGAGGTTGCAGTGCAGGGTTTCGAGTTGTCTCGTGAAGCTGCAAACGAAGCAAGGGATAATCTGGAACACGCATCAAAAGTGGTGAAGGCTGCAGAAAACTCTTTTTTGGCTTCTGTCAATGGGAAATTGTTTTGTGAGATCGTCGTCCAATTTTCGAAGAGCGAAAGAAGACTGAGAACGGTGAAGGAAAATGTAAACAATGAAAAACAAAATGCAGGTAATGTCGTAGACAACAGTAACTGAGTGCATAAGGATGCCAAGGCAGCTTATAAACTTGTGAATGACGTTGCGGAGAGGCCGCGTGGTGATCATTTAACACCTATTCCCATTTTGGCAGGCAAAAACAGTTCGATTACGACGTGCAGTGTTGCCGAGGCCAGTAAAGCTGTAAATAAGTCCGTGATGCCCCTGAAGCGCATACCGCTCCTAACACACTTAAAAGGGACTTTGAGGCTCAAAGCGAGTTTTTGAAGTTCGTTCAAACACAGTTGGCAAATATGAACGTTGTAACGGGCAACAAAATCAGTAATGCATCATTCGAAGCGTCTAATGATGGTGTGTCGCAAATACTGAAAAACAATTCGTTAGACCCCATCCGCTTATCTCTGTTTTACAGCCCTCGACATTTCCTGTCGCCCTCCTTGTGCTTTCTTGCCCGGTTTCTATCCCTGTTCCGCTTTTTTCACGCCTGTTCCCATTGTCCTCGCCATTGTTCTCTAACGTTGTAACCCCGTGTCTCTGTCTGTTCGACGGGCGAGCTCCACTCCTTTGTATTTAGGCGCAATCTGCGTGCAGCTGGTTCTGTCGCCGTAGGCTTTATAGTCAGCGTTCCTGCTTGCACGCACTTGTTACTGTTGACATTTTGTTCTGCTCTCGTCTTCCGCGTTTCCGTGAGTCTAATTTCCTCACTTTTCTGAGTGCTGTTTCATTTCCTCATCTCACCACAAGCGTTCCATCCGCAGCTTTTGTATTGTCTGCGCGTTCTGTCTTCGACCCGTTTCTGTCTGTGCTTAGTGACCTCGGCGCACTATGTCCGTCGCTTAAAACTTCCCATTTTATTCTTCTAACATTTGGCGCATGTTTACACTTGAGTGAGTGTATTCGCTGCGTGGTCCTTCTGATTTCTGGTTGTTGTGCTGGCGCTGGTCGTTTACTTGGGCCGCTGTGTTTCGCTGTCGCGTGGTTTCTTAAATAAGGCTCCGCCTGTCATCCACCCCTGGCGTTTTTTTACTCCTACTCTGAGCCGCTTCGTGACCATGTGTCAGCCACCCACTGTCTTTCATTTTCTTTCTCCGTGAGCTCGCTTCTCCTAAGACCGTTTCTTCGTGCGCTAAGTTTAGTTTCTGATTTGTGAAATCGTTACCCTCGTGCCATCGTTGGCTCTAAGACTGCGGTAGTCATGTCCGTTTCTTTTCTCGGTGCTTATTTCCTCTTCGTGTCCGTGGTCGGTGTGTCAGCCGTGCTACTTTGTGTTGAGCAGCCATGCCGCCATGAACGTTCGTGCCCAGTGTTGCGCGGCGGTGGTGTGGCTGGCCGTGTTGGTGCTTTCCTGTTCGTTGGTGTCGTGCGGGTTTTCTGTGCCTTTGCTGCTCCCGGTTCGTGCGTCTTCCTTTGGACCCCTTTTTTGTCCTGGCGTGCCTTGGCTTCGTGTTGTCTGTTCCCGTCCAAGTGCGTGCGTTGTGTTTGTTGCTCCGCGCGCTTCGGTGTCATTTGCGTTGCCCTCGTGCTTTGTTGCCTGTCTTGCGCGCGTCGCTGTTTCTGTGGTTGCGTGTGCGTGCGTGGCGGTAGCTAGCAGTTCGAGCGCGCGCAGCTTGTCATGCTGTGCCTGCAGCGTGCTGATGAATGCTGGTATTTTTTTGTCGGTGGTGCTTGCGTCGTAGCAGATGCATCCGCCCATGCTCTGCGCTGCTTGCCAGTTGCACCCTTGCGCAGTGTCCAGGTAGCCGAGGCAGTGTTGTTTTGCTGGGTCTGTCTTTTGGTCGTAGCGAATGCGGTCCATGAGGCGTTGTGTGGCTGCGGCGAGGGAGGCTGCCGTAGCATTTTTCACGTCCGGGTAGAGTGCGTTGCAGATGGTTTCGCTGATGAGCCAGTTGGCTTGCATTTGTGTGTCCCCACTGCCGTCCATGTTGACGCCGCCGCTCGAAAGTTTGAGTTGTGTCCAGTCCGCCCCTGTGCTTTTCTTGTCGGCTGGCAGCAAATTTGCCAGCGTCTGTCCTGCGACCTTTTTTGGCATGCACGGGCATTTGGTTCCGTCGTTGTTATTGCTTCCTGTGGTGGCGCGGCAAATATTGTGCTCTTTCGCAAATTGTGCGTTGTTGCACAGCGCGACGAGAGTGAGGCCGATGCTGGCGTCGTTTCCCTCAATGTCTGGGTTTCTCCCGTTGCCGTTGTCGGTCGCGCCTGTCATTTTTTGAAAAGTGCTTCCTGCCTTCCGTGTCCTTGTCAAAGTCGAGTGGCTTGGCGTTGCTGTCGCCGTTGCCTCTCCAAACTCCGCAATCTTTGCCAGGCGTTCTACCTCCTTTGCGAGAGTGCCTGCTACGGTGGCGGCGTCGCACTGCGCTGCGCATTCTGTGTCGATGTGCGCTGCGTGGCTTATGTTGATGCCGCCCAATGCTTTCGACCATGACAACACCCTTTCCCTCAGTGCCGCTGCCTCCTTCGCCGCACTGCGTGCTGTCTTCAGTGCTGCGCACGCTGCGGCGAAGTCCTGCGACGAGCTGCCGACGTTCATTGTCGCCTCCGCGCGCAAAGCAGCTAGCGCGCAAAAAAGCAAGGCGACAAGCATGCCTCCCCTTAGTCCGGTGCCCTTTACTTCACCACACCTTAGCAGTGAGCAGAAAAACACGGTGCAAGAAAAACCCGCACAAACGCAAAAAAAAAACTACCCAATCCACTTGCTCCGCAAGCACCGCAAAAGCAAAAGAAAAGGTGAAAAATTTCTTCTCGTGCCTCTTTCACGAACGAGCAAACAACCCCCTGTCGCATGGCTATCCGTGCTGCGCTCGCGACCGCGGCGAAAACAAGCGTGTCCCAAGACGCCACGCAAGCACGATCAAACGGCTTGGCCGAGTCATGGGCCGCCAGTGCGTGGCGCGCCGTCGCGCAGGTCAGGCGCCCGCACCGGCGCCTCTTGCGGCCTCAACCCCACGCTCGACCGTCCTATCCTGGCGCCTCGAGCCACCGCTTCCTCCGCTCTGTCGCTTGGCTCGGTTGTGCCGCGCACGCCGCACGCGAAAGCGTAAAAAATTGCTCGCGGGTCGCCGCGTCTCTCGCTTTGGCCGGACCGTCGCGTTCTTGTCGCTCGCGCTTCATTCGTCTGTCAGCGTCCTGGGGCGAGTGCGTCGCCGACTCTGCGGCCTCGTGTGAACTGCCGCATGTTCGTCGCCAGGCGGACCGCCGCAAGCGTCGTCCTTCTTTCGCACCGCTGCAAAGAAGAACCCGTATATGATGTTCCCCTAATACTCGAAAGCCGCTCTCGCGCCGACCCCCAATCTGCGCCGTCGCGGTGCGCAGTCCGCGAGGACCGCACGTGCAATCCGCCGCTTTCTGGCTGCCACACTGCGAGCGGCACAATCACTTCGTCCGCCGCGCTGGCCGCACCCAGCAAAGCAGGGAGGAGGCCACAGCGAGATGAGGATCGGCGAGAGTGCAGCGTGACACTGGCCGTTCCCGTCCCATGTCCGGCAACGACTGGGAACGTCGCGCACGCGGAGGAATCGCGCAAGGCACCAGCGGGGATGCCAACCACGGTGTCTTGCGACGCGTCTGGGCACGCGATGAAAGACTGACGACACGCGCTGGCCACGGACTGACCGACTTGTCGGTCGCGATCGCGCAAGAGGTTACAAGCGCGGAACGGTGCACGCAAAGAGGCGCGGATAAACGGCGGCACGCCTCCTCTTTCGCCGTCGCCGCGTGCCGACGACGGAGCGCACGAAGGAGCGCACATGCCATCGTCGCACCGACGCGCGTCGAGCAACCTGCCCTGGGCAACTGGGGCACCAACGTGGCCAGGCGCGGACCACGCACTCGCCTGCCGTTGCCTGCGGCTGGAGAGGCGGCGGTCGAGAACGGACTCGCAGGACAGAAACACCCATCCGGCTGACTGGACGGCAAAAGGAGAGCATGCTAATCGCACGCGCACGCGCAGCATTGGCACTAGGACCAGCGGCGCCGGGGAACCCGCACGGGTGCGCATGCGAACGGAGGAGACGCCGCTGCAAAGCAGATGGCGGCGGGCATGGACCGTCGGGGACACACGAGGCACGCCGAGAAAGTCGCACGCGATGGCGGTCATCTGTAGCGACGCGGTTGGCTTGGGCGAGCAGCGGCACGCAGCGGATCACAAGTGGGTTGCCGCGCCCCCCGCAGGCAGAGGGCTCCGGTGGCTTGGACATTGAGAATGCAGTGCAGCAATGGCGACACGGACCCCGGTGGAACGACTGGCAGAAATTTAGTCGGTCAACTGTTTTCATACTTTTGCGTGGGCACTGGGTCCTTGTGAAGGACGCGATGGGAAGTGGTGCACAGAGCCGCAACAGGAAAGAGACAGACACAGAGAAGACACTGAGAGACCGGCAGGGCGCCGTGGCAACGGAAAGAAAGGGGGGCGGAGACGTTAGGTGGCGACTGAGGTGACAAGGAAGGGAGGCGCGGAGAGAGGCACGTTTTGCCGAGGAGGACGGCCTGTTTTGTTCGTTTCGACGAGACAGGCAGAGAAAGCGACAACAGCGACGGTTGGGAAGAGGAGCGCGAGATCGGGTAGAGACACAGTGAGAGGATCGAACAGGACCAGGAAGACCGACAAGACAGCAGGCGAATGGTTGCGACAACGAGGAGAAAGCGAGACGGCGACAGAAGGGTAGCAGCAGGAAACTGGGAGAAAGGAAAAGAAGGAGAACTGTTTGGTGGCACCGAGCTGTTGCGCTGCGGACGGTGAAGGGGGCGGAAGTGCGGGTGGCGCTGGGTTTTGAAAGCGGGGAGCGGAGACGGAAGACGGGCACGAGGGCAATTGGGGACCAGGAGGACGAGGAGGACCGGTATTGTTACACGTGCGAGGGACAAAGAAAGGGGGGGGAGGCGATGCTTTGAAGAGACAGCGAAGACGCGCAAAAACGGTTTTTTAGGCGACGCGGCTGGGAGGGGCAGAAGAAAAGGGATTGATAAGACGCACGGAGTGTGCAGCAGACGTAAAGAAAAGAACATCGTGGTGGTAGAGACGGCGGCAAGCGTTGGCAGCCAATAGGGGGAGGAGGGAAGCCGGGTCAGTAGTGTGGTGCCCACCTGCGCGGGAGAAGCGCAAAGTAGCAGGAGGTGGAGGAAAGGGCGGGGAAACAAGCGAGAAGAAAGGAGAAGGTGGCAGCGAGCCCGCGAACAGGGCGGGAGGTGGGGACGCGTACAGAAGGCGATGAGGGCCTTACGGCGCGGACAGCAGGGGGACAAGCGCAGCGCAGACTTGGCGATGAAGGAGGGGTGCAAAACGGCGCGCGACGTGGGCGCCCAGGCGTGGGCCAAGGTGTGGCACCGAAACGAGAAAGGCAGCTCAAGGGGATGGGGCGATAGTTGACCAGAATCGGAGGCCAAGTCGAGGGCAACGATGAAGAACGTGGGACAAGGGAAAAGGCACGGGACGCGCCGACAGACGCACAGCAGGAAACGGCAACAGAGCGGCGCAGGCCTTGGACTGATGGGCAATGGAACGTGGACTAGACAACGCGCAAAAAGCGGAAGAGAGAAGGACAAGACATGGGTCGATGAAGGACGCGAAAGTTCAACGGCGGTCGGAGGAGAGAAGGAGACGTCGCAAACGGGCAGGACGAAGGAACGCAGGTCTAGGCGAGCGGTGGGGCGGATTTGAGTCTGTACAGGAGGGCGGAAGAGGGAAAGAGAGACAGGAGCAGAGGGGAGGGACAGAAGGACTGAGAGGACAGGGACCACAGGGCCGCGAGAAAGCGAGTCGATACCGAGGGCCTCAAAAGGCTGCAAGGGAACCCCGGCGTTTGTTTGCCAGAGAGACGCGCAGAGACAAGCAGGCGGAAGGGAGTGTGACGCATTGTCTTGCGTGCTTGACACGGTCAAAAGGGAGGCACAGCAAGCCGTTGAAAGACGTGCGAAGGCTTTGGGGCGGGGAGCAATAGAGCGGCGTGGCGGCGAGGACAGAATTAAAAGCAGGCAGGGGCGGTCGAGCAAAGCAACCAGTACAGAAGCAAGATGGCGGAGAAGTGAGTAACGGAGCATGACAACGAGGGTGAGAGAGAGGAACACCGTCTTGTAGAGGAGACCCGAGGCGCCGCATTGACAAAGACGGGAAGGGTTGACGGGGGAACGAAAGGGTTGGAACAGGAAGGAGGGAATGAACACAGCAGCGGAGGCCAAAAGGAGCAGTCAGCGGGCAAACGGGGGAGCGAAAGGGGAGCGAAGCAGGACACGAAGGAAAAGGCGTAGAAGCTTAGGGCGCGGGAGACGCGTATTAACGAGACTCGGGAGGCCAGCGTGGGGGGACGCAAGGTGCGCTAGAGAGACGGAAACACTCAGGGACCCATAGACACTGCGCGTGCTTGCGCTAGCCGGATAGGGGCCAACAGACGACGACAAAGGAGTTGACTGTTCGAGAGGGAAAAGGACACATGATAAAAAAGCACTTGAGGCTGGCGACACGGGAACGACGAAGGGAAAGGGTAACAGGATGCAGGGCAAGAGGGGTAAAGGAAGAGCCGCGGGGTAAGAGAATGCGCGACTGGCCAGGCGCGCGGGCAGGCGGACGCCTATCAGGCAAATGTCGTTTGGATAAAGATTAGGAGGCCAGCGCGGTTGACGTAGAAGGTGGGCCGGGGGCAAGTGCCACAGACGAAGCGGAGGCACAGGGGGAAGGAAGGGGGGGGGGGGGGGGGGGGGGGGGAAGGGGGAAAAGGGACCAAGGCACGCAAGCGTCGGGTGAAGTTCGAAGCGAAGCGAAGAAGACACAGCTACGAAGGACAGAACAAGCCATTGGGAAGGGTCGGAGGACAGCGCGCACTGCGCAATCGGAAAGGAAGAGTGACCGCGTGAAGAAGGAGGTCGCTTTGCCGGGGTGGGGAGCGAAGAAGAAGTAGGGCCTCCGCCCGCGCAAAAGAGGAGGCGTGTTGCCGGGTGCCAAAGATAAGGGCGGGGGCGGAGGCATGGAACGGGGTGCCAAGAAACAGTAGGCAAGCGGCCGGACGATGAAAGAGGGAACACGAACAAAGGGGACACAGCCGGCAGAGACAGCAACGGCGAACAAGGCAGAAATGCAAGGGCTCAGGGAGAAGGGACGGAGCGGTGCAAAAAACATGAGCGCGACTGGAGGCGAGCCTGGGGCGCATGGGAGCGGATGGGGAAAAGAACGCCTGGTGGAGAGAAAGGACCGCGACGCCAGGCTAGCCACGGGGGTCCACAGGGGGAGGCAGACAAAGGCGGGTCCCCAGAGACCTGCGCGGGGACGGGTTCACGAGACCGGCGAGGGCGAGGAGAAGAGGCGAAAAAGGCCCGCCAGCAAAGTGGGCGGTTTCGGGGGTTAAGCACACAGCAGGCCGCTTAGGCCGACACACGCGCAGGGGAAGGGCCGAGGAAGAGAAAGGCACAACAGGAGGAAAAGAGAAGAAGGAAGCGCAGGAATCAAAGGGGAGGAGGGCGGCGGACGTGGCAAAGACACAAACGTGAGAATGGCGGGACGGCCGAGGTACGCGGAAAAGAGAAGGAGGGGGAAGTGGAAACGACGGTGGCAGATATTGCTTGGCAGCGGAGGCCGGTGTGCGCAGCGAGAAAGCCGAGCGAGAACGTTCAGACAGGCACAGAGAGGGGACGTGGGGAAGCACGGGAAGGCCCAGCAACATGGAGGGGAAAGGGCACGGCACCAAAGGGAATGACACGACAGCAACAAGGACAGAGAAGTGTGCGGAAGGAGACGCAGGCGGGGACAGTGGAAAGGCACAAGGAGAAACAAAGCGGAAGCATGGAGGGAAACAGCGCACAGCAAAGACCGTACGGTCAGAAGGGAAGCCGTGATTTTAAAAAAAGGATGCGGTCGGCGAGGCTTCGGAAAACGGGCTTAGCAGCAATAGGAGAAAACACATAGAGCCTCAGGCCGAGAGAAAGAAAAGGCAACGCAGCGGAAAAAGGCATGGGAGGGGAAAATTTTGAGCGGCAGGGAAGAGGAACAGGCAAGCACTTGACAGCGTTGAGGGCAAGCTGTGCAAAGAAAGTGCGCAGGTTGAGGGGCCAAAGGAGAAGAAGATGGTAGCGGCACTTTTGCGGAGGAGGTGCTTGGACGTCGAAAGAGTAATGGCACAACAAAGTGCATGTTACTGAAGATTTTGTTTGCGACCTCAAGAAAGGAAAGGACAAAACTGATTGCCAATGATGGACGCAGGAAGCGTGAAGCTTCAGGTGGCATAAGTGAGACAGACAAGCATCAACGCGCCAAAAGACGAAGCAAAAGGAAACAAAAGGAAGGGACACGCAACACACAGCAACGGAGCAACAGGCAAAAGACTAAGCAAGAGACGCGTTTTAAGGAAAGAAAGAAACGGCATTAAGAAAGCGAGGAACACTTTAAGAGAAAATGTTATTTTGTACTGTAGGATACGACTTCGGACTATTTTGTTGTAGCGCACTCGAACTGAAACGCAGTGCGACATTAAAGGATTTATTTGTAATTGCATTTCGTTTTTCGATTTTTTTCCGCGAATTTTTTCAATTTCGGGTGAAGAGACAAGTGGATGGGAGCATTTTGCTAAATTTCTTTTTTGTGGGGGATAGTAATTGGAAGTCGTTGTGGAGTAGAATTTTGCAAACGAAAAACTTTCAGGCGTGCAGTGCGCAGTATGCAGTGAGTGTTTAAAAAAGCATTTGATTGGCACTCAGGCTTCAATCAATGGGAAAGCATTTAGAGAGGGATTGAATAATTTTTGGCCTTTTTTTAGCATCTTTGCAGGACTTGTTTGAACTAAAATATAACTTTTTACACGTGTTGTTTAAATGTTGTTAATTTTTTTAAAATTTTATTTCATAGTGCTGGTTTTTCATTTTTTTATTTTTTAATTTTTAAATTTCAGCTGTGAGTTTTTTTTCCTTTTTCTTTTTTTGTTTATTTTGTTATTTATTTATTGTAACCGTTTTTCTGGTTTTGTTATTTAAAATTTAATATTTATTTTTAAATTTTAATATTATTTTTTTTAAATTTAATATTTTATATTGTTTTTTATTTTTTCTTTTTTTTCAAAACTTATTGAATTTTTTTTTCTCTGACCATGTTCGTTGAGACTGCCAAAAGAAAGAAAGAAAAAAAGAACCAAAAAAGCAGACGCAAAAAAAGTTAGAAGAAATAACGCGCTAAAACTATTCCGTGACAAATGTCAAATTTGTGTTCTTCTCCTTATTTTTTCGCTTCTCTTCTTCGAGACTGCTCACGCAAAATACAAAAAATAAAATTTATTATTGATTAATTTCTACTCTTTTTTTCGCTTTTGTTTTTTGAAAGTTTATCTGACAGTTTGATCGTACTCTTTCCTTTTTTCTGTTTCCGTGCATGTCTTTTTCTTTCGCTTTCTGTGTGTTGTGTTTTTCTGCATTCCTGCCTTATTTTGCCTTTTTTATTGTTTATCTTTTTCCTTCTATTCAGCCTTCTTTGCTTCATGGTGCTTTCTCCTTTTTCGGGTTGTTTGTTTCGAGTGCTGACTCGTGTGTTTTTGTTTGTTTTCTCTCGCTGGTTTTTCTCCGCCGTTCTTTTGTCTGTCTTTTTGTTCTTTTTCTTCACCGTGTTGTTTTTGCGAGGTCCTCTTTCGCTCTTTCCTGCCTTTCGACTGCACGTCTATTTTTATCCCGATTTCTTGTGCTCTGACTGCATGCCTTTTTGTTTTTTGCGCGGTGCGCTGTCTTGTCCTCCTCTTTGTCTGGCTCTTGTTGTTTCTCTTTTTTCTCTGTGTGTGTTGCCTGTGTTCTTGCGCGTCGCAACTTCTTTGTCTTGCCGCCTGTTTTTCTTGTGTGCCTTGTTGCCCGTTCTCTTGCGGGGTGTGCTTGGCTGTGTGGTTTGTGTTCTGTGTGTTTTTCTTTTGACCTTGCGAGCGCGCAGCCGCACGGTGTCCCTTGTTGCGTTTCTGTGCTTGCCTGTCCCGTGCCCTTCCCTTCTGCGTGTGTTTCGCGTTTTGCGCTTCGAGTCCCGCTGTGTTGTGTTCGGCTTGTCCGCTGCCTGGCCTTGTGTCCTTTTCTTTGCCTTTTGCTGTGCGTGCTCTTCGCGTGTTGTGTGCTGTCCTTCTGGCGCGCTGGTCTCTTCTTCTCTGTTTGTTGGCTTGCTGTGCCTGTGTTGTTTCCATTTTCTTTGTCTCCGACCTTCCTGTGTCCTCGCCTTCGTGTGGTGTTTCTTTGTGTGGCTTTGTGTGCGCGGCGTGCGTGCCTCACTTGGCGCGCGCGCCACGTACGCGCGTCCTGTGGCTTTGCGCCCCCACGCGTGTTCGTGAAAGCTGTCTGCGTGTTTGTCTACTTGCCTCGATTTGTGCGTGCGGTTCCTGCGGTCCCTTGTCTTCTGCAACTTTGCTCGCAGGTGTGTTCCTTTTGCGCGTGTCTTTCGGGCGGTGGCGCGTGTTCTGCCATGCCCCCGTGTGTGCCTTTGCTTTATTTTTCGGTGTCTGTTTGCTCTGCCGCTTATGCTTTGTGCCGCGCCTTTGTCCTTTTGTGTCGCTCCGCTTGTGTGCGTTGCGCTGTTTGTGGCGGACCGTGCGTGGCAGCGTTCGCGTCCGTCTCGTTTGTCTGTGGTTTCCGCTTGTTGGTCGTTCGTGCCTTCTCTGTCCGCTTTTCTGCTCCTTTTTTTCCGATCGACCGGCACCCATGCCGCCGGCGCATCGTGCTTCTCTTCCTTCCGTCCCCTCTGTGTCTTTGTCCTGTGCGTCTTTTTCTGTCTCGCCAAGTGCTGCTGCCTTTGCTTCTTTTTCTCGGTTTGTACGGTCCTTTTGCGGGGTGCGCCCATCGCGCGAACTTCTTCTGCTTTCCCGTGCTGCTGTCCGCTGCGTGTCCCCGCGGCCAAGTGTTTCTGTGTCCCCTTTTTGGCGCGAGCGGTGCTGTGCCTGCGGCGTGTCCTTTCCCCCTCATGTCATATATGTTTTGTCCGCCCCTTTTCCCTGGCCGCCTTGTTTGGCGCTTGGTGTGTGACGTCGTTTCCCGCGCGTGCTGCTTGTCCTTTGTTTGTTCGCGCGCGTTGTTCTGCGTGTTGCTCCTGTGTATGTCTTGGCATTCGTTTCCTGTCGTTGCGCGCAGCGGTGCTGGTGGCATCTCAAGTCCCATGCGTTCACTGCCGCCCATTGTTGTGTCCTTCTCACTGCCTGCTTTTTTCGCTTTCCCTGGGCGCCGCGCCGCATGCGCCTTTTGTGTTCCCCCTGCTGTGTCTGCGGTGCGCGCGTCCACTTTAGTGCAGCGCTGCTTCGCAAGTCGCCTTCTGACGTGTTCTCAGTGTTGGGCTGTCCTGCCGGCAGTGCCGTGCACTTGCGTGGCGTGTTGCCAGTGCTTGCGCGATGTGCGCTTAGGCGCCCGAGCTGGCGGAATTGCTGTGCCTCGGTGTGCCGTGCGTCAGTGCTTCATCCCTTCCTTGCTGTCTTTTTCTCCATCAGTTTCTGCGCAGCCGAGTGTTTCCGCCAATGCGTGTTCCTTCTTCTGAGTCTTGCGTTGGCTTGTTGCGTGTTCCATGTCCGTTTCTTTTCTCGGTGCTTATTTCCTCTTCGTGTCCGTGGTCGGTGTGTCAGCCGTGCTACTTTGCGTTGAGCAGGCATGCTGCCACGAACGTTCGTGCCCAGTGTTGCGCGTGGGTGTTGTGTGTGGCCGTGTTGGTGCTTTCCTGTTCGTTGGTGTCGTGCGGGTTTTCTGTGCCTTTGCTGCTCCCGGTTCGCTCGTCTTCCTTTGGAGCCCTTATTTGTCCTGGCGTGCCTTGGCTGCGTGTTGTCTGTTCCCGTCCAAGTGCGTGCGTTGTGTTTGCCGCTCCGCGCGCTTCGGTGTCATTCGCGTTGCCCTCGTGCTTTGTTGTCTGTCTTGCGCGCTGCGCTGTTTCTGTGGTTGCGTGTGCGTGCGTAGTGGTAGCTAGCAGTTCGAGCGCGCGCAGCTTGTCATGCTGTTCCTGCAGCGTGCTGATGAATGCTGGTATTTTTTTGTCTGTGGTGCTTGCGTCGTAGCAGATGCATCCGCCCATGTTCCGTTCCGCTGTCCAGTCGCACCCTTGCGCAGTGTCCAGGTAGCCGAGGCAGTGCCGTTTTTCCGGTTCTGTCTTTTGGTCGTAGCGAATGCGGTCCATGAGGCGTTGTGTGGCCGCGCCGAGGGAGGCTGCCGTAGCATTTTTCACGTCCGGGTAGAGTGCGTCGCAGATGGTCTTGCTGATGAGCCAGTTGGCTTGCATTTCTTCGTCCCCACTGCGGCCCATGTTGATGCCGCCGCTCGTAAGTTTGAGTTGTGTCCAGTCCGCCCCTTTGCTTTTCTTGTCGTCTGGCAGCAAATCTTTCAGCGTATTCCCTGCGACCTTTTTTGGCATGCACGGGCATTTGCTTCCGTCGTTGCTATCGCTTCCTGCGGTGGCGCGGCAAATATTGTTTTTGTTCGCAGATTGCGCGTTGTTGCACAGCGCGACTAGAGTGAGTCCGATGCTGGCGTCGTTTCCCTTAATGTCTGGCGCGTTCCCTTTTCCGTCGTCTTTCGCGCCTGTCAGTTTTTTGAAAAGGGCCTTCCTGCTTTCGTCGTCCTTGTCAAAGTCGAGTGGCTTGGCGTTGCTGTCGCCGTTGCCTCTTCCAAACTCCGCAATCTTTGCCAGGCGTTCTATCTCCTTTGCGAGAGTGCTTGCTACGGTGGCGGCGTCGCACTGCGCTGCGCATTCTGTGTCGATGTGTGCTGCCTGGCTTATGTTGATGCCGCCCAATGCTTTCGACCATGACGCCACCCTTTCCCTCAGTGACGCTGCCTCCTTCGCCGCACTGCGTGCTGTCTTCAGTGCTGCGCACGCTGCGGCGAAGTCCTGCGACGAGCTGCCGACGTTCATTGCCGCCTCCGCGCGCAAAGCAGCTACAGCGCAAAAAAGCAAGGCGACAAGCATGCTTCCCCCTAGTCCGGTGCCCTTTACTTCACCACACCTTAGCAGTGAGCAGAAAAACACGGTGCAAAAAAAACCCGCACAAACGCAAAAAAAAAACTACCCGATCCTACTGTCTCCGCAAGCACCGCAAAAGCAAAAGCAAAAAATGTGAAAAATTTCTTCTCGTGGCCTCTTTCACGAACGAGCAAACAACCCCCTGTCGCATGGATATCCGTGCTGCGCTCGCGACCGCGGCGAAAACACGCGTGTCCCAAGACGCCACGCAAGCAAGATCAAACGGCTTGGCCGAGTCATGGGCCGCCAGTGCGTGGCGCGCCGTCGCGCAGGTCAGGCGCACGCACCGGCGCCCTCTTGCGGCCTCAACCCCACGCTCGACCGTCCTATCCTGGCGCCTCGAGCCACCGCTTCCTCCGCTCTGTCGGCTGGCTCGGTTGTGCCGCGCACGCCGCACGCGAAAGCGTAAAAAATTGCTCGCGGGTCGCCGCGTCTCTCGCTTTGGCCGGACCGTCGCGTTCTTGTTGCTCGCGCTTCATTCGTCTGTCAGCGTCCTGGGGCGAGTGCGTCGCCGACTCTGCGGCCTCGTGTGAACTGCCGCATGTTCGTCGCCAGGCGCACCGCCGCAAGCGTCGTCCTTCTTTCGCACCGCTGCAAAGAAGAACCCGTATATGATGTTCCCCTAATACTCGAAAGCCGCTCTCGCGCCGACCCCCAATCTGCGCCGTCGCGGTGCGCCGTCCGCGAGGACCGCACGTGCAATCCGCCGCTTTCTGGCTGCCACACTGCGAGCGGCACAATCACTTCGTCCGCCGCGCTGGCCGCACCCAGCAAAGCAGGGAGGAGGCCACAGCGAGATGAGGATCGGCGAGAGTGCAGCGTGACACTGGCCGTTCCCGTCCCATGTCCAGCGACGACTGGGAACGTCGCGCACGCGGAGGAATCGCGCAAGGCACCAGCGGGGATGCTAACCACGGTGTCTTGCGACGCGTCTGGGCACGCGATGAAAGACTGACGACACGCGCGGGCCACGGACTGACCGACTTGTCGGTCGCGATCGCGCAAGAGGTTACAAGCGCGGAACGGTGCACGCAAAGAGGCGCGGATAAACGGCGGCACGCCTCCTCTTTCGCCGTCGCCGCGTGCCGACGACGGAGCGCACGCAGGAGCGCACATGCCATCGTCGCACCGACGCGCGTCGAGCAACCGGCCCTGGGCAACTGGGGCACCAACGTGGCCAGGCGCGGACCACGCACTCGCCTGCCGTTGCCTGCGGCTGGAGAGGCGGCGGTCGAGAACGGACTCGCAGGACAGAAACACCCATCCGGCTGACTGGACGGCAAAAGGAGAGCATGCTAATCGCACGCGCACGCGCAGCATTGGCACTAGGACCAGCGGCGCCCGGGGAACCCGCACGGGTGCGCATGCGAACGGAGGAGACGCCGCTGCAAAGCACATGGCGGCGGGCATGGACCGTCGGGGACACACGAGGCACGCCGAGAAAGTCGCACGCGATGGCGGTCATCTGTAGCGACGCGGTTGGCTTGGGCGAGCAGCGGCACGCAGCGGATCACAAGTGGGTTTCCGCGCCACCCCGACAGGCAGAGGGCTCCGGTGGCTTGGACATTGAGAATGCAGTGCAGCAATGGCGACGCGGACCCCGGTGGAACGACTGGCAGAAATTTAGTCGGTCAACTGGTTTCATACTTTTGCGTGGGCACTGGGTCCTTGTGAAGGACGCGATGGGAAGTGGTGCACAGAGCCGCAAAAGGAAAGAGACAGACACAGAGAAGACACTGAGAGACCGGCAGGAGCGCCGCGGCAACGGAAAGAACGGGAGGGCGGAGACGTTAGGTGGCGACTGAGGTGACAAGGAAGGGAGGAGCGGAGAGAGGCACGTTTTGCCGAGGAGGGACGGCCTGTTTTGTTCGTTTCGACGAGACAGGCAGAGAAAGCGACAACAGCGACGGTTGGGAAGAGACGCGCGAGATCGGGAAGAGACACAGTGAGAGGATCGAACAGGGCCCAGGAAGACCGACAAGACAGCAAGGCGAATGGTTGCGACAACGAGGAGAAAGCGAGACAGCGAACAGAAGGGTAGCAGCAGGAAACTGGGAGAAAGGAAAAGAAGGAGAACTGTTTGGTGGCACCGAGCTGTTGCGCTGCGGACGGTGAAGGGGGCGGAAGTGCGGGTGGCGCTGGGTTTTGAAAGCGGGGAGCGGAGACGGAAGACGGGCACGAGGGCAATTGGGGACCAGGAGGACGAGACGGACCGGTATTGTTACACGTGCGAGGGACAAAGGAAGGAGGGGGGAGGCGATGCTTTGAAGAGAAAGCGAAGACGCGCAAAAACGGTTTTTTAGGCGACGCGTCTGGGAGGGGAAAGAAGAAAAGGGATTGATAAGACGCACGGAGTGTGCAGCAGACGTAAAGAAAAGAACATCGTGGTGGTAGAGAAGGCGGCAAGCGTTGGCAGCCAATAGACGGATGGAGGGAAGCCGGGTCAGTAGTGTGGTGCCCACCTGCGCGGGAGAAGCGCAAAGTAACAGGAGGTGGAAGGAAAGGGCGGGGAAACAAGCGAGAAGAAAGGAGAAGGTGGCAGCGAGCCCGCGAAACAGGAAGCGGGAGGTGGGGACGCGTACAGAAGGCGATGAGGGCCTTACGGCGCGGACAGAAGGGGGACAAGCGCAGCGCAGACTTTGGCGATGAAGGAAGGGGTGCGCAACGGCGCGCGACGTGGGCGCCCAGGCGTGGGCCAAGGTGTGGCACCGAAACGAGAAAGGGAGCTCAAGGGGATGGGGCGATAGTTGACCAGAATCGGAGGCCAGAGTCGAGGGCAACGATGGCGAACGTGGGACAAGGGAAAAGGCACGGGACGCGCCGAAAGACGCACAGCAGGAAACGGCAACAGAACGGCGCAGGCCTTGGACTGATGGCGCAATGGAACGTGGGCTAGACAACGCGCAAAAGGCGGAAGAAGAAAGGACAAGACATGGGTCGATGAAGGACGCGGAAGTTCAACGGCGGTCGAACGGAGAGAAGGAGACGTCGCAAACGGGCAAGGACGAAGGAACGCAGGTCTAGGCGAGCGGTGGGGCGGATTTGAGTCTGTACAGGAGGGCGGAAGAGGGAAAGAGAGACAGGAGCAGAGGGGAGGGACAGAAGGACTGAGAGGACAGGGAACCACAGGGACGCGAGAAAGCGAGTCGATACCGAGGGCCTCAAGAAGGCTGCAAGGGAACCCCGGCGTTTGTTTGCCAGAGAGACGCGCAGAGACAAGCAGGCGGGGAGGGAGTGTGAACGCATTGTCTTGCGTGCTTGACACGGTCAAAAGGGAGGCACAGCACGCCGTTGAAAGACGTGCGAAGGCTTTGGGGCGGGGAGCAATAGAGCGGCGTGGCGGCGAGGACAGAATTAAAAGCAGGCAGGGGCGGTCGAGCAGAGCAACCAGTACAGAAGCAAGATGGCGGAGAAGTGAGCAACGGAAGCATGACAACGAGGGTGAGAGAGAGGAACACCGTCTTGTAGAGGAGACCCGAAGGCGCCGCATTGACAAAAGACGGGAAGGGTTGACGGGGGAACGAAAGGGTTGGAACAGGAAGGAGGGAATGAACACAGCAGCGAGGCACAAGCGAGGAGGCACAGTCATCCGGCAAACGGGGGAGCGAAAGGGGAGCGAAGCAGGACACGAAGGAAAAGGGGTAGAAGCTTAGGGCGCGGGAGACGCGTATTAACGAGACTCGGGAGGGCCAGCGTGGGGGGACGCAAGGTGCGCTAGAGAGACGGAAACACTCAGGGACCCATAGACACTGCGCGTGCTTGCGCTAGCCGGATAGGGGCCAACAGACGACGACAAAGGAGTTGACTGTTCGAGAGGGAAAAGGACACACGATAAAAAAGCACTTGAGGCTGGCGACACGGGAACGACGAAGGGAAAGGGTAACGGAGTGCAGGGGAAGAGGGGTAAAGGAAGAGCCGCGGGGTAAGAGAATGGGCGACTGGCCAAGCGAGCGGGCAGGCGGACGCCTACCAGGCAAATGTCGTTTGGACGCAGATTAGGAGGAACAACGCGGTTGACGTAGAAGGTGGCACGGAGGCAAGTGCCACAGACGAAGCGGAGGCAAAGGGGGAAGGAACAGGACGGTTGAGGAAGGAGTGAAGAGACGTCGTGGGAAAAGACAGCAGGGACACAAAGGGGAAAAGAACAAGTGTTGAAGAGCAAGCCACAGGAAGAAAAGCAGGACAAGAACGCAGCAGTCGGGTGGCAGTTCGAAGCGAAGCGAAGAAGACACAAGTACGAAGGAAAGAACAAGCCGTTGGGAAGGGTCGGAGGACACAACGCACTGCGCAACCCAAAAAGAAGAGTAACCGCGTGAAGGAGGAGGTCGCTTTAGCGGGGTGGAGAGCGAAGAAGAAGTAGGGCCTCCGACCGCCAAAAAGAGGGAGGCGTGTTGCCGGGTGCCAAGGATAAGGGCGGGGGCGGAGGCGATGGACAAGGGTGCCAAGAAACAGTAGCAAAGCGGCCGGCAGATGAAAGACGGAACACGAACAAAGGGGACACAAACGGCAGAAGCAAGCAACGGAGCGCGAGGCAGAAATGAAAGGGCTCAGGGGAGAGAGGCAGGAGCGGTGCGGCAAACATGAGCGCGGATAGAGGAGAGCCTGGGGAGCATGGGAGCGGATGGAGAGAAGACAGACTGGCGGAGAGAAAGGACCGCGACGCCAGGCTATGCACGGGGGTCCGCAGGGGCGAGGCAGACAAAGGAGGGTCCCCGCAGAGACCTGCGCGGGGACGGGATCACGAGACCGCAGAGGGCGAGGAGCAGAGGCAGAAAAGGCCCGCCGGCAGGGTGGGCGGTTTCGAAGGTTAAGCACGGACGAAGCCGCTTAGGCCGACACACGCGCAGGGGGAAAGGGCCGAGGAAGAGACCGGGAAAACAGGAGGAAAAGAGAAGACGGAAGCGCAGGAATCAAAGGGGAGGAGGACGGAGGACGTGGCAAAGACACAAACATGCGAGTGGCGGGACGGCCAAGGTACGCGGATAAGAGAAGGGAGGGCGGGCGTGGAAACGACGGTGGCAGATATTGCTTGGCAGCGGAGGCCGGTGTGCAAAGCGAGAGAGCCGAGCGAGGAACGTTCGGACAGCAACAGAGAGGGGACGTGGGGAAGGCACGGGAAGGACCGGCAACATGGCGGGGAAAGGACACGGCAGCAAAGGGAATGACACGACAGCAACAAGGACAGAGAAGTGTGCGGAAGGAGACGGAGGCGGGGACAGTGGAAAGGCACAAGGAGAAACAAAGCGGAAGCAGGAAGGGAGACAGCGCACAGCAAGGACCGTCAGGTCAGAAGGGAACACGTGATTCACAAAAAAGGGTCAGGTCGGCGAGGCTTCGGAAAACGGGCTTAGCAGCAATAGGAGAAAACACATACAGCCTCAGGCCAAGGGAAAGAAAAGGCAACGCAGCGGAAAAAGGCATGGGAGGGAAAAATTTTGAGCGGCAGGGAGGAGGAACACGCAAGCACTTGACAGCGTTGAAGAGGAAAAGCTGTGCAAAGAAAGTGCAGAGGTTGAGGGGTCGCTGGAGAAGAAGATGGTAGCGGCACTTTTGCGGAGGAGGTGCTTGGACGTCGAAAGGGTAATGGGACAACAAAGTGCATGTTACTGAAGATTTTGTTTGCGACCTCAAGAAAGGAAAGGACAAAACTGATTGCCAATGATGACCGCGGGAAGCATGAAGCTTCAGGAGGCATAAGAGAGCAAGACAAGCATCAACGTGCCAAAAGACGAAGCAAAAGGAAACAAAAGGGAAGGGACATGCAACACACAGCAACGGAGCAACGGGAAAAAGACTAGGCAAGAGACGCGGTTTAAGGAACGAAAGAAAGGGCATTAAGAAAGCGAGGAACAGTTTAAGAGAAAATGTTATTTTGTACTGTAGGATACGACTTTCGGACTATTTTGTTGTAGCGCACTCGAACTGAACCGCAGTGCGACATTAAAGGATTTATTTGTTATTGCATTTCGTTTTTCGATTTTTTTCCGCGAATTTTTTCGATTTCGGGTGAAGAGCAAAGTGGATGGGAGCATTATGCTAAATTTCGTTTTTGTGGGGGATAGTAATTGGAAGTCGTTGTGGGGACAGGATTTTGCAAACGAAAAACTTTCAGGCGTGCAGTGCGCAGTATGCAGTGAGTGTTTAAAAAAGCGATTGATTGGCACTCAGGCTTCAATCAATGGGAAAGCATTTAGTGAGGGATTGACTAATTTTTGGCTTTTTTTAGCATCTTTGGCAGGACCTTCTTTGAACTAAAATATAACTTTTTACACTTGTTGTTTAAATGTTGTTAATTTTTCCAAAATTTTATTTCATAGTGTTGTTTTTTCATTTTTTTTATTTTTTAATTTTTAAATTTCAGCTGTGAGTTTTTTTCCTTTTCCTTTTTTTGTTTATTTTGTTATTTAGGTATTGTAACCGTTTTTCTGGTTTTGTTATTTAAAATTTAATATTTATTTTTAAATTTTAATATTATTTTTTTTAAATTTTATATTTTATATTGTTTTTTATTTTTTCTTTTTTTTCAAAACTTATTGAATTTTTTTTTCTCTGACCATGTTCGTTGAGACTGCCAAAAGAAAGAAAGAAAAAAAGAAACAAAAAAGCAGACGCAAAAAAAGTTAAAAGAAATAACTCGCTAAAACTATTCCGTGACAAATGTCAAATTTGTGTTGTTCTCCTTATTTTTTCGCTTCTCTTCTTCGAGCTTGTCCACGCAAAATACAAAAAATAAAATTTATTATTGATTAATTTCTACTCCTTTTTTCGCTTTTGTTTTTTTGAAAGTTTATCTGACAGTCTGATCGTACTCTGGCCTTTTTTCTGTTTTCTCGCATGTCTTTTTTCTTTCGCTTTCTGTGTGTTGTGTTTTTCTGCATTCCTGCCTTATTTTGCCTTTTTTAACGCTTTTCTTTTTCCTGCTACTCATCTTTCTTTCCTTCATGTTAGTTTCTCCTTCTTCGGGTTTTTTGTTTCGAGTGCTGACTCGTGTGTTTTTGTTTGTTTTCCTTCGCTGGTTTTTCTCCGCCGTTCTTTTGTCTGTCTTTTTGTTCCTTTTCTTCACCGTGTTGTTTTCGCGAGGCTTCTCTTTCTGTCTTTCCTGCCTTTCGACTGCACGTCTTTTTTTATCCCGATTTCTTGTGCTCTGACTGCATGCCTTTTTGTTTTTTGCGCGGTGCGCTGTCTTGTCCTCCTCTTTGTCTGTTGTCTCGGCGTTCCTCTTTTTTCTCTGTGTGTGTTGCCTGTGTTCTTGCGCGTCGCAACTTCTTTGTCTGTCCGCCTGTTTTTCTTGTGTGCCTTGTTGCCCGCTTTCTTGCAGGGTGTTCCTGGCTGTGTGGTTTGTGTTCTGTGTGTTTTTCTTTTGACCTTGCGAGGGCGCAGCCGCACGGTGTCCCTTGTTGCGTTTCTGGTGCTTGCCTGTCCCGTGCCTTTCCCCGTTGCGTGTGTTGTGCGTTTTGCGCTTCGAGTCCCGCTGTGTGCTGTGGGGCGTGTCCGCTGCCTGGCCTTGTGTCCTTTTCTTTGCCTTTTGCTGTGCGTGCTCTTCGCGTGTTGTGTGCTGTCCTTCTGGCGCGCTGGTCTCTTCTTCTCTGTTTTCTGGCCTTTTGTGCCTGTGTTGTTTCCCTCTTCTTTGTCTCCGACCTTCCTGTGTCCTCGCCTGTGTGTGGTGTTTCTTTGTGTGGCTTTGTGTGCGCGGCGCGCGTGCCTCACTTGGCGCGCGCGCCACGTACCCGCGTCCTGTGGCTTTGCGCCCCCACGTTGTGTTCGTGAAAGCTGTCTGCGTGTTTGTCTACTTGCCTCGATTTGTGCGTGCGTGTCTTTCGCTCCCCTGTCTTCTGCAACCTTGCTCGCAGGTGTGTTCCTTTTGCGCGTGTCTTTCGGGCGGTGTTGCGCGTTCTGCCATGCCCCCGTGTGTGCCTTTGCCTTATTTTTCGGTGTCTGTTTGCTCTGCCTCTTATTGTTTGTTGCCGCGCCTTTGTCCTTTTGTGTTGCGCCGCTTGTGTGCGTTCCGCTGTTTGTGGCGGACCGTGCGTGGCAGCGTTCGCGTCCGTCTCGTTTGTCTGTGGTTTTCGCTTGTCGGTCCTTCGTGCCTTCTCTGTCCGCTTTGCTGCTCCTTTTTGTCCGACCGACCGGCACCCATGCCGCCGCCGCATCGTGCTTCTCTTCCTTCCCTCCCCTCTGTGTCTTTGTCTTCTGCTGCTTTTTCTGTCTCGCCAAGTGCTGCTGCCTTTGCTTCTTTTTCTCGGTGTGTTCGTTCCTTTTTCGGGGTGCGCCCATCGCGCGAACTTCTTCTGCTTTCCCGTGCTGCTGTCCGCTGCGTGTCCCCGCGGCCAAGTGTTTCTGTGTCCCCTTTTTGGCGCGAGCGGTGCTGTGCCTGCGGCGTGTCCTGCCCCCCTCATGTCATATATGTTTTGTCCTTCCCTTTTCCCTGGCCGCCTTGTTCGGCGCTTGGTGTGTGACGTCGATTGCCCGCGCGCGCTGCTGGTCCTTTGTTTGTTCGCGCGCGTTGTTCTGCGTGTTGCTCCTGTGTACGTCTTGGCATTCGTTTCCTGTCGTTGCGCGCAGCGGTGCTGGTGGCATCTCAAGTCCCATGCGTTCATTGCCGCCCATTGTTGTGTCCGTCTCACTGCCTGCTTTTTTCGCTTTCCCTGGGCGCCGCTGCGCATGCGCCTTTTGTGTTCCCCCTGCTGTGTCTGCGGTGCGCGCGTCCACTTTAGTGCAGCGCTGCTTCGCAAGTCGCCTTCTGACGTGTTCTCAGTGTTGGGCTGTCCTGCCGGCAGTGCCGTGCACTTGCGTGGCGTGCTGCCAGTGCTTGCGCGATGTGCGCTTAGGCGCCCGAGCCGGCGGAATTGCTGTGCCTCGGTGTGCCGTGCGTCAGTGCTTCATCCCCTTCCTTGCTTTCTTTTTCTCCATCAGTTTCTGCCCAGCCGAGTGTTTCCGCCAATGCGTGTTCCTTCTTCTGAGTCTTGCGTTGGCTTGTTGCGTGTGCCATGTCCGTTTTTTTTGATGGTGCTTATTTCCTCTTCGTGTCCGTGGTCGGTGTGTCAGCCGTGCTACTTTGTGTTGAGCAGCCATGCTGCCATGAACGTTCGTTCCCAGTGTTGCGCGGCGGTGCTGTGGCTGGCCGTGTTGGTGCTTTCCTGTTGTCTGGTGTCGTGCGGGTTTTCTGTGCCTTTGCTGCTCCCGGTTCGTGCGTCTTCCTTTGGATCCCTTATTTGTCCTGGCGTGCCTTGGCTGCGTGTTGTTTGTTCCCGTCCAAGTGCGTGCGTTGTGTTTGTTTGTCCGCGCGCTTCGGTGTCATTTGCGTTGCCCTCGTTTCTTGTTGCCTGTCTTGCGCGCTGCGCTGTTTCTGTGGTTGCGTGTGCGTGCGTAGCGCTACATAGCAGTTCGACACCGCGCAGCTTGTCATGCTGTGCCTGCAGCGTGCTGATGAATGCTGGTATTTTTTTTCCGGTGGTGCTTGCGTCGTAGCAGATACATCCTCCCATGCTCTGCGCTGCTTGCCAGTTGCACCCTTGCGTAGTGTCCAGGTAGCCGAGGCAGTGTCGTTTTGCTGGGTCTGTCTTTTGCCCGTAGCGAATGCGGTCCATGAGGCGTTGTGTGGCTGCGGCGAGGGAGGCTGCCGTAGCATTTTTCACGTCCGGGTAGGGTGCGTTGCAGATGGTTTCGCTGATGAGCCAGTTGGCTTGCATTTGTGTGTCCCCACTGCTTCCCATGTTGACGCCGCCGCGCGAAAGTTTGAGTTGTGTCCAGTCCGCCCCTGTGCTTTTCTTGTCGTGTGGCAGCAAATTTGCCAGCGTCTGTCCGCCGACCTTTTTTGGCATGCACGGGCATTTGGTTCCGTCGTTGTTATTGCTTCCTGTGGTGGCGCGGCAAATATTGTTCGTGTTCGCAGATTGCGCGTTGTTGCACAGCGCGACGAGAGTGAGTCCGATGCTGGCGTCGTTTCCCTTAATGTCTGGCGCGTGCCCGTTGCCGTCGTCTGTCGCGCCTGTCTGTTTTTTGAAAAGTGCCTTCCTGCCTTTGTCGTCCTTGTCAAAGTCGAGTGGTGTGGCGTTGCTGTCGCTGTTGCCTCCGCCAAACTCCGCAATCTTTGCCAGGCGTTCTTCCTCCTTTGCGAGAGTGCTTGCTACGGTGGCGGCGGCGCAATGCGCTGCGTATTCTGTGTCGATGTGCGCTACGTGGCTTATGTTGATGCCGCCCAATGCTTTCGACCATGACGCCACCCTTTCCCTCAGTGCCGCTGCCCCCTTCGCCGCACTGCGTGCTGTCTTCAGTTCTGCGCACGCTGCGGCGAAGTCCTGCGACGAGCTGCCGACGTTCATTGCCGCCTCCACGCGCAAAGCAGGTAGCCAGCAAAAAAGCAAGGCGACAAGCATGCCTCCCCTTAGTCCGGTGCCCTTTACTTCACCACACCTTAGCAGCGAGCAGAAAAACACGGTGCAAGAAAAACCCGCACAAACGCAAAAAAAAAACTACCCGGTCCTACTGTCTCCGCAACAACCGCAAAACCAAAAGCAGAAAAGGTGAAAAATTTCTTCTCGTGGCCTCTTTCACGAACGGGCAAACAACCCCCTGTCGCATGGGTAACCGTGCTGCGCTCGCGACCGCGGAGAAAACAAGCGTGTTCCAAGACGCCACGCAAGCGCGATCGAACGGCTTGGCCGAGTCATGGGCCGCCAGTGCGTGGCGCGCCGTCGCGCAGGTCAGGCGCCCGCACCGGATCCCTCTTGCGGCCTCAACCCCACGATCGACCGTCCTATCCTGGCGCCTCGAGCCACCGCTTCCTCCCTCCTGTCGCTTGGATCGGTTGTGCCGCGCACGCCGCACGCGAAAGCGTAAAAAATTGCTCGCGGGTCGCCGCGTCTCTCGCTTTGGCCGGACCGTCGCGTTCTTGTCGCTCGCGCTTCATTCGTCTGTCAGCGTCCTGGGGCGAGTGCGTCGCCGACTCTGCGGCCTCGTGTGAACTGCCGCATGTTCGTCGCCAGGCGGCCCGCCGCAAGCGTCGTCCTTCTTTCGCACCGCTGCAAAGAAGAACCCGTATATGATGTTCCCCTAATACTCGAAAGCCGCTCTCGCGCCGACCCCCAATCTGCGCCGTCGCGGTTCGCAGTCCGCGAGGACCGCACGTGCAATCCGCCGCTTTCTGGCTGCCACACTGCGAGCGCCACAATCACTTCGTCCGCCGCGCTGGCCGCACCCAGCAAGAGAGGGAGGAGGCCACAGCGAGATGAGGATCGGCGAGAGTGGAGCGTGACACTGGCCGTTCCCGTCCCATGTCCACAGACGACTGGGAACGTCTCGCACGCGGAGGAATCGCGCAAGGCGCCAGCGGGGATGCCGTCCGACGTGTCTTGCGCAGCGTCTGGGCACGCGATGAAAGACTGACGACACGCGCTGGCCACGGACTGACCGACTTGTCGGTCGCGATCGCGCAAGAGGTTACAAGCGCGGAACGGTGCACGCAAAGAGCCGCGGATAAACGGCGGCACGCCTCCTCGTTCGCCGTCGCCGCGTGCCGACGACGGAGCGCACGCAGGAGCGCGAATGCCATCGTCGCACCGACGCGCGTCGAGCAACCGGCCCTGGGCAACTGGGGCACCAACGTGGCCAGGCGCGGACCACGCACTCGCCTGCCGTTGCCTGCGGCTGGAGAGGCGGCGGTCGAGAACGGACTCGCAGGACGGGAAACACCCATCCGGCTGACTGGACGGCAAAAGGAGAGCATGCTAATCGCACGCGCACGCGCAGCATTGGCACTAGGACCAGCGGCGCCCGGGGAACCCGCACGGGTACGCATGCGAACGGAGGAGACGCCGCTGCAAAGCACATGGCGGCGGGCATGGAACGTCGGGGACACACGAGGAACGCCGAGAACGTCGCACGCGATGGCGGTCGTCTGTAGCGACGCGGTTGGCTTGGGCGAGCAGCGGCACGCAGCGGATCACAAGTGGGTTGCCGCGCCACCCCGACAGGCAGAGGGCTCCGGTGGCTTGGACATTGAGAATGCAGTGCAGCAATGGCGACGCGGACCCCGGTGGAACGACTGGCAGAAATTTAGTCGGTCAACTGGTTTCATACTTTTGCGTGGGCGCTGGGTCCTTGTGAAGGACGCGATGGGAAGTGATGCACAGAGCCGCAACAGGAAAGAGACAGACGAAGAGAAGACACTGAGAGACCGGCAGGAAGGCCGTGGCAACGGAAAGAACGGGAGGGCGGAGACGTTAGGTGGCGACTGAGGAGACAAGGAAGGGAGGAGCGGAGAGAGGCACGTTTTGCCGAGGAGGGACGGCCTGTTTTGTTCGTTTCGACGAGACAGGCAGAGAAAGCGACAACAGCGACGGTTGGGAAGAAGAGCGAGAGATCGGGTAGAGACGCAATGAGAGGGACGAACGGGGCCCAGGAAGACCGACAAGACAGCAAGACGAATGGTTGCGACGACGAGGAGAAAGCGAGACGGCGAACAGAAGGGAAGCAGCAGGAAACTGGGAGAAAGGAAAAGAAGGCGAACTGTTTGGTGGCGCCGAGCTGTTGCGCTGCGGACGGTGAAGGGAGCGGAAGTACGGGTGGCGCTGGGTTTTGAAAGCGGGGAGCGGAGACGGAAGACGGGCACGAGGGAAATTGGGGACCAGGAGGACGAGGAGGACCGGTATTGTTACAAGTGCGAGGGACAAAGGAAGGAGGGGAGAGGCGATGCTTTGAAGAGACAGCGAAGACGCGCAGCAACGGTTTTTTAGGCGACGCGGCTGGGAGGGGAAAGAAGAAGAGGACTTGATAAGACGCACGGAGTGTGCAGCGGACGTAAAGAACAGGGCATCGTGGTGGTAGAGACGGAGGCAAGCGTTGACAACCAATAGGGGGAGGGAGGGAAGCCGGGTCAGTAGTGTGGTGCCCACCTGCGCAGGAGAACCGCAAAGTAGCAGGGAGTGGACGGAAAGGGCGGGGAAACGAGCGAGAAGAAAGGAGAAGGTGGCAGCGAGCCCGCGGAACAGAGCGTGGGAAATGGGGAGGCGTACAGAAGGCGATGAGGGCCTTACGGCGCGGCCAGAAGGGGGACAAGCGCAGCGCAGACTTGGGAGATGAAGGGAGGGGTGCAAAACGGCGCGCGACGTGGGCGCCCAGGCGTGGGCCAAGGTAAGGCACCGAAACGAGAAAGGAAGCTCAAGGGGATGGGGCGATAGTTGACCAGAATCGGAGGCCAAAGTCGAGGGCATCGATGACGAACATGGGACAAGGGAAAAGGCACGGGACGCGCCGAAAGACGCACAGCAGGAAACGGCAGAAGAGCGGCGCAAGCCTTGGACTGAAGGCGCAATGGAACGTGGACTAGACAACGCGCAAAAAGCGGAAGAGAAAAGGACAAGACATGGGTCGATGAAGGACGCGGAAGTTCAACGGCGGTCGCGCGGAGAGAAGGAGACGTCGCAAACGGGCAAGGCAGAAGGGGCGCAGGACTAGGCGAGCGGTGGGGCGGATTTGAGTCTGTAGAGGAGGGCGGAAGAGGGAAAGAGAGCGAGGAGCAGAGGGGAGGGACAGAAGGACTGAGAGGACAGGGAGCCACAGGGCCGCGAGAAAGCGAGTCGATACCGAGGAGCTCAAAACGGCTGCAAGAGAACCCCGGCGTTTGTTTGCCAGAGAGACGGGCAGAGACAAACAGGCGGGAAGGGAGTGTGAACGCATTGTCTTGCGTGCTTGACACGGTCAAAAGGGAGGAACAGCAACACGTTGAAAGACGTGCGAAGGCTTTGGGGCGGGGAGCAATAGAGCGGCGTGGCGGCGGGGAGAGAATTAAAAGCAGGCAGGGGCGGTCGAGCAAAGCAACCAGTACGGAAGAAAGATGGCGGAGAAGTGAGCAGCGGGCGCATGACAACGAGGGTGAGAGAGAGAAACACCGTCTTGTAGACGAGACCCGGAGGCGCCGCATTGACAAAGGACGGGAAGGGTTGACGGGGGAACGAAAGGGTTGGAACAGGAAGGAGGGAATGAACACAGCAGCGAGGCACAAACGAGGAGGCACGGTCAGCGGGCAAACGGGGGAGCGAACGGGGAACGAAGCAGGACACGAAGGAAAAGGGGTAGAAGGTTAGGGCGCGGGAGACGCGTATTAACGAGACTCGGGAGGACCAGCGTGGAGGGACGCAAGGTGCGCTAGAGAGACGGAAACACTCAGGGACCCATAGAAACTGCGCGTGCTTGCGCTAGCCGGATGAGGGCCAACAGACGACGACAAAGGAGTTGACTGTTCGAGAGGGAAAAGGACACACGATAAAAAAGCACTTGAGGCTGGCGACACGGGAACGACGAAGGGAAAGGGTAACGGGATGCAGGGAAAGAGGGGTAAAGGAAGAGCCGCGGGGTAAGAGAATGCGCGACTGGCCAAGCGCGCGGGCAGGCGGACGCCTATCAGGCAAATGTCGTTTGGACAAAGATTAGGAGGCACAACGCGGTTGACGTAGAAGGTGGGCCGGGGGCAAGTGCCACAGACGAAGCGGAGGCACTGGGGGAAGGAACAGGTCGGTTGAGGAAGGAGTAAAGAGACGTCGTGGGGCAAGACGAAATGGACACAAAGGAGAAAAGAACGGGTGTTGAAGAGCAAGCCACAGGGGGAAAAGGGACCAAGGCACGCAAGCGACGGGTGAAAGTTTGAAGCACCGCGAAGAAGACACAGCTACGAAGGACAGAACAAGCCATTGGGAAGGGCCGGAGGACAGCACGCACTGCGCAATCGGAAAGGAAGAGTGACCGCGTGAAGAAGGAGGTCGCTTTGCCGGGGTGGGGAGCGAAGAACAAGTAGGGCCTCCGCCCGCGCAAAAGAGGAAGGCGTGTTGCCGGGTGCCAAATATAAGGGCGGGGGCGGAGGCACTGGACGGGGTGCCAAGAAACAGTAGGCAAGCGGCCGGACGATGAAAGAGGGCAGACGAACAAAGGGGACACAGCCGGCAAAGGACAGCAACGGCGCACAAGGCAGAAATGCAAGGGCTCAGGGGAGAAGGGACGGAGCGGTGCAAAAAACATGAGCGCGACTGGAGGCGAGCCTGGGGAGCATGGGACAGGATGGGGAGAAGAACGCCTGGCGGAGAGAAAGGACCGCGACGCCAGGCTAGCCGAGGGTGTCCACAGGGGCGAGGCAGACAAAGGCGGGTCCCCGCAGAGACCTGCGCGGGGACGGGTTCACGAGACCGGCGAGGGCGAGGAGGTGCGACGAAAAAGGCCCGCCAGCGAAGTGGGCGGTTTCGGGGGTTAAGCACACAGCAGGCCGCTTAGGCCGACACACGCGCAGGGGGAAAGGGCCGAGGAAGCAAAAGGCACAACAGGATGAAAAGAGAAGCAGGAAGCGCAGGAATCAAAGGGGAGGAGGGCGGCGTTCGTGGCAAAGACACAAACGTGCGAGTGGCGGGACGGCCGAGGTACGCGGAAAAGAGAAGGGAGGGGGGAAGTGGAAACGACGGTGGCAGATATTGCTTGGCAGCGGAGGCCGGTGTGCGCAGCGAGAAAGACGAGCGAGGAACGTTCAGACAGGCACAGAGAGGGGACGTGGGGAAGGCACGGGAAGGCCCAGCAACATGGCGGGGAAAGGGCACGGCACCAAAGGGAATGACACGACAGCAACAAGGACAGAGAAGTGTGCGGAAGGAGACGCAGGCGGGGACAGTGGAAAGGCACAAGGAGAAACAAAGCGGAAGCATGGAGGGAAACAGCGCACAGCAAAGACCGTACGGTCAGAAGGGAAGCCGTGATTTTAAAAAAAGGATGCGGTCGGCAAGGCTTCGGAAAACGGGCTTAGCAGCAATAGGAGAAAACACATAGAGCCTCAGGCCGAGAGAAAGAAAAGGCAACTTAGCGGAAAAAGGCATGGGATGGAAAAATTTTGAGCGGCAGGGGAGAGGGACAGGCAAGCACTTGACAGCGTTAGAGGAACAAAGCTGTGCAAAGAAAGTGCGCAGGTTGAGGGGTCAAAGGAGAAGACAATGGTAGCGGCACTTTTGCGGAGGAGGTGCTTGGACGTCGAAAGAGTAATGGCACAACAAAGTGCATGTTACTGAAGATTTTGTTTGCGACCTCAAGAAAGGAAAGGACAAAACTGATTGCCAATAATGGACGGAGGAAGCAGGAAGCTTCAGGAGGTATAAGTGAGACAGACAAGCGTCAACGTGCCAAAAGACGAAGCAAAAGGAAACAAAAGGGAAGGGACATGCGACACAAAGCAGCGGAGCAACAGGCAAAAGACTAAGCAAAAGACGCGTTTTTAAGGAAGGAAAGAAACGGCATTAAGAAAGCGAGGAACATCTTAAGAGAAAATGTTATTTTGTACTGTAGGATACGACTTTCGGACTATTTTTTTGTAGCGCACTCGAACTGAAACGCAGTGCGACATTAAAGGATTTATTTGTTATTGCATTTCGTTTTTCGATTTTTTTCCGCGAATTTTTTCAATTTCGGGTGAAGAGCAAAGTGGATGGGAGCATTTTGCTAAACTTCTTTTTTGTGGGGGATAGTAATTTGAAGTCGGCGTGGAGACAGAATTTTGCAAACGAAAAACTTTCAGGCGTGCAGTTCGCAGTATGCAGTGAGTGTTTAAAAAAGCATTTGATTGGCACTCAGGCTTCAATCAATGGGAAAGCATTTAGAGAGGGATTGACTTATTTTTCCCTTTTTTCAGCAGCTTTGTCAGGCCCTTGTTTGAACTAAAATATAACTTTTTACACGTGTTGTTTAAATCTTGTCAATTTTTTTAAAATTTTTTGTCATAGTGCTGGTTTTTCATTTTTTTTATTTTTTAATTTTTAAATTTAAGCTGTGAGTTTTTTTTCCTTTGCCTTTTTTTGTTTATTTTGTTATTTATTTATTGTAACCGTTTTTCTGGTTTTGTTATTTAAAATTTAATATTAATTTTTAAATTTTAATATTATTTTTTTTAAATTTTATTTTTTATATTTTTTTTATTTTTATTTTATATTGTTTTTTATTTTTTCTTTGTTTTCAAAACTTATTGAATTTTTTTTTCTCTGACCATGGACGTTGAGACTGCCAAAAGAAAGAAAGAAAAAAAGAAACAACAAAGCAGACGCAAAAAAAGTTAGAAGAAATAACGCGCTAAAACTTTTCCGTGACAAATGTCAAATTTGTGCTGTTCTCCTTATTTTTTCTTTTCTCTTCTTCGAGACTGCCCACGCAAAATACAAAAAATAAAATTTATTATTGCTTAATTTCTACTCTTTTTTTCGCTTTTGCTTTTTTGAAAGTTTATCTGACAGTTTGATCGTACTCTTTCCTTTTTTCTGTTTCCGTGCATGTCTTGTTTCTGCCGCTTTCTGTGTGTTGTGTTTTTCTGCATTCCTGCCTTATTTTGCCTTTTTTATTGTTTATCTTTTTCCTTCTACTCATCTTTCTTTCCTTCATGTTGCTTTCTCCTTTTTCGGGTTCTTTGTTTCGAGTGCTGACTCGTGTGTTTTTGTCTGTTTTTTTTCTCTCGCTGGTCTTTCTCCGCCGTTCTTTTGTCTGTCTTTTTGTTCTTTTTCTTCACCGTGTTTTTTTTTCGAGGCTTCTCTTTCGCTCTTTCCTGCCTTTCGACTGCATGTCTATTTTTATCCCGATTTCTTGTGCTCTGACTGCATGCCTTTTTGTTTTTTGCGCGGGGCGCTGTCTTGTCCTCCTCTTTGTCTGTTGTCTTGCTGTTTCTCTGGTGTCTCTGTGTGTGTTGCCTGTGTTCTTGCGCGTCGCAACTTCTTTGTCTGTCCGCCTGTTTTTCTTGTGTGCCTTGTTTCCCGTTTTCTTGCGGGTCGTGTTTGGCTGTGAGGTTTGTGTTCTGTGTGTTTTTCTTTTGACCTTGCGAGGGCGCAGCCGCACGGTGTCCCTTGGCGCGTTTCTGGTGCTTGCCTGTTCCGTGCCCTTCCCTTCTGCGTTTGTTGTGCGTTTTGTGCTTCGAGTCCCGCTGTGTGCTGTTCGGCGTGTCCGCTGCCTGGCCTTGTGTCCTTTTCTTTGCCTTTTGCTGTGCGTGCTCTTCGCGTGTTGTGTGCTGTCCTTTTGTCGCGCCGGTCTCTTCTTCTGCGCTTTCTGGCCTTTTGTGCCTGTGTTGTTTCCCTTTTCTTTGTCTCCGACCTTCCTGTGTCCATGCCTTCGTGTGGTGTTTCCTTGTGTGGCTTTGTGTGCGCGGCGTGCGTGCCTCACGTGCTGCGCGCGCTACGTACCCGCGTCCTGTGGCTTTGCGCCCCCACGTTGTGTTCGTGAAAGCTGTCTGCGTGTTTGTCTACTTGCCTCGATGCGTGCGTGCGGTTCTTTCGCTCCCCTGTCTTCTGCAACTTTGCTCGCAGGTGTGTTCCTTTTGCGCGTGTCTTTCGGGCGGTGTTGCGTGTTCTGCCATGCCCCCGTGTGTGCCTTTGCTTTATTTTTCGGTGTCTGTGTTCTCTTCCGCTTATGCTTTGTTGCCGCGCCTTTGGTCTTTTGTGTCGCGCCGCTTGTGTGCGTTGCGCTGTTTGTGGCGGACCGTGCGTGGCAGCGTTCGCTTCCGTCTCGTTTGTCTGTGGTTTTCGCTTGTTGGCCGTCCGTGCCTTCCTTATCCGCTTTTCTGCTCCTTTTTTTCCGATCGACCGGTACCCATGCCGCCGGCGCATCGTGCTTCTCTTCCATCCCGCCCCTCTGTGTCTTTGTCTGTTTTCGCTTTTTCTGTCTCGCCAAGTGCTGCTGCCTTTGCTTCTTTTTCTCGGTTTGTACGGTCCTTCTGCGGGGTGCGCTCATCGCGCGAACTTCTTCTACTTTCCCGTGCTGCTGTCCGCTTTGTGTCCCCCGCGGCCAAGTGTTTCTGTGTCCCCTTTTTGGCGCGAGCGGTGCTGTGCCTGCGGCGTGTCCTTTCCCCCTCATGTCATATATGTTTTGTCCGCCCCTTTTCCCTGGCCGCCTTGTTCGGCGCTTGGTGTGTGACGTCGATTGCCCGCGCGTGCTGCTGGTCCTTTGTTTGTTCGCGCTCCTTTTTCTGCTTTCTCTTGCTGTGTTCGTCTTGGCATTCGTTTCCTGGCATTTCGCGCAGAGGTGCTGGTGGCATCTCAAGTCCCCTGCGTTCACTTCCGCCCATTGTTGTGTCCTTCTCACTGCCTGCTTTTTTCGCTTTCCCTGGGCGCCGCTGCGCATGCGCCTTTTGTGTTCCCCCTGCTGTGTCTGCGCTTCGCGCGTCCACTTTAGTGCAGCGCTGCTTCGCAAGTTGCCCTCTGACGTGTTCTCAGTGCTGGGCTGTCCTGCCGGCAGTCCCGTGCACTTGCGTGGCGTGTTGCCAGTGCTTGCGCGATGTGCTGTTAGGCGTCCGAGCTGTCGGAATTGCTGTGCCTCGGTGTGCCGTGCGTCAGTGCTTCATCCCCTTCCTTGCTGTCTTTTTCTCCATCAGTTTCTGCGCCGCCGAGTGTTTCCGCCAATGCGTGTTCCTTCTTCTGAGTCTTGCGTTGGCTTGTTGCGTGTGCCATGTTCGTTTTTTTTGATGGTGCTTATTTCCTTTGCGTGTCCGTGGTTGGTGTGTCAGCCGTGCTACTTTGTGTTGAGCAGCCATGCTGCCATGAACGTTCGTGCCCAGTGTTGCGCGTCGGTGCTGTGGCTGGCCGTGTTGGTGCTTTCCTGTTCGTTGGGGTCGTGCGGGTTTTCTGTGCCTTTGCTGCTCCCGGTTCGCGCGTCTTCCTTTGGATCCCTTTTTTGTCCTGGCGTGCCTTGGCTGCGTGTTGTCTGTTCTCGTCCAAGTGTCTCCGGTGTGTTTGTTGCTCCGCGCGCTCCGGTGTCATTTGCGTTCCCCCCGTGCGTTGTTGCCTGTCTTGCGCGCGTCGCTGTTTCTGTGGTTGCGTGTGCGTGCGTGGCGGTAGCGAGCAGTTCGAGCGCGCGCAGCTTGTCATGCTGTGCCTGCAGCGTGCTGATGAATTCTGGTACTTTACTGCTGTTGGTGCTTTCGTCATAGCAGATGCATCCGCCCATGCTCTGCGCTGCTTGCCAGTTGCACCCTTGCGCAGTGTCCAGGTAGCCGAGGCAGTGTTGTTTTGCTGGGTCTGTCTTTTGGTCGTAGCGAATGCGGTCCATGAGGCGTTGTGTTGCTGCGGCGAGGGAGGCTGCCGTAGCATTTTTCACGTCCGGGTAGAGTGCGTTGCAGATGGTTTCGCTGATGAGCCAGTTGGCTGTCATTTGTTTGTCCCCATCTGCTGCCATGTTGACGCCGCCGCTCGAAAGTTTGAGTTGTGTCCAGTCTGCTTCGTCGCCTTTTTTTGCGGCTGGCAGCAAATCTTTCAGCGTGGGTCCGGCTATCGCCTTTGGCATGCACGGGCATTTGGACCCCCCGTTATTTCCGCCTGTGGTGGCGCGGCAAATACTGTCATTCGCAGATTGCGCGTTGTTGCACAGCGCGACGAGAGTGAGTCCGATGCTGGCGTCGTTTCCCTTAATGTCTGGTGCGTTTTGTGTGCCGTCGTCTGTCGCGCCTGTCAATTTTCTGAAAAGTGCCTTCCTGCCTGCGTCGTCCTTTTCAAAGTCGAGTGGCGTGGCGTTGCTGTCGCCGTTGCCTCTGCCGAACTCCGCAATCTTTGCCAGGCGGGCCACCTCCGCTGCGAGAGTGCTTGCTACGGTGGCGGCGTCGCACTGCGCTGCGCAGTGTGTGTCGATGTGCGCTGCGTGGCTTATGGCGATGCCGCCCAATGCTTTCGACCATGACGCCACCCTTTCCCTCAGTGCCGATGCTTCCTGCGCCGCACTGCGTGCTGTCTTCAGTGCTGCGCACGCTGCGGCGAAGTCCTGCGACGAGCTGCCGACGTTCATTGCCGCCTCCGCGCGCAAAGCAGCTAGCGCGCAAAAAAGCAAGGCGACAAGCATGCCTCCCCTTAACCCGGTGCCCTTTACTTCACCACACCTTAGCAGTGAGCAGAAAAACACGGTGCAAGAAAAACCCGCATAAACGCAAAAAAAAAACTACCCGATCCTACTGTCTCCGCAAGCACCGCAAAAGCAAGAGCAAAAAATGTGAATAATTTCCTCACGTGTCCTCTTTCACGAACGAGCAAACAACCCCCTGTCGCATGGCTATCCGTGCTGCGCTCGCGACCGCGGCGAAAACAAGCGTGTTCCAAGACGCCACGCAAGCAAGATCAAACGGCTTGGCCGAGTCATGGGCCGCCAGTGCGCGGCGCGCCGTCGCGCAGGTCAGGCGCACGCACCGCAGCCCTCTTGCGGCCTCAACCCCACGCTCGACCGTCCTAGCCTGGCGCCTCGAGCCACCGCTTCCTCCGCTCTGTCGCTTGGCTCGTTTGTGCCGCGCACGCCGCACGCGAAAGCGTAAAAAATTGCTCGCGGGTCGCCGCGTCTCTCGCTTTGGCCGGACCGTCGCGTTCTTGTTGCTCGCGCTTCATTCGTCTGTCAGCGTCCTGGGGCGAGTGCATCGCCGACTCTGCGGCCTCGTGTGAACTGCCGCATGTTCGTCGCCAGGCGGCCCGCCGCAAGCGTTTGCCTTCTTTCGCACCGCTGCATAGAAGAGCCCGTATTTGATGTTCCCCTAACACTCGAAAGCCGCTCTCGCGCCGACCCCCAATCTGCGCCGTCGCGGTGCGCCGTCCGCGAAGACCGCACGTGCAATCCGCCGCTTTCTGGCTGCCACACTGCGAGCGCCACAATCACTTCGTCCGCCGCGCTGGCCGCACCCAGCAAAGCGCGGACAGAGCCACGGCGAGATGAGGATCGGCGAGAGTGCAGCGTGACACTGGCCGTTCCCGTCCCATGTCCGGCAACGACTGGGAACGTCGCGCACGCGGAGGAATCGCGCAAGGCACCAGCGGGGATGCTAACCACGGTGTCTTGCGACGCGTCTGGGCACGCGATGAAAGACTGACGACACGCGCTGGCCACGGACTGACCGACTTGTCGGTCGCGATCGCGCAAGAGGTTACAAGCGCGGAACGGTGCACGCACAGAGGCGCGGATGCACGGCGGCACGCCTCCTCTTTCGCCGTCGCCGCGTGCCGACGACGGAGCGCACGCAGGAGCGCACATGCCATCGTCGCACCGACGCGCGTCGAGCAACCGGCCCTGGGCAACTGGGGGACCAACGTGGCCAGGCGCGGACCACGCACTCGCCTGCCGTTGCCTGCGGCTGGAGAGGCGGCGGTCGAGAACGTACTCGCAGGACACAAACACCCATCCGGCTGACTGGACGGCAAAAGGAGAGCATGCTAATCGCACGCGCACGCGCAGCATTGGCACTAGGACCAGCGGCGCCCGGGGAACCCGCACGGGTGCGCATGCGAACGGAGGAGACGCCGCTGCAAAGCACATGGCGGCGGGCATGGACCGTCGGGGACACACGAGGCACGCCGAGAAAGTCGCACGCGATGGCGGTCATCTGTAGCGACGCGGTTGGCTTGGGCGAGCAGCGGCACGCAGCGGATCACAAGTGGGTTGCCGCGCCACCCCGACAGGCAGAGGGCTCCGGTGGCTTGGACATTGAGAATGCAGTGCAGCAATGGCGACGCGGACCCCGGTGGAACGACTGGCAGAAATTTAGTCGGTCAACTGGTTTCATACTTTTGCGTGGGCACTGGGTCCTTGTGAAGGACGCGATGGGAAGTGGTGCACAGAGCCGCAACAGGAAAGAGACAGACACAGAGAAGACACTGAGAGACCGGCAGGAGCGCCGTGGCAACGGAAAGAACGGGAGGGCGGAGACGTTAGGTGGCGACTGAGGTGACAAGGAAGGGAGGAGCGGAGAGAGGCACGTTTTGCCGAGGAGGGACGGCCTGTTTTGTTCGTTTCGACGAGACAGGCAGAGAAAGCGACAACAGCGACGGTTGGGAAGAGGAGCGCGAGATCGGGAAGAGACACAGTGAGAGGATCGAACAGGGCCCAGGAAGACCGACAAGACAGCAAGGCGAATGGTTGCGACAACGAGGAGAAAGCGAGACAGCGAACAGAAGGGTAGCAGCAGGAAACTGGGAGAAAGGAAAAGAAGGAGAACTGTTTGGTGGCACCGAGCTGTTGCGCTGCGGACGGTGAAGGGGGCGGAAGTGCGGGTGGCGCTGGGTTTTGAAACCGGGGAGCGGAGACGGAAGACGGGCACGAGGGCAATTGGGGACCAGGAGGACGAGGAGGACCGGTATTGTTACACGTGCGAGGGACAAAGGAAGGAGGGGGGAGGCGATGCTTTGAAGAGAAAGCGAAGACGCGCAAAAACGGTTTTTTAGGCGACGCGGCTGGGAGGGGAAAGAAGAAAAGGGATTGATAAGACGCACGGAGTGTGCAGCAGACGTAAAGAAAAGAACATCGTGGTGGTAGAGACGGCGGCAAGCGTTGGCAGCCAATAGGCGGATGGAGGGAAGCCGGGTCAGTAGTGTGGTGCCCACCTGCGCGGGAGAAGCGCAAAGTAACAGGAGGTGGAAGGAAAGGGCGGGGAAACAAGCGAGAAGAAAGGAGAAGGTGGAAGCGAGCCCGCGAGCCAGGGCGCGGGAGGTGGGGACGCGTACAGAAGGCGATGAGGGCCTTACGGCGCGGCCAGAAGGGGGACAAGCGCAGCGCAGACTTTGGCGATGAAGGGAGGGGTGCAAAACGGCGCGCGACGTGGGCGCCCAGGCGTGGGCCAAGGTGTGGCACCGAAACGAGAAAGGCAGCTCAAGGGGATGGGGCGATAGTTGACCAGAATCGGAGGCCAGAGTCGAGGGCAACGATGACGAACGTGGGACAGGGGAAAAGGCACGGGACGCGCCGAAAGACGCACAGAAGGAAGCGCAAACAGAACGGCGCAGGCCTTGGACTGATGGCGCAATGGAACGTGGACTAGACAACGCGCAAAAAGCGGAAGAGAAAAGGACAAGACATGGGTCGATGAAGGACGCGGAAGTTCAACGGCGATCGCGAGGAGAGAAGGAGACGTCGCAAACGGAAAAGGACGAAGGAACGCAGGTCTAGGCGAGCGGTGGGGCGGATTTGAGTCTGTACAGGAGGGCGGAAGAGGGAAAGAGAGACAGGAGCAGAGGGGAGGGACAGAAGGACTGAGAGGACAGGGAACCACAGGGCCGCGAGAAAGCGAGTCGATACCGAGCGCCTCAAGAGGGCTGCAAGGGAACCCCGACGTTTGTTTGCCAGAGAGACGCGCAGAGACAAGCAGGCGGGAAGGGAGTGTGAACGCATTGTCTTGCGTGCTTGACACGGTCAAAAGGGAGGCACAGCAAGCCGTTGAAAGACGTGCGAAGGCTTTGGGGCGGGGAGCAATAGAGCGGCGTGGCGGCGAGGACAGAATTAAAAGCAGGCAGGGGCGGTCGAGCAGAGCAACCAGTACAGAAGCAAGATGGCGGAGAAGTGAGCAACGGAAGCATGACACCAGGGGTGAGAGAGAGGAACACCGTCTTGTAGAGGAGACCCGAAGGCGCCGCATTGACAAAGGACGGAAAGGGTTGACGGGGGAACGAAAGGGTTGGAACAGGAAGGAGGGAATGAACACAGCAGCGTGGCACAAGCGAGACGGCACAGTCAGCGGGCAAACGGGGACGCGAAAGGGGAGCGAAGCAGGACACGAAGGAAAAGGGGTAGAAGCTTAGGGCGCGGGAGACGCGTATTAGCGAGACTCGGGAGGACCAGCGTGGAGGGACGCAAGGTGCGCTAGAGAGACGGAAACACTCAGGGACCCATAGACACTGCGCGTGCTTGCGCTAGCCGGATAGGGGCCAACAGACGACGACAAAGGAGTTGACTGTTCGAGAGGGAAAAGGACACACGATAAAAAAGCACTTGAGGCTGGCGACACGGGAACGACGAAGGGAAAGGGTAACGGGATGCAGGGCAAGAGGGGCGAGGGAAGACACGCGGGGTAAGAGAATGCGCGACTGGCCAAGCGCGCGGGCAGGCGGACGCCTATCAGGCAAATGTCGTTTGGACAAAGATTAGGAGGCACAACGCGGTTGACGAAGAAGGTGGGCCGGGAGCAAGTGCCACAGACGAAGCGGAGGCACAGGGGGAGGGAACAGGTCGGTTGAGGAAGGAGTGAAGAGATGTCGTGGGGCAAGACAGCATGGACACAAAGGAGAAAAGAACGGGTGTTGAAGAGCAAGCCAGAAGAGAAAAAGTAACACAAGCGCGCAGACGACGGGTGAAAGTTCGAAGCGAAGCGAAGAAGACACAGCTACGAAGGACAGAACAAGCCATTGGGAAGGGTCGGAGGACAACACGCACTGCGCAATCGGAAAGGAAGAGTGACCAAGTGAAGAAGGAGGTCGCTTTGCCGGGGTGGGGAGCGAAGAACAAGTAGGGCCTCCGCCCGCGCAAAAGAGGAAGGCGTGTTGCCGGGTGCCAAAGATAAGGGCGGGGCGGGAGGCACTGGACGGGGTGCCAAGAAACAGGAGGCAAGCGGCCGGACGATGAAAGAAGGAAAACGAACAAAGGGGCCACAGCCGGCAGAGGACAGCAACGGCGCACAAGGCAGAAATGAAAGGGCTCAGGGGAGAAGGGACGGAGCGGTAAAAAAAACATGCGCGCGACTGGAGGCGAGCCTGGGGAGCATGGGAGCGGATGGGGAGAAGAACAGCTGGTGGAGAGAAAGGACCGCGACGCCAGGCTAGCCGAGGGGGTCCACAGGGGCGAGGCAGACAAAGGCGGGTCCCCGCAGAGACCTGCGCGGGGACGGGTTCACGAGACCAGCAGGGGCGAGGAGAAGAGGCGAAAAAGGCCCGCCAGCACAGTGGGCGGTTTCGGGGGTTAAGCCAACAGCAGGCCGCTTAGACCGACACACGCGCAGGGGGAAAGGGCCGAGGAAGCAAAAGGCACACAAGGAGGAAAAGAGAAGAAGACAGCGCAGGAATCAAAGGGGAGGAGGGCGGCGGACGTGGCAAAGACACAAACGTGCGAGTGGCGGGACGGCCGAGGTACGCGGAAAAGAGAAGGGAGGGGGGAAGTGGAAACGACGGTGGCAGATATTGCTTGGCAGCGGAGGCCGGTGTGCGCAGCGCGAAAGACGAGCGAGGAACGTTCAGACAGGAACAGAGAGGGGACGTGGGGAAGGCACGGGAAGGCCCAGCGACATGGAGGGAAAAGGGCACGACACCAAAGGGAATGACACGACAGCAACAAGGACAGAGAAGTGTGCGGAAGGAGACGCAGGCGGGGACAGTGGAAAGGCACAAGGAGAAACAAAGCGGAAGCATGGAGGGAAACAGAACACAGCAAAGGACGTACGGTCAGAAGGGAGGCCGTGATTCAAAGCAAAGGTTGCGGTCGGCAAGGCTTCGGAAAACGGGCTTAGCAGCAATAGGAGAAAACACATAGAGCCTCAGGCCGAGAGAAGGAATCGGCAACGCAGCGGAAAAAGGCATGGGAGCGAAAAATTTTGAGCGGCAGGGAAGAGGAGCAGAAAAACACTTGAAAACGTTGAAGGGGCAAGCTGTGCAAAGAAAGTGCGAAGGTTGAGGGGTCGCAGGAGAAGACAATGGTAGCGGCGATTTTGCGGAGGAGGTGCTTGGACGTCGAAAGAGTAATGGCACAACGGAGTGCATGTTACTGAAGATTTTGTTTGCGACCTCAAGAAAGGAAAGGACAAAACTGATTGCCAATGATGGACGCAGGAAGCGTGAAGCTTCAGGTGGCATAAGTGAGACAGACAAGCATCAACGCACCGCAAGACGAAGCAAAAGGAAACAAAAGGAAAGGGACGTGCAACACACAGAAACGGAGCAACAGGCAAAAGACTAAGCAAGAGACGCGTTTTTAAGGAACGAAAGAAACGGCATTAAGAAAGCGAGGAACACTTTAAGAGAAAATGTTATTTTGTACTGTAGGATACGACTTTCGGCATATTTTGTTGTAGAGCACTCGAACTGAACCACGATGCGACATTAGCGGATTTATTTGTAATTGCATTTCGTTTTTCGATTTTTTTCCGCGAATTTTTTCAATTTCGGGTGAAGAGACAAGTGGAAGGGAGCATTTTGCTAAATTTTTTTTTTGTGGGGGATAGTAATTGGAAGTCGTTGTGGAGACAGAATTTTGCAAACGAAAAACTTTCAGGCGTGCAGTTCGCAGTATGCAGTGAAGGTTTAAAAAAGCATTTGATTGGCACTCAGGCTTCAATCAATGGGAAAGCATTAAGTGAGGGATTGACTAATTTTTGGCCTTTTTTTAGCAGATTTTGCAGGACCTTGTTTGAACTAAAATATAACTTTTTACACGTGTTGTTTAAATGTTGTTAATTTTTTTAAAATTTTATTTCATACTTTTGGTTTTTCATTTTTTTTATTTTTTAATTTTTAAATTTCAGCTGTGAGTTTTTTTTCCTTTTTTATTTTTTGTTTATTTTGTTATTTATTTATTGTAACCTTTTTTCTGGTTTTGTTATTTAAAATTTAATATTTATTTTTAAATTTTAATATTATTTTTTTTAAATTTTATATTTTATATTGTTTTTTATTTTTTCTTTTTTTTCAAAACTTATTGAATTTTTTTTTCTTTGACCATGTTCGTTGAGACTGCCAAAAGAAAGAAAGAAAAAAAGAAACAAAAAAGCAGATGAAAAAAAAGTTAGAAGAAATAACGAGCTAAAACTATTCCGTGACAAATGTCAAATTTGTGTTGTTCTCCTTATTTTTTCGCTTCTCTTCTTCGAGACTGCCCACGCAAAATACAAAAAATAAAATTTATTATTGATTAATTTCTACTCTTTTTTTCGCTTTTGCTTTTTTGAAAGTTTATCTGACAGTTTGATCGTACTCTTTCCTTTTTTCTGTTTTCGTGCATGTCTTTTTTCTTTCGCTTTCTGTGTGTTGTGTTTTTCTGCATTCCTGCCTTATTTTGCCTTTTTTATTGTTTATCTTTTTCCTTCTACTCATCTTTCTTTCCTTCATGTTGCTTTCTCCTTTTTCGGGTTTTTTGTTTCGAGTGCTGACTCGTGTGTTTTTGTTTGTTTTCTCTCGCTGGTTTTTCTCCGCCGTTCTTTTGTCTGTCTTTTTGTTCTTTTTCTTCACCGTGTTGTTTTTGCGAGGCTCCTCTTTCGCTCTTTCCTGCCTTTCGACTGCACGTCTATTTTTATCCCGATTTCTTGTGCTCTGACTGCATGCCTTTTTGTTTTTTGCGCGGTGCGCTGTCTTGTCCTCCTCTTTGTCTGGCCTCTTGTTGTTTCTCTTTTTTCTCTGTGTGTGTTGCCTGTGTTCTTGCGCGTCGCAACTTCTTTGTCTGTCCGCCTGTTTTTCTTGTGTGCCTTGTTTCCCGTTTTCTTGCGGGGTGTGCCTGGCTGTGTGGTTTGTGTTCTGTGTGTTTTTCTTTTGACCTTGCGAGCGCGCAGCCGCACGGTGGTCCTTGTTGCGTTTCTGGTGCTTGCCTGTCCCGTGCCTTTCCCTGTTGCGTGTGTTTTGCGTTTTGTGCTTCGAGTCCCGCTGTGTGCTGTTCGGCGTGTCCGCTGCCTGGCCTTGTGTCCTTTTCTTTGCCTTTTGCTGTGCGTGCTCTTCGCGTGTTGTGTGCTGTCCTTCTGTCGCGCTGGTCTCTTCTTCTCTGTTTTCTGGCCTGCTTTGCCTGTGTTGTTTCCCTTTTCTTTGTCTCCGACCTTCCTGTGTCCTCGCCTTCGTGTGGTGTTTCTTTGTGTGGCTTTGTGTGCGGGGCGTGCGTGCCTCACTTGGCGCGCGCGCCACGTACCCGCGTCCTGTGGCTTTGCGCCCCCACGTTGTGTTCGTGAAAGCTGTCTGCGTGTTTGTCTACTTGCCTCGATTTGTGCGTGCGGTTCCTGCGGTCCCTTGTCTTCTGCAACTTTGCTCGCAGGTGTGTTCCTTTTGCGCGTGTCTTTCGGGCGGTGTTGCGTGTTCTGCCATGCCCCCGTGTGTGCCTTTGCTTTATTTTTCGGTGTCTGTTTGCTCTGCCGCTTATGCTTTGTGCCGCGCCTTTGTCCTTTTGTGTCGCTCCGCTTGTGTGCGTTGCGCTGTTTGTGGCGGACCGTGCGTGGCAGCGTTCGCGTCCGTCTCGTTTGTCTGTGGTTTCCGCTTGTTGGTCGTTCGTGCCTTCCTTATCCGCTTTGCTGCTCCTTTTTTTCCGATCGACCGGCACCCATGCCGCCGGCGCATCTCGCTTCTCTTCCTTCCCTCCCCTCTGTGTCTTTGTCCTGTGCGTCTTTTTCTGTCTCGCCAAGTGCTGCTGCCTTTGCTTCTTTTTCTCGGTGTGTACGTTCCTTTTGCGGGGTGCGCCCATCGCGCGAACTTCTTCTACTTTCCCGTGCCTCTGTCCGCTGCGTGTCCCCGCGGCCAAGTGTTTCTGTGTCCCCTTTTTGGCGCGAGCGTTGCTGTGCCTGCGGCGTGTCCTGCCCCCCTCATGTCATATATGTTTTGTCCTTCCCTTTTCCCTGGCCGCCTTGTTTGGCGCTTGGTGTGTGACGTCGTTTTCCCGCGCGTGCTGCTTGTCCTTTGTTTGTTCGCGCGCGTTGTTCTGCGTGTTGCTCCTGTGTATGTCTTGGCATTCGTTTCCTGTCGTTGCGCGCACAGGTGCTGGTGGCATCTCAAGTCCCATGCGTTCACTGCCGCCCATTGTTGTGTCCTTCTCACTGCCTGCTTTTTTCGCTTTCCCTGGGCGCCGCGCCGCATGCGCCCTTTGTGTTCCCCCTGCTGTGTCTGCGGTTCGCGCGTCCACTTTAGTGCAGCGCTGCTTCACAAGTCGCCTTCTGACGTGTTCTCAGTGTTGGGTTGTTCTGCCGGCAGTGCCGTGCACTTGCGTGGCGTGTTTCAGTGCTTTCGCGATGTGCGCTTAGGCGCCCGAGCTGGCGGAATTGCTGTGCCTCGGTGTGCCGTGCGTCAGTGCTTCATCCCCTTCCTTGCTTTCTTTTTCTCCATCAGTTTCTGCAAAGCCGAGTGTTTCCGCCAATGCGTGTTCCTTCTTCTGAGTCTTGCGTTGGCTTGTTGCGTGTGCCATGTCCGTTTCTTTTCTCGGTGCTTATTTCCTCTTCGTGTCCGTGGTTGGTGTGTCAGCCGTGCTACTTTGTGTTGAGCAGCCATGCTGCCATGAACGTTCGTGCCCAGTGTTGCGCGGCGGTGTTGTGGCTGGCCGTGTTGGTGCTTTCCTGTTCGTTGGTGTCGTGCGGGTTTTCTGTGCCTTTGCTGCTCCCGGTTCGCGCGTCTTCCTTTGGAGCCCTTTTTTGTCCTGGCGTGCCTTGGCTGCGCGTTGTCTGTTCCCGTCCAAGTGCGTGCGTTGTGTTTGTTGCTCCGCGCGCGCCGGTGTCATTTGCGTTGCCCTCGTGCTTTGTTGCCTGTCTTGCGCGCTGCGCTGTTTCTGTGGTTGCGTGTGCGTGCGTGGCGGTAGCTAGCAGTTCGAGCAGCCGCAGCTTGTCATGCTGTGCCTGCAGCGTGCTGATGAATGCTGGTATTTTTTTGTCTGTGGTGCTTGCGTCGTAGCAGATGCATCCGCCCATGTTCTGTTCCGCTTGCCAGTCGCACCCTTGCGCAGTGTCCAGGTAGCCGAGGCAGTTCTGTTTTTCCGGTTGTTTCTTTTGGTCGTAGCGAATGCGGGCCATGAGGCGTTGTGTGTTTGCGGCGAGGGCGGCCGCCGTAGCATTTTTCACGTCCGGGTACAGTGCGTTGCAAGTGGTTCCGCTGATGAGCCAGTTGGCTTGCATTTCTTCGTCCCCACTTTCGCCCATGTTGACGCCGCCGCGCGAAAGTTTGAGTTGTGTCCAGTCCGCCCCTGTGCTTTTCTTGTCGTGTGGCAGCAAATTTGCCAGCGTCTGTCCTGCGACCTTTTTTGGCATGCACGGGCATTTGCTTCCGTCGTTGTTACTGCTTCCTGTGGTGGCGCGGCAAATATTGTTCGTGTTCGCAGATTGCGCGTTGTTGCACAGCGCGACGAGAGTGAGTCCGATCTTGGCGTCGTTTCCCTTAATGTCTGGCGCGTTCTCGTTACCGTCGTCGGTCGCGCCTGTCAGTTTTTTGAAAAGTGCCTTCCTGCCTTCCGTGTCCTTGTCAAAGTCGAGTGGTGTGGCGTTGCTGTCGCCGTTGCCTCTGCCAAACTCCGCAATCTTTGCCAGGCGCCCTACCTCCTTTGCGAAAGTGCCTGCTACGGTGGCGGCGTCGCACTGCGCTGCGCATTCTGTGTCGATGTGTGCTGCGTGGCTTATGTTGATGCCGACCAATGCTTTCGACCATGACAACACCCTTTCCCTCAGTGCCGCTGCCTCCTTCGTTGCACTGCGTGCTGTCTTCAGTTCTGCGCACGCTGCGAAGAAGTCCTGCGACGAGCTGCCGACGTTCATTGCCGCCTCCGAGCGCAATGCAGCTAGCGCGCAAAAAAGCAAGGCGACAAGCATGCCTCCCCTTAGTCCGGTGCCCTTTAGTTCACCACACCTTAGCAGCGAGCAGAAAAACACGGTGCAAGAAAAACCCGCACAAACGCAAAAAAAAAACTACCCAATCCTACTGTCTCCGCAAGCACCGCAAAAGCAAGAGCAAAAAAGGTGAAAAATTTCTTCTCGTGGCCTCTTTCACGAACGAGCAAACAACCCCCTGTCGCATGGCTATCCGTGCTGCGCTCGCGACCGCGGCGAAAACAAGCGTGTCCCAAGACGCCACGCAAGCACGATCAGACGGCTTGGCCGAGTCATGGAGCTCCAGTGCGTGGCGCGCCGTCGCGCAGGTCAGGCGCCCGCACCGGCGCCCTCTTGCGGCCTCAACCCCACGCTCGACCGTCCTATCCTGGCGCCTCGAGCCACCGCATCCTCCGATCTGTCGCTTGGCTCGGTTGTGCCGCGCACGCCGCACGCGAAAGCGTAAAAAATTGCTCGCGGGTCGCCGCGTCTCTCGCTTTGGCCGAACCGTCGCGTTCTTGTTGCTCGCGCTTCATTCGTCTGTCAGCGTCCTGGGGCGAGTGCATCGCCGACTCTGCGGCCTCGTGTGAACTGCCGCATGTTCGTCGCCAGGCGGCCCGCCGCAAGCGTCGTCCTTCTTTCGCACCGCTGCAAAGAAGAGCCCGTATTTGATGTTCCCCTAACACTCGAAAGCCGCTCTCGCGCCGACCCCCAATCTGCGCCGTCGCGGTGCGCCGACCGCGAAGAGCGCACGTGCAATCCGCCGCTTTCTGGCTGCCACACTGCGAGCGGCACAATCACTTCGTCCGCCGCGCTGGCCGCACCCAGCAAAGCGCGGACAGAGCCACGGCGAGATGAGGATCGGCGAGAGTGAAGCGTGACACTGGCCAATCCCGTCCCATGTCCGGCAAAGACTGGGAACGTCGCGCACGCGGAGGAATCGCGCAAGGCACCACAGGGGATGCTAACCACGGTGTCTTGCGACCTGTCTGGGCACGCGATGAAAGACTGACGACACGCGCTGGCCACGGACTGACCGACTTGTCGGTCGCGATCGCGCAAGAGGTTACAAGCGCGGAACGGTGCACGCACAGAGGCAGGGATGCACGGCGGCACGCCTCCTCTTTCGCCGTCGCCGCGTGCCGACGACGAAGCGTACGCAGGAGCGCACATGCCATCGTCGCACCGACGCGCGTCGAGCAACCGGCCCTGGGCAACTGGGGGACCAACGTGGCCAGGCGCGGACCACGCACTCGCCTGCCGTTCTCTTCGGCTGGTGAGGCGGCGGTCGAGAACGTACTCGCAGGACACAAACGACCATCCGGCTGACTGGACGGCAAAAGGAGAGCATGCTAATCGCACGCGCACGCGCAGCATTGGCACTAGGACCAACGGCGCCCGGGGAACCCGCACGGGTGCGCATGCGAACGGAGGAGACGCCGCTGCAAAGCACATGGCGGCGGGCATGGACCGTCGGGGACACACGAGAAACGCCGAGAAAGTCGCACGCGATGGCGGTCATCTGTAGCGACGCGGTTGGCTTGGGCGAGCAGCGGCACGCAGCGGATCACAAGTGGGTTGCCGCGCCACCCCGCCAGGCAGAGTGCTCCGGTGGCTTGGACATTGAGAATGCAGTGCAACAATGGCGACGCGGACCCCGGTGGAACGACTGGCAGAAATTTAGTCGGTCAACTGGTTTCATACTTTTGCGTGGGCACTGGGTCCTTGTGAAGGACGCGATGGGAAGTGGTGCACAGAGCCGCAACAGGAAAGAGACAAACACAGAGAAGACACTGAGCGTCCGGAAGGAGCGCCGTGGCAACGGAAAGAAGGGGAGGGCGGAGACGTAAGGTAGCGACTGAGGTGACAAGGACGGGAGGAGCGGAAAGAGGCACGTTTTGCCGAGGAGGTACGGCCTGTTTTGTTCGTTTCGATGAGACAGGCAGAGAAGAAGACAAAAGCGACGGTTGGGAGGAGGAGCGCGAGATCGGGTAGAGACACAGTGAGAAGAGCGAACAGGCACCAGGCAGACCGACAAGACAGCAAGGCGGATGGTTGCGACAACGAGGAGAAACAGAGACAGCGCACAGAAGGGTAGCAGCAGGAAACTGGGAGAAAGGAAAAGAAGGAAAACTGTTTGGTGGCACCGAGCTGTTGCGCGCAGGACGGTGCAGGGGGCGGAAGTGCGGGTGGCGCTGGGTTTTGAAACCGGGGAGCGGAGACGGAAGACGGGCACGAGGGCAATTGGAGACCAGGAGGACGAGGAGGACCGGTATTGTTACACGTGCGAGGGACAAAGGAAGGGGGGGGGAGAGGCTGCTTTGAAGAGAAAGCGAAGAGGGGCAAAAGCGGTTTTTTAGGCGCAGCGTCTGGGAGGGGAAAGAAGAAAAGGGATTGATAAGACGCACGGAGTGTGCAGCAGACGTAAAGAAAGGGCCAACGTGGTGGTAGAGACGGCGGAAAGCGTTGGCGGACAACAGACGGATGGGAGGAACACGGGTCAGTAGTGTGCTGCCCACCTGCGCGGGAGATGCGCAAAGTGACAGGAGGTGGAAGGAAAGGGCGGGGAAACAAGCGAGAAAAAGGGAGAAGGTAGCAGCGACACCGCGAGCCGCGGCGCGGGAGGTGGGGACGCGTACAAGAGGCGATGAGGGCCTTACGGCGCGGACAGAAGGGGGACAAGCGCAGCGCAGCCTTTGGCGATGAAGGAAGGGGTGCAAAACGGCGCGCGAGGTGGGCGCCCAGGCGTGGGCCAAGGTAAGGCACCGAAACGAGAAAGGCAGCTCAAGGGGATGGGGCGATAGTTGACCAGAATCGGAGGCCAGAGTCGAGGGCTACGATGACGAACGTGGGTCGCGGGAAAAGGCACGGGACGCGCCGAAAGACGTACAGCAGGAAACGGCCACGGAGCGGCGAAGGCCTTGGACTGATGCAGCAATGAACAGTGGGGTTGACAACGCGCAAAAGGGGGAAGAGAAAGGAACAAGACATGGGCCAATGAAGGACGGGGACATTCAACGGCGATCGCGAGGAGAGAAGGAGACGTCGCAGACGGGCAAGGACGAAGGAACGCAGGTCTAGGCGAGCGGTGGGGCGGATTTGAGTCTGTACAGGAGGGCGGAAGAGGGAAAGAGAGACAGGAGCAAAGGGGAGGGACAGAAGGACTGAGGGAACAGGGAACCACAGGGACGCGGAAAAGCGAGTCGATACCGAGGGCCTCAAGAAGGTTGCAAGGAAACCCCGGCGTTTGTTTGCCAGAGAGACGCGAAGAGACAAGCAGGCGGGAAGGGAGTGTGAACGCATTGTCTTGCGTGCTTGACACGGTCAAAAGGGAGGCACAGCGTGCCGTTGAAAGACGTGCGAAGGCTTTGGAGCGAGGAGCAATAGAGCGGCGTGGCGGCGCGGACAGAATTAAAAGCAGGCAGGGGCGGTCGAGCAGCGCAACCGCTACAGAAGCGAGATGGCGGAGAAGTGACCAACGGACAAATGACAACAGGGGTGAGAGAGAGGAACGCCGACTTGTAGAGGAGACCCGAAGGCGCCGCATTGACGAAGGACGGAAAGGGTTGACGGGGGAACGAAAGGGTTGGAACAGGAAGGAGGGAATGAACACAGCAGCGAGGCACAAGCGAGACGGCACAGTCAGCGGGCAAACGGGGGAGCGAAAGGGGACAGAAGCAGGACACGCAGGAGCAGGGGTAGAGGCTTAGGGCGCGGGAGACGCGTATTAACGAGACTCGGGAGGACCAGCGTGGAAGGACGCAAGGTGCGCTAGAGAGACGGGAACGATCAGGGACCCATAGACACTGCGCGTGCTTGCGCTAGCCGGATAGGGGCCAACAGACGACGACAAAGGAGTTGACTGTTCGAGACAGAAGAGGATACGCGATAAAAAAGCACTTGAGGATGGCGACACGGGAACGACGAAGGGAAAGGGTAACGGGATGCAGGGAAGGGCGAGCAAGGGAAGAGCCGCAGGGTAAGAGGATGCGCGACTGGCCAAGCGCGCGGGCAAGCGGACGCCTATCAGGCAAATGTCGTTTGGACAAAGATTAGGAGGCACAACGCGGTTGACGTAGAAGGTGGGCCGGGGGCAAGTGCTACAGACGAAGCGGAGGCACAGGGGGAGGGAACAGGTCGGTTGAAGAAGGAGTAAAGAGACGCCGTGGGGAAAGACGAAATGGACACAAAGGAGAAAAGAACGGGTGTTGAAGAGCAGGCCACAGGGGGAAAAGGGACCAAGGCACGCAAGCATCGGGTGAAAGTTCGAAGCGCCGCGAAGAAGACACAGCTACGAAGGACAGAACAAGCCATTGGGAAGGGTCGGAGGACAGCACGCACTGCGCAATCGGAAAGGAAGAGTGACCGCGTGAAGAAGGAGGTCGCTTTGTCGGGGTGGGGAGCGAAGAAAAAGTAGGGCCTCCGCCCGCGCAAAAGAGGAAGGCGTGTTGCCGGGTGCCAAATATAAGGGCGGGAACGGAGGCACTGGACGGGGTGCCAAGAAAAAGTAGGCAAGCGGCCGGACGATGAAAGAGGGAAGACGCACACAGGGGACACAGCCGGAAGAGGACAGCACAGGAGCACGAGGCAGAAATGCAAGGGCTCAGGGGAGAAGGGACGGAGCGGTGCAAAAAACATGAGGGCGACTGGAGGCGAGCCTGGGGAGCATGGGACAGGATGGGGAGAAGAACGCCTGGCGGAAGGAAAGGACCGCGACGCCAGGCTAGCCGAGGGGGTCCGAAGGGGCGAGGCAGACAAAGGCGGGTCCCCGCAGAGACCTGCGCGGGGACGGGTTCACGAGACCGACGAGGTAGAGGAGGTGCGACGAAAAAAGCCCGCCAGCGAAGTGGGCGGTTTCGGGGGTTAAGCACACAGCAGGACGCTTAGGACGACACACGCGCAGGGGGATAGGGCCGAGGAACCAAAAGAAACAACAGGATGAAACGAAAAGAAGGAAGCGCAGGAAACAAAGGGGAGGAGGCCGGCGGGCGTGGCAAAGACACAAACGTCAGAGTGGCGGGACGGCCGAGGTAGGCGGAAAAGAGAAGGGAGGGAGGGCGTGGAAACGAAGGTGGCAGATATTGCTTGGCAGCGGAGGCCGGTGTGCGCAGCGAGAAAGCCGGGCGAGGAACGTTCAGACAGAGACAGAGAGGGGGAGTGGGGAGAGGACGGAAAGGCCCAGCAACATGGCGGGAAAAGGGAACGGCACCAAAGGGAATGACACGACAGCAACAAGGACAGAGAAGTGTGCGGAAGGAGACGCAGGCGGGGACAGTGGAAAGGCAGAAGGAGAAACAAAGCGGAAGCATGGAGGGAAACAGCGCACGGCAAAGACCGTACGGTCAGAAGGGAAGCCGTGATTTTAGCGAAAAGGATAAGGGCGGCGAGGCTTCGGAAAACGGGCTTAGCAGCAATAGGAGAAGACACATAGAGCCTCAGGCCGAGAGAAAGAAAAGGCAACGAAGCGGAAAAAGGCATGGGATGGAAAAATTTTGAGCGGCAGGGAAGAGGGACGAGCAAGCAGTTGACAGCGTTAGAGGAACAAAGCTGTGCAAAGAAAGTGCGCAGGTTGAGGCGTCAAAGGAGAAGAAGATGGTAGCGGCACTTTTGCGGAGGAGGTGCTTGGACGTCGAAAGAGTAATGGCACAACAAAGTGCATGTTACTGAAGATTTTGTTTGCGACCTCAAGAAAGGAAAGGACAAAACTGATTGCCAATGATGGACGGAGGAAGCATGAAGCTTCAGGTGGCATAAGTGAGAGAGACAAGAATCAACGTGCCAAAAGACGAAGCAAAAGGAAACAAAAGGGAAGGGACACGCAACACACAGAAACGGAGCAACAGGCAAAAGCATAAGCAAAAGGCGCGTTTTTAAGGAAGGAAAGAAACGGCATTAAGAAAGCGAGGAACAGTTTAAGAGAAAATGTTATTTTGTACTGTAGGATACGACTTTCGGACTATTTTTTTGTAGCGCACTCGAACTGAAACGCAGTGCGACATTAAAGGATATATTTGTTATTGCATTTCGTTTTTCGATTTTTTTCCGCGAATTTTTTCAATTTCGGGTGAAACGCAAAGTGGATGGGAGCATTTTGCTAAATTTTTTTTTTGTGGGGGAAAGTAATTGGAAGTCGTTGTGGAGACAGAATTTTGCAAACGAAAAACTTTCAGGCGTGGAGTGCGCAGTATGCAGTGAGTGTTTAAAAAAGCATTTGATTGGCACTCAGGCTTCAATCAATGGGAAAGCATTAAGAGAGGGATTGACTAATTTTTGCCTTTTTTCAGCAGCTTTGTCAAGACCTTGTTTGAACTAAAATATAACTTTTTACACGTGTTGTTTAAATGTTGTCAATTTTTTTAAAATTTTATTTCATATCGCTGGTTTTTCATTTTTTTTATTTTTTAATTTTTAAATTTCAGCTGTGAGTTTTTTTTCCTTTTCCTTTTTTTGTTTATTTATTTATTTATTTATTGTAACCGTTTTTCTGGTTTTGTTATTTAAAATTTAATATTTATTTTTAAATTTTAATATTATTTTTTTTAAATTTTATATTTTATATTTTTTTTATTTTTATTTCATATTGTTTTTTATTTTTTCTTTGTTTTCAAAACTTATTGAATTTTTTTTTCTCTGACCATGTTCGCTGAGACTGCCAAAAGAAAGAAAGAAAAAAAGAAACAAAAAAGCAGACGCAAAAAAAGTTAGAAGAAATAACGCGCTAAAACTATTCCGTGACAAATGTCAAATTTGTGTTGTTCTCCTTATTTTTTCGCTTCTCTTCTTCGAGACTTGCCACGCAAAATACAAAAAATAAAATTTATGATGTCTTAATCGCTTCTCTTTTTTTCGCTTTGGTTTTTTTGAAAGTTTATCTGACAGTTTGAGCGTACTCTTTCCTTTTTTCTGTTTCCGTGCATGTCTTTTTTCTTTCGCTTTCTGTGTGTTGTGTTTTTCTGCATTCCTGCCTTATTTTGCCTTTTTTATTGTTTATCTTTTTCCTTCTACTCATCTTTCTTTCCTTCATGTTGCTTTCTCCCTTTCTGGGTTCTTTGTTTCGAGTGCTGACTCGTGTGTTTTTGTTTTTTTTCTCTCGCTGGTTTTTCTCCGCCGTTCTTTTGTCTGTCTTTTTGTTCTTTTTCTTCACCGTGTTTTTTTTTCGAGGCTTCTCTTTCGCTCATTCCCGCCTTTCGACTGCACGTCTATTTTTATCCCGATTTCTTGTGCTCTGACTGCATGCCTTTTTGTTTTTTGCGCGGTTCGCTGTCTTGTCCTCCTCTTTGTCTGGCCTCTTGTTGTTTCTTTTTTTTCTCTGTGTGTGTTGCCTGTGTTCTTGCGCGTCGCAACTTCTTTGTCTGTTCGCCTGTCTTTCTTCTGTGCCTTGTTTCCCGTTTTCTTGCGGGTCGCGCCTGGCTGTGTTGTTTGTGCTCTGTGTGTTTTTCTTTTGACCTTGCGAGCGCGCAGCCGCACGGTGGTCCTTGTTGCGTTTCTGGTGCTTGCCTGTCCCGTGCCTTGTCCTGTTGCGTGTGTTTTGCGTTTCGTGCTTCGAGTCCCGCTGTGTTTCGTTCGGCTTGTCCGCTTGCTGTCCTTGTGTCCTTTTCTTTGCCTTTTGCTGTGCGTGCTCTTCGCGTGTTGTGTTGTGTCTTTTTGTCGCGCCGGTCTCTTCTTGCCTGCTTTCTGGCCTGCTTTGCCTGTCTTGTTTCCCTTTTCTTTGTCTCCGACCTTCCTGTGTCCTCGCCTTCGTGTGGTGTTGCTTTGTGTGGCTTTGTGTGCGGGGCGTGCGTGCCTCACTTGGCGCGCCTGCCACGTACCCGCGTCCTGTGGCTTTGCTGTCCCACGTTGTGTTCGTGAAAGGTGTCTGCTCGTTTGTCTACTTGCCTCGATTTGTGCGTGCGGTTCCTGCGGTCCCCTGTCTTCTGCAACTTTGCTCGCAGGTGTGTTCCTTTTTCGCGTGTCTTTCGGGCGGTGTTGCGTGTTCTGCCATGCCCCCGTGTGTGCCTCTGCTTTATTCCTCGGTGTCTGTTTGCTCTGCCGCTTATGCTTTGTTGCCGCGCCTTTGGTCTTTTGTGTCGCTCCGCTTGTGTGCGTTGCGCTGTTTGTGGCGGACCGTGCGTGGCAGCGTTCGCTTCCGTCTCGTTTGTCTGTGGGTTCCGCTTGTTGGCCGTCCGTGCCTTCCTTATCCGCTTTTCTGCTCCTTTTTTTCCGATCGACCGGCACCCATGCCGCCGGCGCATCGTGCTTCTCTTCCTTCCCTCCCCTCTGTGTCTTTGTCTTCTGCTGCTTTTTCTGTCTCTCCAAGTGCTTCTGCCTTTGCTTCTTTTTCTCGGTGTGTACGTTCCTTCTGCGGGGTTCGCTCATCGCGCGAACTTCTTCTACTTTCCCGTGCCTCTGTCCGCTGCGTGTCCCCGCGGCCAAGTGTTTCTGTGTGCCCTTTTTGGCAAGAGCGGTGCTGCGCCTGCGGCGTGTCCTGCCCCCCTCATGTCATATATGTTTTGTCCGCCCCTTTTCCCTGCCCGCCTTGTTGGCCGCTTGGTGTGTGACGTCGATTGCCCGCGCGTTCTGCTGGTCCTTTGTCTGCTCGCGCTCCTTTTTCTGCGTGTTGCTCCTGTGTATGTCTTGGCATGCGTTTCCTGGCGTTGCGCGCAGCGGTGTCGGTGGCTCCTCAAGTCCCCTGCGTTCACTGCCGCCCATTGTTGTGTCCTTCTCACTGCCTGCTTTTTTCGCTTTCCCTGGGCGCCGCTGCGCATGCTCCTTTTGTCTTCCCCCTGCTGTGTCTGCGGTGCGCGCGTCCACTTTAGTGCAGCGCTGCTTCGCAAGTTGCCTTCTGACGTGTTCTCATTGTTGGGCTGTCCTGCCGGCAGTGCCGTGCACTTGCGTGGCGTGTTGCCAGTGCTTGCGCGATGTGCGCTTAGGCGCCCGAGCTGGCGGAATTGCTGTGCCTCGGTGTGCCGTGCGTCAGTGCTTCATCCCCTTCCTTGCTGTCTTTTTTTCCATCAGTTTCTTCGCAGCCGAGTGTTTCCGCCAATGCGTGTTCCAGCTTCTGAGTCTTGCGCCGGCTTGTTGCCTGTGCCATGTCCGTTTTTTTTGATGGTGCTTATTTCCTCTGCGTGTCCGTGGTCGGTGTGTCAGCCGTGCTACTTTGTGTTGAGCAGGCATGCTGCCATGAACGTTCTTTCCCAGTGTTGCGCGTGGGTGTTGCGTGTGGCCGTGTTGGTGCTTTCCTGTTCGTTGTTTCCGTGCGGGTTTTCTGTGCCTTTGCTGCTCCCGGTTCGCTCGTCTTCCTTTGGACCCCTTTTTTGTCCTGGCGTGCCTTGGCTGCGTGTTGTCTGTTCCCGTCCAAGTGCCAGCGTTGTGTTTGTTGCTCCGCGCGCTTCGGTGTCATTTGCCTTGCCCTCGTGCTTTGTTGCCTGTCTTGCGCGCTGCAGTGTTTCTGTGGTTGCGTGTGCGTGCGTAGCGCTAGCTAGCAGTTCGAGCGCGCGCAGCTTGTCATGCTGTGCCTGCAGCGTGCTGATGAATTGTGGTATTTTTTTGTCGGTGGTGCTTTTGTCGTAGCAGATGCATCCGCCCATGTTCTGTTCCGCTTGCCAGTTGCACCCTTGCGCACTGTCCAGGTAGCCGAGGCAGTGTTGTTTTGCTGGTTCTGCCTTTTGGTCGTAGCGAATGCGGTCCATGAGGCGGTTCGTGGCTGCGGCGAGGGAGGCTGCCGTAGCATTTTTCACGTCCGGGTAGAGTGCGTTGCAGATGGTTTCGCTGATGAGCCAGTTGTCTTGCATTTGTGTGTCCCCATCTGTGTCCATGTTGACTGCTCCGCTCAAAAGTTTGAGTTGTGTCCAGTCCTGTTCTCTGCGTTGCCTGTCGGCTGGCAGCAAATCTTTCAGCGTGGGTCCGCCGATTGCCTTTGGCATGCACGGGCAGCTGCTTCCGTCGTTATTGGCTCCTTCGGTGGCGCGGCAAATATTGTTCTTGTTCGCAGATTGTGCGTTGTTGCACAGCGCGCCGAGAGTGAGGCCGATGCTGGCGTCGTTTCCCTTAATGTCTGGCGCGTTCCCGTTGCCGTTGTCTGTGTCGCCTGTCAATCTTTTGAAAAGTGCTTTCCGGCCCCCTGTGTCCCGGGCAAAGTCGAGTGGTGTGTCGTTCCTTCCGCCGTTGCCTCTGCCAAACTCCGCAATCTTTGCCAGGCGTCCTACCTCCTGTCCGAGATTGCCTGCTACGGTGGCGGCGTCGCACTGCGCTGCGCATTCTGTGTCGATTTGTGCTGCGTGGCTTATGTCGATGCCGCCCAATGCTTTCGACCATGACGCCACCCTTTCCCTCAGTGCCGCTGCCTCCTGCGCCGCACTGCGTGTTGTCTTCAGTGCTTCTCACGCTGCGGCGAAGTCCTGCGACGAGCTGCCGACGTTCATTGCCGCCTCCCCGCGCAAAGCAGCTAGCGCGCAAAAAAGCAAGGCGACAAGCATGCCTCCCCTTAGTCCGGTCCCCTTTACTTCACCACACCGTACAAGTGCGCAGAAAAACACGGTGCAAGAAAAACCCGCACAAACGCAAAAAAAAAACTACCCAATCCTACTGTCTCCGCAAGCACCGCAAAAGCAAAAGCAAAAAATGTGAAAAATTTCCTCACGTGTCCTCTTTCACGAACGAGCAAACAACCCCCTGTCGCATGGCTATCCGTGCTGCGCTCGCGACCGCGGCGAAAACAAGCGTGTCCCAAGACGCCACGCAAGCACGATCAAACGGCTTGGCCGAGTCATGGGCCGCCAGTGCGCGGCGCGCCGTCGCGCAGGTCAGGCAGCCGCACCGGCTGCCTCTTGCGGCCTCAACCCCACGCTCGACCGTCCTATCCTGGCGCCTCGAGCCACCGCTTCCTCCGCGCTGTCGCTTGGCTCGGTTGTGCCGCGCACGCCGCACGCGAAAGCGTAAAAAATTGCTCGCGGGTTGCCGCGTCTCTCGCTTTGGCCGGACCGTCGCGTTCTTGTTGCTCGCGCCTCATTCGTCCGTCAGCGTCCTGGGGCGAGTGCATCGCCGACTCTGCGGCCTCGTGTGAACTGCCGCATGTTCGTCGCCAGACGGCCCGCCGCAAGCGTCGTCCTTCTTTCGCACCGCTGCAGAGAAGAGCCCGTATTTGATGTTCCCCTAACACTCGAAAGCCGCTCTCGCGCCGACCCCCAATCTGCGCCGTCGCGGTGCGCCGTCCGCGAAGACCGCACGTGCAATCCGCCGCTTTCTGGCTGCCACACTGCGAGCGGCACAATCACTTCGTCCGCCGCGCTGGCCGCACCCAGCAAAGCGCGGACAGAGCCACGGCGAGATGAGGATCGGCGAAAGTGCGGCGTGACACTGGCCGTTCCCGTCCCATGTCCGGCAACGACTGGGAACGTCGCGCACGCGGAGGAATCGCGCAAGGCACCAGCGGGGATGCTAACCACGGTGTCTTGCGACGCGTCTGGGCACGCGATGAAAGACTGACGACACGCGCTGGCCACGGACTGACCGACTTGTCGGTCGCGATCGCGCAAGAGGTTACAAGCGCGGAACGGTGCACGCACAGAGGCGCGGATGCACGGCGGCACGCCTCCTCTTTCGCCGTCGCCGCGTGCCGACGACGGAGCGCACGCAGGAGCGCACATGCCATCGTCGCACCGACGCGCGTCGAGCAACCGGCCCTGGGCAACTGGGGGACCAACGTGGCCAGGCGCGGACCACAAACTCGCCTGCCGTTGCCTGCGGCTGGAGAGGCGGCGGTCGAGAACGTACTCGCAGGACACAAACACCCATCCGGCTGACTGGACGGCAAAAGGAGAGCATGCTAATCGCACGCGCACGCGCAGCATTGGCACTAGGACCAGCGGCGCCCGGGGAACCCGCACGGGTGCGCATGCGCACGGAGGAGACGACGCTGCAAAGCACATGGCGGCGGGCATGGACCGTCGGGGACACACGAGGCACGCCGAGAAAGTCGCACGCGATGGCGGTCATCTGTAGCGACGCGGTTGGCTAGGGCGAGCAGCGGCACGCAGCGGATCACAAGTGGGTTGCCGCGCCACCCCGACAGGCAGAGGGCTCCGGTGGCTTGGACATTGAGAATGCAGTGCAGCAATGGCGACGCGGACCCCGGTGGAACGACTGGCAGAAATTTAGTCGGTCAACTGGTTTCATACTTTTGCGTGGGCACTGGGTCCTTGTGAAGGACGCGATGGGAAGTGGTGCACAGAGCCGCAACAGGAAAGAGACAGACACAGAGAAGACACTGAGAGACCGGCAGGAGCGCCGTGGCAACGGAAAGAACGGGAGGGCGGAGACGTTAGGTGGCGACTGAGGTGACAAGGAGGGGAGGAGCGGAGAGAGGCACGTTTTGCCGAGGAGGGACGGCCTGTTTTGTTCGTTTCGACGAGACAGGCAGAGAAAGCGACAACAGCGACGGTTGGGAAGAGGAGCGCGAGATCGGGAAGAGACACAGTGAGAGGATCGAACAGGGCCCAGGAAGACCGACAAGACAGCAAGGCGAATGGTTGCGACAACGAGGAGAAAGCGAGACAGCGAACAGAAGGGTAGCAGCAGGAAACTGGGAGAAAGGAAAAGAAGGAGAACTGTTTGGTGGCACCGAGCTGTTGCGCTGCGGACGGTGAAGGGGGCGGAAGTGCGGGTGGCGCTGGGTTTTGAAACCGGGGAGCGGAGACGGAAGACGGGCACGAGGGCAATTGGGGATCAGGAGGACGAGGAGGACCAGTATTGTTACACGTGCGAGGGACAAAGGAAGGAGGGGGGAGGCGATGCTTTGAAGAGAAAGCGAAGACGCGCAGAAACGGTTTTTTAGGTGACGAGGCTGGGAGGGGAAAGAAGAAAAGGGATTGATAAGAAGCACGGAGTGTGCAGCAGACGTAAAGAAAAGAACATCGTGGTGGTAGAGACGGCGGCAAGCGTTGGCAGCCAATAGGAGGATGGAGGGAAGCCGGGACAGTAGTGTGGTGCCCACCTGCGCGGGAGAAGCGCAAAGTAACAGGAGGTGGAAGGAAAGGGCGGGGAAACAAGCGAGAAGAAAGGGGAAGGTGGCAGCGAGCCCGCGAGCCAGGGCGCGGGAGGTGGGGACGCGTACAGAAGGCGATGAGGGCCTTACGGCGCGGACAGAAGGGGGACAAGCGCAGCGCAGACTTTGGCGATGAAGGAAGGGGTGCGCAACGAAGCGCGACGTGGGCGCCCAGGCGTGGGCCAAGGTGTGGCACCGAAACGAGAAAGGGAGCTCAAGGGGATGGGGCGATAGTTGACCAGAATCGGAGGCCAGAGTCGAGGGCAACGATGACGAACGTGGGACAAGGGAAAAGGCACGGGACGCGCCGAAAGACGCACAGCAGGAAACGGCAACAGAACGGCGCAGGCCTTGGACTGATGGCGCAATGGAACGTGGACTAGACAACGCGGAAAAAGCGGAGAAGAAAAGGTCAAGACATGGGTCGATGAAGGACGCGGAAGTTCAACGGCGGTCGCGAGGAGAGAAGGAGACGTCGCAAACGGGCAAGGACGAAGGAACGCAGGTCTAGGCGAGCGGTGGGGCGGATTTGAGTCTGTACAGGAGGGCGGAAGAGGGAAAGAGAGACAGGAGCAGAGGGGAGGGACAGAAGGACTGAGAGGACAGGGAACCACAGGGACGCGGAAAAGCGAGTCGATACCGAGGGCCTCAAGAAGGCTGCAAGGGAACCCCGACGTTTGTTTGCCGGAGAGACGCGCAGAGACAAGCAGGCGGGAAGGGAGTGTGAACGCATTGTCTTGCGTGCTTGACACGGTCAAAAGGGAGGCACAGCAAGCCGTTGAAAGACGTGCGAAGGCTTTGGGGCGGGGAGCAATAGAGCGGCGTGGCGGCGAGGACAGAATTAAAAGCAGGCAGGGGCGGTCGAGCAGAGCAACCAGTACAGAAGCAAGATGGCGGAGAAGTGAGAAACGGAAGCATGACAACAGGGGTGAGAGAGAGGAACACCGTCTTGTAGAGGAGACCCGAAGGCGCCGCATTGACAAAGGACGGGAAGGGTTGACGGGGGAACGAAAGGGTTGGAACAGGAAGGAGGGAATGAACACAGCAGCGAGGCACAAGCGAGAAGGCACAGTCAGCGGGCAAACGGGGACGCGAAAGGGGAGCGAAGCAGGACAAGAAGGAAAAGGGGTAGAAGCTTAGGGCGCGGGAGACGCGTATTAGCGAGACTCGGGAGGACCAGCGTGGGGGGACGCAAGGTGCGCTAGAGAGACGGAAACACTCAGGGACCCATAGACACTGCGGGTGCTTGCGCTAGCCGGATAGGGGCCAACAGACGACGACAAAGGAGTTGACTGTTCGAGAGGGAAAAGGACACACGATAAAAAAGCACTTGAGGCTGGCGACACGGGAACGACGAAGGGAAAGGGTAACGGGATGCAGGGCGCGAGGGGCAAGGGAAGAGCCGCGGGGTAAGAGAATGCGCGACTGGCCAAGCGCGCGGGCAGGCGGACGCCTATCAGGCAAATGTCGTTTGGACAAAGATTAGGAGAAACAACGCGGTTGACGTAGAAGGTGGGCCGGGAGCAAGTGCCGACGACGAAGCGGAGGCACAGGGGGAGGGAACAGGTCGGTTGAGGAAGGAGTGAAGAGACGTCGTGGGCGCAAGACGGCATGGACACAAAGGAGAAAAGAACGGGTGTTGAAGAGCAAGACAGAGGAGAAAAAGTAACACAAGCACGCAGACGTCGGGTGAAAGTTCGAAGCGAAGCGAAGAAGACACAGCTACGAAGGACAGAACAAGCCATTGGGAAGAGTCGGAGGACACAACGCACTGCGCAATCGGAAAGGAAGAGTGACCGCGTGAAGAAGGAGGTCGCTATGCCGGGGTGGGGAGCGAAGAGCAAGTAGGGCCTCCGCCCGCGCAAAAGAGGAAGGCGTGTTGCCGGGTGCCAAAGATAAGGGCGGGGGCGAAGGCACTGGACGGGGTGCCAAGAAACAGTAGGCAAGCGGCCGGACGATGAAAGACGGAACACGAACAAAGGGGCCACAGCCGGCAGAGGACAGCAACGGCGCTCAAGGCAGAAATGAAAGGGCTCAGGGGAGAAGGGACGGAGCGGTGCAAAAAACATGAGCGCGACTGGAGGCGAGCCTGGGGAGCATGGGAGCGGATGGGGAGAAAAACACCTGGTGGAGAGAAAGGACCGCGACGCCAGGCTAGCCGAGGGGGTCCACAGGGGCGAGGCAGACAAAGGCGGGTCCCCGCAGAGACCTGCGCGGGGACGGGTTCACGAGACCGGCGAGGGCGAGGAGAAGAGGAGAAAAAGGCCCGCCAGCAAAGTGGGCGGTTTCGGGGGTTAAGCACACAGCAGGCCGCTTAGGCCGACACACGCGCAGGGGGAAAGGGCCGAGGAAGCAAAAGGCACAGCAGGAGGAAAAGAGAAGAAGACAGCGCAGGAATCAGAGGGGAGGAGGGCGGCGGACGTGGCAAAGACACAAACGTGCGAGTGGCGGGACGGCCGAGGTACGCGGAAGGGAGAAGGGAGGGGGGAAGTGGAAACGACGGTGGCAGATATTGCTTGGCAGCGGAGGCCGGTGTGCGCAGCGAGAAAGCCGAGCGAGGAACGTTCAGACAGGCACAGAGGAGGGACGTGGGGAAGGCATGGGAAGGCCCAGCGACATGGAGGGAACAGGGCACGGAACCAAAGGGAATGACACGACAGCAACAAGGACAGAGCAGTGTGCGGAAGGGGCCGCAGGCGGGGACAGTGGAAAGGCACAAGGAGAAACAAAGCGGAAGCATGGAGGGAAACAGCACACAGCAAAGACCGTACGGTCAGAAGGGAGGCCGTGATTCAAAGCAAAGGTTGCGGTCGGCGAGGCTTCGGAAAACGAGCTTAGCAGAAATAGGGGAAAACGAATAGAGCCTCAGGCCGAGAGAAAGAAAAGGCAACGCAGCGGAAAAAGGCATGGGAGCGAAAAATTTTGAGCGGCAGGGAAGAGGAGCAGGCAAGCACTTGACAACGTTGAAGGGGCACGCTGTGCAAAGAAAGTGCGCAGGTTGAGGGGTCGCAGGAGCAGAAAATGGTAGCGGCACTTTTGCGGACAAGGTGCTTGGACGTCGAAAGAGTAGTGGCACAACAAAGTGCATGTTACTGCTGATTTTGTTTGCGACCTCAGGAAAGGAAAGGACAAAACTGATTGCCAATGATGGACGCAGGAAGCGTGAAGCTTCAGGTGGCATAGGTGAGACAGACAAGCATCAACGCGCCAAAAGACGAAGCAAAAGGAAACAAAAGGAAAGGGACACGCAACACACAGCAATGGAACAACAGGCAAAGGACTAAGCAAGAGACGCGTTTTTAAGGAACGAAAGAAACGGCATTAAGAAAGCGAGGAACACTTTAAGAGAAAATGTTATTTTGTACTGTAGGATACGACTTTCGGCATATTTTGTTGTAGCGCACTCGAACTGAACCGCAGTGCGACATTAAAGGATTTATTTGTAATTGCATTTCGTTTTTCGATTTTTTTCCGCGAATTTTTTCAATTTCGGGTGAAGAGACAAGTGGATGGGAGCATTTTGCTAAATTTCTTTTTTGTGGGGGATAGTAATTGGAAGTCGTTGTGGAGACAGAATTTTGCAAACGAAAAACTTTCAGGCGTGCAGTTCGCAGTATGCAGTGAGTGTTTAAAAAAGCATTTGATTGGCACTCAGGCTTCAATCAATGGGAAAGCATTTAGTGAGGGATTGACTAATTTTTGGCCTTTTTTTAGCAGATTTTGCAGGACCTTGTTTGAACTAAAATATAACTTTTTACACGTGTTGTTTAAATGTTGTTAATTTTTTTAAAATTTTATTTCATACTTTTGGTTTTTCATTTTTTTTATTTTTTAATTTTTAAATTTCAGCTGTGAGTTTTTTTTCCTTTTCCTTTTTTTGTTTATTTTGTTATTTATTTATTGTAACCGTTTTTCTGGTTTTGTTATTTAAAATTTAATATTTATTTTTAAATTTTAATATTATTTTTTTTAAATTTTATATTTTATATTGTTTTTTATTTTTTCTTTTTTTTCAAAACTTATTGAATTTTTTTTTTTCTGACCATGTTCGTTGAGACTGCCAAAAGAAAGAAAGAAAAAAAGAAACAAAAAAGCAGCTGCAAAAAAAGTTAGAAGAAATAACGCGCTAAAACTATTCCGTGACAAATGTCAAATTTGTGTTGTTCTCCTTATTTTTTCGCTTCTCTTCTTCGAGACTGCCCACGCAAAATACAAAAAATAAAATTTATTATTGATTAATTTCTACTCTTTTTTTCGCTTTTGCTTTTTTGAAAGTTTATCTGACAGTTTGATCGTACTCTTTCCTTTTTTCTGTTTTCGTGCATGTCTTTTTTCTTTCGCTTTCTGTGTGTTGTGTTTTTCTGCATTCCTGCCTTATTCCGCCTTTTTTATTGTTTATCTTTTTCCTTCTACTCATCTTTCTTTCCTTCATGTTGCTTTCTCCTTTTTCGGGTTTTTTGTTTCGAGTGCTGACTCGTGTGTTTTTGTTTGTTTTCTCTCGCTGGTTTTTCTCCGCCGTTCTTTTGTCTGTCTTTTTGTTCTTTTTCTTCACCGTGTTGTTTTTGCGATGCTCCTCTTTCGCTCTTTCCTGCCTTTCGACTGCACGTCTATTTTTATCCCGATTTCTTGTGCTCTGACTGCATGCCTTTTTGTTTTTTGCGCGGTGCGCTGTCTTGTCCTCCTCTTTGTCTGGCCTCTTGTTGTTTCTCTTTTTTCTCTGTGTGTGTTGCCTGTGTTCTTGCGCGTCGCAACTTCTTTGTCTGTCCGCCTGTTTTTCTTGTGTGCCTTGTTTCCCGTTTTCTTGCGGGGTGTGCCTGGCTGTGTGGTTTGTGTTCTGTGTGTTTTTCTTTTGACCTTGCGAGCGCGCAGCCGCACGGTGGTCCTTGTTGCGTTTCTGGTGCTTGCCTGTCCCGTGCCTTTCCCTGTTGCGTGTGTTTTGCGTTTCGTGCTTCGAGTCCCGCTGTGTGCTGTTCGGCGTGTCCGCTGCCTGGCCTTGTGTCCTTTTCTTTGCCTTTTGCTGTGCGTGCTCTTCGCGTGTTGTGTGCTGTCCTTCTGTCGCGCTGGTCTCTTCTTCTCTGTTTTCTGGCCTGCTGTGCCTGTCTTGTTTCCCTTTTCTTTGTCTCCGACCTTCCTGTGTCCTCGCCTTCGTGTGGTGGCCCTTTGTGTGGCTTTGTGTGCGGGGCGTGCGTGCCTCACTTGGCGCGCGCGCCACGTACCCGCGTCCTGTGGCTTTGCGCCCCCACGTTGTGTTCGTGAAAGCTGTCTGCGTGTTTGTCTACTTGCCTCGATTTGTGCGTGCGGTTCCTGCGGTCCCTTGTCTTCTGCAACTTTGCTCGCAGGTGTGTTCCTTTTGCGCGTGTCTTTCGGGCGGTGTTGCGTGTTCTGCCATGCCCCCGTGTGTGCCTTTGCTTTATTTTTCGGTGTCTGTTTGCTCTGCCGCTTATGCTTTGTGCCGCGCCTTTGTCCGTTTGTGTCGCTCCGCTTGTGTGCGTTGCGCTGTTTGTGGCGGACCGTGCGTGGCAGCGTTCGCGTCCGTCTCGTTTGTCTGTGGTTTCCGCTTGTTGGTCGTTCGTGCCTTCCTTATCCGCGATGCTGCCCCTGCTTTTCCGATCGACCGGCACCCATGCCGCCGGCGCATCTCGCTTCTCTTCCTTCCCTCCCCTCTGTGTCTTTATCCTGTGCGTCTTTTTCTGTCTCGCCAAGTGCTGCTGCCTTTGCTTCTTTTTCTCGGTGTGTACGTTCCTTTTGCGGGGTGCAACCATCGCGCGAACTTCTTCTACTTTCCCGTGCCTCTGTCCGCTGCGTGTCCCCGCGGCCAAGTGTTTCTGTGTCCCCTTTTTGGCGCGAGCGGTGCTGTGCCTGCGGCGTGTCCTGCCCCCCTCATGTCATATATGTTTTGTCCTTCCCTTTTCCCTGTCCGCCTTGTTTGGCGCTTGGTGTGTGACGTCGTTTTCCCGCGCGTGCTGCTTGTCCTTTGTTTGTTCGCGCGCGTTGTTCTGCGTGTTGCTCCTGTGTATGTCTTGGCATTCGTTTCCTGTCGTTGCGCGCAGCGGTGCTGGTGGCATCTCAAGTCCCATGCGTTCACTGCCGCCCATTGTTGTGTCCTTCTCACTGCCTGCTTTTTTCGCTTTCCCTGGGCGCCGCGCCGCATTCGCCTTTTGTGTTCCCCCTGCTGTGTCTGCGGTTCGCGCGTCCACTTTAGTGCAGCGCTGCTTCACAAGTCGCCTTCTGACGTGTTCTCAGTGTTGGGTTGTTCTGCCGGCAGTGCCGTGCACTTGCGTGGCGTGTTTCAGTGCTTGCGCGATGTGCGCTTAGGCGCCCGAGCTGGCGGAATTGCTGTGCCTCGGTGTGCCGTGCGTCAGTGCTTCATCCCCTTCCTTGCTTTCTTTTTCTCCATCAGTTTCTGCGCCGCCGAGTGTTTCCGCCAATGCGTGTTCCTTCTTCTGAGTCTTGCGTTGGCTTGTTGCGTGTGCCATGTCCGTTTCTTTTCTCGGTGCTTATTTCCTCTTCGTGTCCGTGGTTGGTGTGTCAGCCGTGCTACTTTGTGTTGAGCAGCCATGCTGCCATGAACGTTCGTGCCCAGTGTTGCGCGGCGGTCGCGTGGCCGGCCGTGTTGCTGCTTTCCTGTTCGTTGGTGTCGTGCGGGTTTTCTGTGCCTTTGCTGCTCCCGGTTCGCGCGTCTTCCTTTGGAGCCCTTTTTTGTCCTGACGTGCCTTGGCTGCGCGTTGTCTGTTCCCGTCCAAGTGCGTGCGTTGTGTTTGTTGCTCCGCGCGCGCCGGTGTCATTTGCGTTGCCCTCGTGCTTTGTTGCCTGTCTTGCGCGCTGCGCTGTTTCTGTGGTTGCGTGTGCGTGCGTGGCGGTAGCTAGCAGTTCGAGCGCGCGCAGCTTGTCATGCTGTGCCTGCAGCGTGCTGATGAATGCTGGTATTTTTTTGTCTGTGGTGCTTGCGTCGTAGCAGATGCATCCGCCCATGTTCTGTTCCGCTTGCCAGTCGCACCCTTGCGCAGTGTCCAGGTAGCCGAGGCAGTTCTGTTTTTCCGGTTGTTCCTTTTGGTCGTAGCGAATGCGGTCCATGAGGCGTTGTGTGGCTGCGGCGAGGGAGGCTGCCGTAGCATTTTTCACGTCCGGGTAGAGTGCGTTGCAAGTGGTTCCGCTGATGAGCCAGTTGGCTTGCATTTCTTCGTCCCCACTTTCGCCTATGTTGACGCCGCCGCGCGAAAGTTTGAGTTGTGTCCAGTCCGCCCCTGTGCTTTTCTTACCGGCTGGCAGCAAATCTTTCAGCGTCTGTCCGCCGACCTTTTTTGGCATGCACGGGCATTTGCTTCCGTCGTTATTTGTTCCTGTGGTGGCGCGGCAAATATTGTTCTTGTTCGCAGATTGTGCGTTGTTGCACACAGCCACGAGAGTGAGGCCGATGCTGGCGTCGTTTCCCTCAATGTCTGGCGCGTTCTCGTTGCCGTTGTCGGTCAAGCCTGTCAGTTTTTTGAAAAGTGCTTTCCGGCCCCCCGTGTCCCTGTCAAAGTCGAGTGGCTTGGCGTTGCTGTCGCCGTCGCCTCTGCCAAACTCCGCAATCTTTGCCAGGCGTCCTACCTCCTTTGCGAGAGTGCCTGCTACGGTGGCGGCGTCGCACTGCGCTGCGCATTCTGTGTCGATGTGTGCTGCGTGGCTTATGTTGATGCCGCCCAATGCTTTCGACCATGACAACACCCTTTCCCTCAGTGCCGCTGCCTCCTTCGCCGCACTGCGTGCTGTCTTCAGTTCTGCGCACGCTGCGGCGAAGTCCTGCGACGAGCTGCCGACGTTCATTGCCGCCTCCGCGCGCAATGCAGCTAGCGCGCAAAAAAGCAAGGCGACAAGCATGCCTCCCCTTAGTCCGGTGCCCTTTACTTCACCACACCTTAGCAGTGAGCAGAAAAACACGGTGCAAGAAAAACCCGCACAAACGCAAAAAAAAAACTACCCAATCCTACTGTCTCCGCAAGCACCGCAAAAGCAAAAGCAAAAAAGGTGAAAAATTTCCTCACGTGTCCTCTTTCACGAACGAGCAAACAACCCCCTGTCGCATGGCTATCCGTGCTGCAATCGCGACCGCGGCGAAAACAAGCGTGTCCCAAGACGCCACGCAAGCACGATCAGACGGCTTGGCCGAGTCATGGGCCGCCAGTGCGTGGCGCGCCGTCGCGCAGGTCAGGCGCCCGCACCGGCGCCCTCTTGCGGCCTCAACCCCACGCTCGACCGTCCTATCCTGGCGCCTCGAGCCACCGCTTCCTCCGCTCTGTCGCTTGGCTCGGTTGTGCCGCGCACGCCGCACGCGAAAGCGTAAAAAATTGCTCGCGGATCGCCGCGTCTCTCGCTTTGGCCGGACCGTCGCGTTCTTGTTGCTCGCGCTTCATTCGTCTGTCAGCGTCCTGGGGCGAGTGCATCGCCGACTCTGCGGCCTCGTGCGAACTGCCGCATGTTCGTCGCCAGGCGGCCCGCCGCAATCGTCGTCCTTCTTTCGCACCGCTGCAAAGAAGAGCCCGTATTTGATGTTCCCCTAACACTCGAAAGCCGCTCTCGCGCCGACCCCCAATCTGCGCCGTCGCGGTGCGCCGTCCGCGAAGACCGCACGTGCAATCCGCCGCTTTCTGGCTGCCACACTGCGAGCGGCACAATCACTTCGTCCGCCGCGCTGGCCGCACCCAGCAAAGCGCGGACAGAGCCACGGCGAGATGAGGATCGGCGAGAGTGCAGCGTGACACTGGCCGTTCCCGTCCCATGTCCGGCAACGACTGGGAACGTCGCGCACGCGGAGGAATCGCGCAAGGCACCACAGGGGATGCTAACCACGGTGTCTTGCGACGCGTCTGGGCACGCGATGAAAGACTGACGACACGCGCTGGCCACAGACTGACCGACTTGTCGGTCGCGATCGCGCAAGAGGTTACAAGCGCAGAACGGTGCACGCACAGAGGCGCGGATGCACGGCGGCACGCCTCCTCTTTCGCCGTCGCCGCGTGCCGACGACGAAGCGCACGCAGGAGCGCACATGCCATCGTCGCACCGACGCGCGTCGAGCAACCGGCCCTGGGCAACTGGGGGACCAACGTGGCCAGGCGCGGACCACGCACTCGCCTGCCGTTGCCTGCGGCTGGAGAGGCGGCGGTCGAGAACGTACTCGCAGGACACAAACACCCATCCGGCTGACTGGACGGCAAAAGGAGAGCATGCTAATCGCACGCGCACGCGCAGCATTGGCAATAGGACCAGCGGCGCCCGGGGAACCCGCACGGGTGCGCATGCGAACGGAGGAGACGCCGCTGCAAAGCACATGGCGGCGGGCATGGACCGTCGGGGACACACGAGGCACGCCGAGAAAGTCGCACGCGATGGCGGTCATCTGTAGCGACGCGGTTGGCTTGGGCGAGCAGCGGCACGCAGCGGATCACAAGTGGGTTGCCGCGCCACCCCGACAGGCAGAGGGCTCCGGTGGCTTGGACATTGAGAATGCAGTGCAGCAATGGCGACGCGGACCCCGGTGGAACGACTGGCATAAATTTAGTCGGTCAACTGGTTTCATACTTTTGCGTGGGCACTGGGTCCTTGTGAAGGACGCGATGGGAAGTGGTGCACAGAGCCGCAACAGGAAAGAGACAGACACAGAGAAGACACTGAGAGACCGGCAGGAGCGCCGTGGCAACGGAAAGAACGGGAGGGCGGAGACGTTAGGTGGCGACTGAGGTGACAAGGAAGGGAGGAGCGGAGAGAGGCACGTTTTGCCGAGGAGGTACGGCCTGTTTTGTTCGTTTCGACGAGACAGGCAGAGAAAGCGACAACAGCGACGGTTGGGAAGAGGAGCGCGAGATCGGGAAGAGACACAGTGAGAGGATCGAACAGGGCCCAGGAAGACCGACAAGACAGCAAGGCGAATGGTTGCGACAACGAGGAGAAAGCGAGACAGCGAACAGAAGGGTAGCAGCAGGAAACTGGGAGAAAGGAAAAGAAGGAGAACTGTTTGGTGGCACCGAGCTGTTGCGCTGCGGACGGTGGCGGGGGCGGAAGTGCGGGTGGCGCTGGGTTTTGAAACCGGGGAGCGGAGACGGAAGACGGGCACGAGGGCAATTGGGGACCAGGAGGACGAGGAGGACCGGTATTGTTACACGTGCGAGGGACAAAGGAAGGAGGGGGGAGGCGCTGCTTTGAAGAGAAAGCGAAGACGCGCAAAAGCGGTTTTTTAGGCGACGCGGCTGGGAGGGGAAAGAAGAAAAGGGATTGATAAGACGCACGGAGTGTGCAGCAGACGTAAAGAAAAGAACATCGTGGTGGTAGAGACGGCGGCAAGCGTTGGCAGCCAATAGGCGGATGGAGGGAAGCCGGGTCAGTAGTGTGCTGCCCACCTGCGCGGGAGAAGCGCAAAGTAACAGGAGGTGGAAGGAAAGGGCGGGGAAACAAGCGAGAAGAAGGGAGAAGGTGGCAGCGAGCCCGCGAAACAGGGCGCGGGAGGTGGGGACGCGTACAGAAGGCGATGAGGGCCTTACGGCGCGGACAGAAGGGGGACAAGCGCAGCGCAGACTTTGGCGATGAAGGAAGGGGTGCAAAACGGCGCGCGACGTGGGCGCCCAGGCGTGGACCAAGGTGTGGCACCGAAACGAGAAAGGCAGCTCAAGGGGATGGGGCGATAGTTGACCAGAATCGGAGGCCAGAGTCGAGGGCAACGATGACGAACGTGGGACAAGGGAAAAGGCACGGGACGCGCCGAAAGACGCACAGCAGGAAACGGCAACAGAGCGGCGCAGGCCTTGGACTGATGCAGCAATGGAACGTGGGCTAGACAACGCGCAAAAGGCGGAAGAGAAAAGGACAAGACATGGGTCGATGAAGGACGGGGAAGTTCAACGGCGATCGCGAGGAGAGAAGGAGACGTCGCAAACGGGCAAGGACGAAGGAACGCAGGTCTAGGCGAGCGGTGGGGCGGATTTGAGTCTGTACAGGAGGGCGGAAGAGGGAAAGAGAGACAGGAGCAGAGGGGAGGGACAGAAGGACTGAGAGAACAGGGAACCACAGGGACGCGGAAAAGCGAGTCGATACCGAGGGCCTCAAGAAGGCTGCAAGGGAACCCCGGCGTTTGTTTGCCAGAGAGACGCGCAGAGACAAGCAGGCGGGAAGGGAGTGTGAACGCATTGTCTTGCGTGCTTGACACGGTCAAAAGGGAGGCACAGCACGCCGTTGAAAGACGTGCGAAGGCTTTGGGGCGGGGAGCAATAGAGCGGCGTGGCGGCGAGGACAGAATTAAAAGCAGGCAGGGGCGGTCGAGCAGCGCAACCAGTACAGAAGCAAGATGGCGGAGAAGTGAGCAACGGAAGCATGACAACAGGGGTGAGAGAGAGGAACACCGACTTGTAGAGGAGACCCGAAGGCGCCGCATTGACGAAGGACGGAAAGGGTTGACGGGGGAACGAAAGGGTTGGAACAGGAAGGAGGGAATGAACACAGCAGCGAGGCACAAGCGAGACGGCACAGTCAGCGGGCAAACGGGGGAGCGAAAGGGGAGCGAAGCAGGACACGCAGGAAAAGGGGTAGAGGCTTAGGGCGCGGGAGACGCGTATTAACGAGACTCGGGAGGACCAGCGTGGAGGGACGCAAGGTGCGCTAGAGAGACGGAAACACTCAGGGACCCATAGACACTGCGCGTGCTTGCGCTAGCCGGATAGGGGCCAACAGACGACGACAAAGGAGTTGACTGTTCGAGAGGGAAAAGGATACACGATAAAAAAGCACTTGAGGCTGGCGACACGGGAACGACGAAGGGAAAGGGTAACGGGATGCAGGGCAAGAGGGGCAAGGGAAGAGCCGCGGGGTAAGAGGATGCGCGACTGGCCAAGCGCGCGGGCAGGCGGACGCCTATCAGGCAAATGTCGTTTGGACAAAGATTAGGAGGCACGGCGCGGTTGACGTACAAGGTGGGCCGGGGGCAAGTGCCACAGACGAAGCGGAGGCACAGGGGGAGGGAACAGGTCGGTTGAAGAAGGAGTAAAGAGACGCCGTGGGGCAAGACAGCATGGACACAAAGGAGAAAAGAACGGGTGTTGAAGAGCAAGCCAGAGGAGAAAAAGTAACACAAGCACGCAGACGTCGGGTGAAAGTTCGAAGCGAAGCGAAGAAGACACAGCTACGAAGGACAGAACAAGCCATTGGGAAGGGTCGGAGGACAGCACGCACTGCGCAATCGGAAAGGAAGAGTAACCAAGTGAAGAAGGAGGTCGCTTTGCCGGGGTGGGGAGCGAAGAACAAGTAGGGCCTCCAACCGCGCAAAAGAGGGAGGCGTGTTGCCGGGTGCCAAAGATAAGGGCGGGGGCGGAGGCACTGGACGGGGTGCCAAGAAACAGTAGGCAAGCGGCCGGACGATGAAAGACGGAACACGAACAAAGGGGCCACAGCCGGCAGAGGACAGCAACGGCGCACAAGGCAGAAATGCAAGGGCTCAGGGGAGAAGGGACGGAGCGGTGCAAAAAACATGCACGCGACTGGAGGCGAGCCTGGGGAGCATGGGAGCGGATGGGGAGAAGAACACCTGGTGGAGAGAAAAGACCGCGACGCCAGGCTAGCCACGGGGGTCCACAGGGGCAGAAAGGACGCATGCTGGAACCCGCAGAGACCTGCGCGGGGACGGGTTCACGAAGGCGGCGAGGGCGAGGAGAAGAGGCGAAGAAGGCCCGCCAGCAAAGTGGGCGGTTTCGGGGGTTAAGCACACAGCAGGCCGCTTAGGCCGACACACGCGCAGGGGGAAAGGGCCGAGGAAGAGAAAGGCACAGCAGGAGGAAAAGAGAAGAGGACAGCGCAGGAATCAGAGGGGAGGAGGCCGGCGGACGTGGCAAAGACACAAACGTGCGAGTGGCGGGACGGCCGAGGTAGGCGGAAAAGAGAAGGGAAGGGGAAGTGGAAACGACGGTGGCAGATATTGCTTGGCAGCGGAGGCCGGTGTGCGCAGCGAGAAAGCCGAGCGAGGAACGTTCAGACAGGCACAGAGAGGGGACGTGGGGAAGGCACGGGAAGGCCCAGCAACATGGAGGGAAAAGGGCACGGAACCAAAGGGAATGACACGACAGCAACAAGGACAGAGAAGTGTGCGGAAGGAGACGCAGGCGGGGACAGTGGAAAGGCACAAGGAGAAACAAAGCGGAAGCATGGAGGGAAACAGCGCACAGCAAAGGACGTACGGTCAGAGGGGAGGCCGTGATTCAAAGCAAAGGATGCGGTCGGCGAGGCTTCGGAAAACGGGCTTAGCAGCAATAGGAGAAAACACATAGGGCCTCAGGCCGAGAGAAAGAAAAGGCAACGCAGCGGAAAAAGGCATGGGAGCGAAAATTTTGAGCGGCAGGGAAGAGGAACAGGCAAGCACTTGACAACGTTGAAGGGGCAAGCTGTGCAAAGAAAGTGCGCAGGTTGAGGCGTCAAAGGGGAAGAAAATGGTAGCGGCACTTTTGCGGAGGAGGTGCTTGGACGTCGAAAGAGTAATGGCACAACAAAGTGCATGTTACTGCTGATTTTGTTTGCGACCTCGAGAAAGGAAAGGACAAAACTGATTGCCAATGATGGACGCAGGAAGCGTGAAGCTTCAGGTGGCATAAGTGGGACAGACAAGCATCAACGCGCCAAAAGACGAAGCAAAAGGAAACAAAAGGGCAGGGACACGCAACACACAGCAATGGAGCAACAGGCAAAAGACTAAGCAAGAGACGCGTTTTTAAGGAACGAAAGAAACGGCATTAAGAAAGCGAGGAACACTTTAAGAGAAAATGTTATTTTGTACTGTAGGATACGACTTTCGGCATATTTTGTTGTAGCGCACTCGAACTGAAACGCAGTGCGACATTAAAGGATTTATTTGTAATTGCATTTCGTTTTTCGATTTTTTTCCGCGAATTTTTTCAATTTCGGGTGAAGAGACAAGTGGATGGGAGCATTTTGCTAAATTTCTTTTTTGTGGGGGATAGTAATTGGGAGTCGTTGTGGAGACAGAATTTTGCAAACGAAAAACTTTCAGGCGTGCAGTGCGCAGTATGCAGTGAGTGTTTAAAAAAGCATTTGATTGGCACTCAGGCTTCAATCAATGGGAAAGCATTTAGAGAGGGATTGACTAATTTTTGGCCTTTTTTTAGCAGCTTTGTCAAGACCTTGTTTGAACTAAAATATAACTTTTTACACGTGTTGTTTAAATGTTGTTAATTTTTTTAAAATTTTATTTCATAGTTTTGGTTTTTCATTTTTTTTATTTTTTAATTTTTAAATTTCAGCTGTGAGTTTTTTTTCCTTTTTCTTTTTTTGTTTATTTTGTTATTTATTTATTGTAACCTTTTTTCTGGTTTTGTTATTTAAAATTTAATATTTATTTTTAAATTTTAATATTATTTTTTTAAATTTAATATTTTATATTGTTTTTTATTTTTTCTTTTTTTTCAAAACTTATTGAATTTTTTTTTTTCTGACCATGTTCGTTGAGACTGCCAAAAGAAAGAAAGAAAAAAAGAAACAAAAAAGCAGATGCAAAAAAAGTTAGAAGAAATAACGCGCTAAAACTATTCCGTGACAAATGTCAAATTTGTGTTGTTCTCCTTATTTTTTCGCTTCTCTTCTTCGAGACTGCCCACGCAAAATACAAAAAATAAAATTTATTATTGATTAATTTCTACTCTTTTTTTCGCTTTTGCTTTTTTGAAAGTTTATCTGACAGTTTGATCGTACTCTTTCCTTTTTTCTGTTTTCGTGCATGTCTTTTTTCTTTCGCTTTCTGTGTGTTGTGTTTTTCTGCATTCCTGCCTTATTTTGCCTTTTTTATTGTTTATCTTTTTCCTTCTATTCATCTTTCTTTGCTTCATGTTGCTTTCTCCTTTTTCGGGTTTTTTGTTTCGAGTGCTGACTCGTGTGTTTTTGTTTGTTTCCTCTCGCTGGTTTTTCTCCGCCGTTCTTTTGTCTGTCTTTTTGTTCTTTTTCTTCACCGTGTTGTTTTTGCGAGGCTCCTCTTTCGCTCTTTCCTGCCTTTCGACTGCACGTCTATTTTTATCCCGATTTCTTGTGCTCTGACTGCATGCCTTTTTGTTTTTTGCGCGGTGCGCTGTCTTGTCCTCCTCTTTGTCTGGCCTCTTGTTGTTTCTCTTTTTTCTCTGTGTGTGTTGCCTGTGTTCTTGCGCATCGCAACTTCTTTGTCTGTCCGCCTGTTTGTCTTGTGTGCCTTGTTGCCCGTTTTCTTGCGGGGTGTGCTTGGCTGTGTGGTTTGTGTTCTGTGTGTTTTTCTTTTGACCTTGCGAGGGCGCAGCCGCACGGTGTCCCTTGTTGCGTTTCTGGTGCTTGCCTTCCCCGTGCCTTTCCCTGTTGCGTTTGTTGTGCGTTTTGCGCTTCGAGTCCCGCTGTGTGCTGTTCGGCGTGTCCGCTGCCTGGCCTTGTGTCCTTTTCTTTGCCTTTTGCTGTGCGTGCTCTTCGCGTGTTGTGTGCTGTCCTTCTGGCGCGCTGGTCTCTTCTTCTCTGTTTTCTGGCTTGCTGTGCCTGTGTTGTTTCCCTTTTCTTTGTCTCCGACCTTCCTGTGTCCTCGCCTTCGTGTGGTGTTTCTTTGTGTGGCTTTGTGTGCGCGGCGTGCGTGCCTCACTTGGCGCGCCTGCCACGTACCCGCGTCCTGTGGCTTTGCGCCCCCACGTTGTGTTCGTGAAAGCTGTCTGCGTGTTTGTCTACTTGCCTCGATTTGTGCGTGCGGTTCCTGCGGTCCCCTGTCTTCTGCAACTTTGCTCGCAGGTGTGTTCCTTTTGCGCGTGTCTTTCGGGCGGTGTTGCGTGTTCTGCCATGCCCCCGTGTGTGCCTTTGCTTTATTTTTCGGTGTCTGTTTGCTCTGCCGCTTATGCTTTGTTGCCGCGCCTTTGTCCTTTTGTGTCGCGTCGCTTGTGTGCGTTGCGCTGTTTGTGGCGGACCGTGCGTGGCAGCGTTCGCGTCCGTCTCGTTTGTCTGTGGTTTCCGCTTGTTGGTCGTTCGTGCCTTCTCTGTCCGCTTTGCTGCTCCTTTTTGTCCGATCTACCGGCACCCATGCCGCCGGCGCATCGTGCTTCTCTTCCTTCCCTCCCCTCTGTGTCTTTGTCCTGTGCGTCTTTTTCTGTCTCGCCAAGTGCTGCTGCCTTTGCTTCTTTTTCTCGGTGTGTACGTTCCTTCCGCGGGGTGCGCCCATCGCGCGAACTTCTTCTGCTTTCCCGTGCTGCTGTCCGCTGCGTGTCCCCGCGGCCAAGTGTTTCTGTGTCCCCTTTTTGGCGCGAGCGGTGCTGTGCCTGCGGCGTGTCCTGCCCCCCTCATGTCATATATGTTTTGTCCTTCCCTTTTCCCTGGCCGCCTTGTTCGGCGCTTGGTGTGTGACGTCGATTGCCCGCGCGCGGTCCTTTGGTTGTTCGCGCTCGTTGTTCTGCGTGTTGCTCCTGTGTATGTCTTGGCATTCGTTTCCTGTCGTTGCGCGCATCGGTGCTGGTGGCATCTCAAGTCCCATGCGTTCACTGCCGCCCATTGTTGTGTCCTTCTCACTGCCTGCTTTTTTCGCTTTCCCTGGGCGCCGCTGCGCATGCGCCTTTTGTGTTCCCCCTGCTGTGTCTGCGGTGCGCGCGTCCACTTTAGTGCAGCGCTGCTTCACAAGTCGCCTTCTGACGTGTTCTCAGTGTTGGGCTGTCCTGCCGGCAGTGCCGTGCACTTGCGTGGCGTGTTGCCAGTGCTTGCGCGATGTGCGCTTAGGCGCCCGAGCTGGCGGAATTGCTGTGCCTCGGTGTGCCGTGCGTCAGTGCTTCATCCCCTTCCTTGCTTTCTTTTTCTCCATCAGTTTCTGCGCCGCCGAGTGTTTCCGCCAATGCGTGTTCCTTCTTCTGAGTCTTGCGTTGGCTTGTTGCGTGTGCCATGTCCGTTTCTTTTCTCGGTGCTTATTTCCTCTTCGTGTCCGTGGTCGGTGTGTCAGCCGTGCTACTTTGTGTTGAGCAGCCATGCTTCCATGAACGTTCGTGCCCAGTGTTGCGCGGCGGTGCTGTGGTTGGCCGTGTTGGCGCTTTCCTGTTCGTTGGTGTCGTGCGGGTTTTCTGTGCCTTTGCTGCTCCCGGTTCGCGCGTCTTCCTTTGGAGCCCTTTTTTGTCCTGGCGTGCCTTGGCTGCGTGTTGTCTGTTCCCGTCCAAGTGCGTGCGTTGTGTTTGTTGCTCCGCGCGCTTCGGTGTCATTTGCGTTGCCCTCGTGCTTTGTTGCCTGTCTTGCGCGCGTCGCTGTTTCTGTGGTTGCGTGTGCGTGCGTGGCGGTAGCTAGCAGTTCGAGCGCGCGCAGCTTGTCATGCTGTGCCTGCAGCGTGCTGATGAATGCTGGTATTTTTTTGGTGGTGGTGCTTGCGTCGTAGCAGATGCATCCGCCCATGCTCTGCGCTGCTGCCAGTTGCACCCTTGCGCAGTGTCCAGGTAGCCGAGGCAGTGTTGTTTTGCTGGGTCTGTCTTTTGGTCGTAGCGAATGCGGTCCATGAGGCGTTGTGTGGCTGCGGCGAGGGAGGCTGCCGTAGCATTTTTCACGTCCGGGTAGAGTGCGTTGCAGATGGTTTCGCTGATGAGCCAGTTGGCTTGCATTTCTTCGTCCCCACTGCCGTCCATGTTGACGGCGCCGCGCGAAAGTTTGAGTTGTGTCCAGTCCGCCCCTGCACTTTTCTTGCCGGCTGGCAGCAAATTTGCCAGCGTCTGTCCTGCGACCTTTTTTGGCATGCACGGGCATTTGCTTCCGTCGTTGTTACTGCTTCCTGTGGTGGCGCGGCAAATATTGTTCGTGTTCGCAGATTGCGCGTTGTTGCACAGCGCGACGAGAGTGAGTCCGATGCTGGCGTCGTTTCCCTCAATGTCTGGCGCGTTCCCGTTGCCCTTGTCGGTCGCGCCTGTCAGTTTTTTGAAAAGTGCCTTCCTGCCTGCGTCGTCCTTGTCAAAGTCGAGTGGCTTGTCGTTGCTGTCGCCGTTGCCTCCTCCAAACTCCGCAACCTTTGCCAGTCGTTCTACCTCCTTTGCGAGAGTGCCTGCTACGGTGGCGGCGTCGCACTGCGCTGCGCATTCTGTGTCGATGTGCGCTGCGTGGCTTATGTCGATGCCGCCCAATGCTTTCGACCATGACGCCACCCTTTCCCTCAGTGCCGCTGCCTCCTTCGCCGCACTGCGTTCTGTCTTCAGTGCTGCGCACGCTGCGGCGAAGTCCTGCGACGAGCTGCCGACGTTCATTGCCGCCTCCACGCGCAAAGCAGCTAGCGCGCAAAAAAACAGGCGACAAGCATGCCTCCCCTTAGTCCGGTGCCCTTTACTTCACCACACCTTAGCAGTGAGCAGAAAAACACGGTGCAAGAAAAACCCGCGCAAACGCAAAAAAAAAACTACCCAATCCTACTGTCTCCGCAAGCACCGCAAAAGCAAAAGCAAAAAAGGTGAAAAATTTCTTCTCGTGGCCTCTTTCACGAACGAGCAAACAACCCCCTGTCGCATGGCTATCCGTGCTGCGCTCGCGACCGCGGCGAAAACAAGCGTGTCCCAAGACGCCACGCAAGCACGATCAAACGGCTTGGCCGAGTCATGGGCCGCCAGTGCGTGGCGCGCCGTCGCGCAGGTCAGGCGCCCGCACCGGCACACTCTTGCGGACTCAACCCCACGCTCGACCGTCCTATCCTGGCGCCTCGAGCCACCGCTTCCTCCGCTCTGTCGCTTGGCTCGGTTGTGCCGCGCACGCCGCACGCGGAGGCGTAAAAAATTGCTCGCGTGTCGCCGCGTCTCTCGCTTTGGCCGGACCGTCGCGTTCTTGTCGCTCGCGCTTCATTCGTCTGTCAGCGCCCTGGGGCGAGTGCGTCGCCGACTCTGCGGCCTCGTGCGAACTGCCGCATGTTCGTCGCCAGGCGGCCCGCCGCAAGCGTCGTCCTTTTTTCGCACCGCTGCAGAGAAGAGCCCGTATTTGATGTTCCCCTAATACTCGAAAGCCGCTCTCGCGCCGACCCCCAATCTGCGCCGTCGCGGTGCGCCGTCCGCGAGGACCGCACGTGCAATCCGCCGCTTTCTGGCTGCCACACTGCGAGCGGCACAATCACTTCGTCCGCCGCGCTGGCCGCACCCAGCAAAGCGCGGACAGAGCCACGGCGAGATGAGGATCGGCGAGAGTGCAGCGTGACACTGACGTTCCCGTCCCATGTCCGGCAACGACTGGGAACGTCGCGCACGCAGAGGAATCGCGAAAGGCACCCGCGGGGATGCTAACCACGGTGTCTTGCGACGCGTCTGGGCACGCGACGAAAGACTGACGACACGCGCTGGCCACGGACTGACCGACTTGTCGGTCGCGATCGCGCAAGAGGTTACAAGCGCGGAACGGTGCACGCACAGAGAGGCGGATGCACGGCGGCACGCCTCCTCTTTCGCCGTCGCCGCGTGCCGACGACGGAGCGCACGCAGGAGCGCACATGCCATCGTCGCACCGACGCGCGTCGAGCAACCGGCCCTGGGCAACTGGGGGACCAACGTGGCCAGGCGCGGACCACGAACTCGCCTGCCGTTGCCTGCGGCTGGAGAGGCGGCGGTCGAGAACGGACTCGCAGGACAGAAACACCCATCCGGCTGACTGGACGGCAAAAGGAGAGCATGCTAATCGCACGCGCACGCGCAGCATTGGCACTAGGACCAGCGGCGCCCGGGGAACCCGCACGGGTGCGCATGCGGCGGAGGAGACGCCGCTGCAAAGCACATGGCGGCGGGCCTGGACCGTCGGGGACACACGAGGCACGCCGAGAAAGTCGCACGCGATGGCGGTCATCTGTAGCGACGCGGTTGGCTTGGGCGAGCAGCGGCACGCAGCGGATCACAAGTGGGTTGCCGCGCCACCCCGCCAGGCAGAGGTCTCCGGTGGCTTGGACATTGAGAATGCAGTGCAGCAATGGTGACGCGGACCCCGGTGGAACGACTGGCAGAAATTTAGTCGGTCAACTGGTTTCATACTTTTGCGTGGGCACTGGGTCCTTGTGAAGGACGCGATGGGAAGTGGTGCACAGAGCCGCAACAGGAAAGAGACAGACACAGAGAAGACACTGAGAGACCGGAAGGAGCGCCGCGGCCACGGAAAGAACGGGAGGGCGGAGACGTTAGGTGGCGACTGAGGTGACAAGGAAGGGAGGAGCGGAGGGAGGCACGTTTTGCCGAGGAGGGACGGCCTGTTTTGTTCGTTTCGACGCGACAGGCAGAGAAAGCGACAACAGCGACGGTTGGAAAGAGGAGCGCGAGATCGGGTAGAGACACAGTGAGAGGATCGAACAGGGCCCAGGAAGACCGACAAAACACAAGGCAAATGGTTGCGACAACGAGGAGAAAGCGAGCAAGCGAACAGAAGGGTACAAGCAGGAAACTGGGAGAAAGGAAAAGAAGGAGAACTGTTTGGTGGCACCGACATGTTGCGCTGCGGACGGTGAAGGGGGCGGAAGTGCGGGTGGCGCTGGGTTTTGAAGGCGGGGGCGGAGACGGAAGACGGGCACGAGGGCAATTGGGGACCAGGAGGACGAGGAGGACCGGTATTGTTACACGTGCGAGGGACAAAGGAAGGAGGGGGAGGCGCTGCTTTGAAGAGACAGGGAAGACGCGCAAAAACGGTTTTTTAGGCGACGCGGCTGGGAGGGGAAAGAAGAAAAGGATTGATAAGACGCACGGAGTGTGCAGCAGACGTAAAGAAAAGAACATCGTGGTGGTAGAGACGGCGGCAAGCGTTGGCACCAATAGGCGGAGGGAGGGAAGCCGGGTCAGTAGTGTGCTGCCCACCTGCGCGGGAGAAGCGAAAGTAACAGGCGGTGGAAGGAAAGGGCGGGGAAACAAGCGAGAAGAAAGGAGAAGGTAGCAGCGAGCCCGCGGAACAGGGCGCGGGAGGTGGGGACGCGACAAAGGTGAAGAGGGCCTTACGGCAAGGACAGAAGGGGACAAGCGCAGCGCAGACTTGGGCGATGAAGGGAGGGGTGCAATACGGCACGCGACGTGAGCGCCCAGCGTGGGCCAAGGTGTGGCACCGAAACGAGAAAGGCAGCTCAAGGGGATGGGGCGATAGTTGACCAGAATCGGAGGCCAGAGTCGAGGGCGACGATGACGAACGTGGGACAAGGGAAAAGGCACGGGACGCGCCGAAAGACGTACAGCGGAAACGGCACAGAACGGCGCAGGCCTTGGACTGAAGGGCAATGGAACGTGGGCTAGACAACGCGAATGGCGGAAGAGAAAGGACAAGACATGGGTCGATGAAGGACGCGAAAGTTCAACGGCGATCGCGCGGAGAGAAGGAGACGTCGCAAACGGGCAAGGACGAAGGGCGCAGGTCTAGGCGAGCGGTGGGCGGATTTGAGTCTGTACAGGAGGGCGGAAGAGGGAAAGAGAGACAGGAGCAGAGGGGAGGGACAGAAGGACTGAGAGGACAGGGACCACAGGGCCGCGAGAAAGCGAGTCGATACCGAGGGCCTCAAGAAGGCTGCAAGAGAACCCCGGCGTTTGTTTGCCAGAGAGACGCGCAGAGACAAGCAGGCGGGAAGGGAGTGTGAAGGCATTGTCTTGCGTGCTTGACAGGGTCAAAAGGGAGGCACAGCAAGCCGTTGAAAGACGTGCGAAGGCTTTGGGGCGGGGAGCAATAGAGCGGCGTGGCGGCGAGGACAGAATTAAAAGCAGGCAGGGGCGGTCGAGCAGAGCAACCAGTACAGAAGCAAGATGGCGGAGAAGTGAGCAACGGAGGCATGACAACAGGGGTGAGAGAGAGGAACACCGACTTGTAGAGGAGACCCGAAGGCGCCGCATTGACAAAGGACGGGAAGGGTTGACGGGGGAACGAAAGGGTTGGAACAGGAAGGAGGGAATGAACACAGCAGCGAGGCACAAGCGAGAAGCACAGTCAGCGGGCAAACGGGGAGCGAAAGGGGAGCGAAGCAGGACCGAAGGAAAAGGGGTGGAAGCTTAGGGCGCGGGAGACGCGTATTAACGAGACTCGGGAGGGCCAGCGTGGGGGGACGCAAGGTGCGCTAGAGAGACGGAAACACTCAGGGACCCATAGAAACTGCGCGTGCTTGCGCTAGCCGGATAGGGGCCAACAGACGACGACAAAGGAGTTGACTGTTCGAGAGGGAAAAGGACACACGATAAAAAAGCACTTGAGGCTGGCGACACGGGAACGACGAAGGGAAAGGGTAACGGGATGCAGGGCAAGAGGGGAAAGGAAGAGCCGCGGGGTAAGAGAATGCGCGACTGGCCAAGCGCGCGGGCAGGCGGACGCCTATCAGGCAAATGTCGTTTGGACAAAGATTAGGAGGCACAACGCGGTTGACGTAGAAGGTGGGCCGGGGGCAAGTGCCACAGACGAAGCGGAGGCACAGGGGGAAGGAACAGGTCGGTTGAGAAGGAGTAAAGAGACGTCGTGGGGCAAGACAGCATGGACACAAAGGAGAAAAGAACGGGTGTTGAAAAGCAGCCACAGGAGGAAAAGCAACACAAGCACGCAGGCGTCGGGTGAAAGTTCGAAGCGAAGCGAAGAAGACACAGCTACGAAGGACAGAACAAGCCATTGGGAAGGGTCGGAGGACAGCACGCACTGCGCAATCGGAAAGGAAGAGTGACCGCGTGAAGAGGAGGTCGCTTTGCCGGGGTGGGGAGCGAAGAACAAGTAGGGCCTCCGCCCGCGCAAAAGAGGAAGGCGTGTTGCCGGGTGCCAAAGATAAGGGCGGGGGCGGAGGCATGGACGGGGTGCCAAGAAACAGTAGGCAAGCGGCCGGACGATGAAAGACGGGACACGAACAAAGGGGACACAGCCGGCAGAAGACAGCGACGGCGCACAAGGCGAAATGCAAGGGCTCAGGGGAGAAGGACGGAGCGGTGCAAAAAACATGAGCGCGACTGGAGGCGGCCTGGGGAGCATGGGAGCGGATGGGGAGAAGAACGACTGGCGGAGAGAAAGGACCGCGACGCCAGGCTAGCCACGGGGGTCCACAGGGGCGAGGCAGACAAAGGCGGGTCCCCGCAGAGACCTGCGCGGGACGGGTTCACGAGAGCGGCGAGGGCGAGGAGGTGCGGCGAAAAAGGCCCGCCAGCAAAGTGGGCGGTTTCGGGGGTTAAGCACACAGCAGGCCGCTTAGGCCGACACACGCGCAGGGGGAAAGGGCCGAGGAAGCAAAAGGCACAGCAGGAGGAAAAGAGAAGAAGGAAGCGCAGGAATCAAAGGGGAGGAGGGCGGCGGACGTGGCAAAGACACAAACGTGAGAATGGCGGGACGGCCGAGGTACGCGGAAAAGAGGAAGGAGGGGGGAAGTGGAAACGACGGTGGCAGATATTGCTTGGCAGCGGAGGCCGGTGTGCGCAGCGAGAAAGCCGAGCGAGGAACGTTCAGACAGGCACAGAGAGGGGACGTGGGGAAGGCACGGGAAGGCCCAGCAACATGGAGGGGAAAGGGCCGGCACCAAAGGGAATGACACGACAGCAACAAGGACAGAGAAGTGTGCGGAAGGAGACGCAGGCGGGGACAGTGGAAAGGCACAAGGAGAAACAAAGCGGAAGCATGCAGGGAAACAGCGCACAGCAAAGACCGTACGGTCAGAAGGGAAGCCGTGATTCAAAGCAAAGGATGCGGTCGGCGAGGCTTCGGAAAACGGGCTTAGCAGCAATAGGAGAAAACACATAGAGCCTCAGGCCGAGAGAAAGAAAAGGCAACGCAGCGGAAAAAGGCATGGGAGGGGAAAATTTTGAGCGGCAGGGAAGAGGGACAGGCAAGCACTTGACAGCGTTAGAGGACAAAGCTGTGCAAAGAAAGTGCGCAGGTTGAGGCGTCAAAGGAGAAGAAGATGGTAGCGGCACTTTTGCGGAGGAGGTGCTTGGACGTCGAAAGAGTAATGGCACAACAAAGTGCATGTTACTGCTGATTTTGTTTGCGCCTCAAGAAAGGAAAGGACAAAACTGATTGCCAATGATGGACGCAGGAAGCGTGAAGCTTCAGGTGGCATAAGTGAGACAGACAAGCATCAACGCGCCAAAAGACGAAGCAAAAGGAAACAAAAGGGAAGGGACATGCAACACACAGCAACGGAGCAACAGGCAAAAGACTAAGCAAGAGACGCGTTTTTAAGGAAAGAAAGAAACGCATTAAGAAAGCGAGGAACACTTTAAGAGAAAATGTTATTTTGTACTGTAGGATACGACTTTCGGATTATTTTGTTGTAGCGCACTCGAACTGAAACGCAGTGCGACATTAAAGGATTTATTTGTTATTGCATTTCGTTTTTCGATTTTTTTCCGCGAATTTTTCAATTTCGGGTGAAGAGACAGTGGATGGGAGCATTTTGCTAAATTTCTTTTTTGTGGGGGATAGTAATTGGAAGTCGTTGTGGAGACAGAATTTTGCAAACGAAAAACTTTCAGGCGTGCAGTGCGCACTATGCAGTGAGTGTTTAAAAAAGCATTTGATTGGCACTCAGGCTTCAATCAATGGGAAAGCATTTAGTGAGGGATTGACTAATTTTTGGCTTTTTTTAGCAGCTTTGGCAGGACCTTGTTTGAACTAAAATATAACTTTTTACACGTGTTGTTTAAATGTTGTTATTTTTTTAAAATTTTATTTCATAGTGTGGTTTTTCATTTTTTTTATTTTTTAATTTTTAAATTTCAGCTGTGAGTTTTTTTTCCTTTTTCTTTTTTGTTTATTTTGTTATTTATTTATTGTAACCTTTTTTCTGGTTTTGTTATTTAAAATTTAATATTTTTTTTAAATTTTAATATTATTTTTTAAATTTTATTTTTATATTTTTTTTATTTTTTTTTTTTTTTTTTTTTTTTTTTTTTCAAAACTTATTGAATTTTTTTTTCTCTGACCATGTTCGTTGAGACTGCCAAAAGAAAGAAAGAAAAAAAGAAACAAAAAAGCAGATGCAAAAAAAGTTAGAAGAAATAACGCGCTAAAACTATTCCGTGACAATGTCAAATTTGTGTTGTTCTCCTTATTTTTTCGCTTCTCTTCTTCGAGACTGCCCACGCAAAATACAAAAAATAAAATTTATTATTGATTAATTTCTACTCTTTTTTCGCTTTTGCTTTTTTGAAAGTTTATCTGACAGTTTGATCGTACTCTTTCCTTTTTTCTGTTTCCGTGCATGTCTTTTTTCTTTCGCTTTCTGTGTGTTGTGTTTTTCTGCATTCCTGCCTTATTTTGCCTTTTTTATTGTTATCTTTTTCCTTCTATTCATCTTCTTTGCTTCATGTGCTTTCTCCTTTTTCGGGTTTTTTGTTTCGAGTGCTGACTCGTGTTTTTGTTTGTTTTCTCTCGCTGGTTTTTCTCCGCCGTTCTTTTGTCTGTCTTTTTGTTCTTTTTCTTCACCGTGTTGTTTTTGCGAGGCTCCTCTTTCGCTCTTTCCTGCCTTTCGACTGCACGTCTATTTTTATCCCGATTTCTTGTGCTCTGACTGCATGCCTTTTTGTTTTTTGCGCGGTGCGCTGTCTTGTCCTCCTCTTTGTCTGGCCTCTTGTTGTTTCTCTTTTTTCTCTGTGTGTGTTGCCTGTGTTCTTGCGCGTCGCAACTTCTTTGTCTGCCGCCTGTTTTTCTTGTGTGCCTTGTTGCCCGTTTTCTTGCGGGGTGTGCTTGGCTGTGTGGTTTGTGTTCTGTGTGTTTTTCTTTTGACCTTGCGAGGGCGCAGCCGCACGGTGTCCCTTGTTGCGTTTCTGGTGCTTGCCTGTCCCGTGCCTTTCCCTGTTGCGTGTGTTGTGCGTTTTGCGCTTCGAGTCCCGCTGTGTGCTGTTCGGCGTGTCCGCTGCCTGGCCTGTGTCCTTTTCTTTGCCTTTTGCTGTGCGTGCTCTTCGCGTGTTGTGTGCTGTCCTTCTGGCGCGCTGGTCTCTTCTTCTCTGTTTTCTGGCTTGCTGTGCCTGTGTTGTTTCCCTTTTCTGTCTCCGACCTTCCTGTGTCCTCGCCTTCGTGTGGTGTTTCTTTGTGTGGCTTTGTGTGCGCGGCGCGCGTGCCTCACTTGGCGCGCGCGCCACGTACCCGCGTCCTGTGGCTTTGCGCCCCCACGTTGTGTTCGTGAAAGCTGTCTGCGTGTTTGTCTACTTGCCTCGATTTGTGCGTGCGGTTCCTGCGGTCCCTGTCTTCTGCAACTTTGCTCGCAGGTGTGTTCCTTTTGCGCGTGTCTTTCGGGCGGTGTTGCGTGTTCTGCCATGCCCCCGTGTGTGCCTTTGCTTTATTTTTCGGTGTCTGTTTGCTCTGCCGCTTATGCTTTGTTGCCGCGCCTTTGTCCTTTTGTGTCGCGCCGCTTGTGTGCGTTGCGCTGTTTGTGGCGGACCGTGCGTGGCAGCGTTCGCGTCCGTCTCGTTTGTCTGTGGTTTCCGCTTGTCGGTCGTCCGTGCCTTCTCTGCCGCTTGCTGCCCTTTTTTCCGATCGACCGGCACCCATGCCGCCGGCGCATCTCGCTTCTCTTCCTTCCCTCCCCTCTGTGTCTTTGTCTTCTGCGTCTTTTTCTGTCTCGCCAAGTGCTGCTGCCTTTGCTTCTTTTTCTCGGTGTGTACGTTCCTTTTGCGGGGTGCGCCCATCGCGCGAACTTCTTCTACTTTCCCGTGCTGCTGTCCGCTGCGTGTCCCCGCGGCCAAGTGTTTCTGTGTCCCCTTTTTGGCGCGAGCGGTGCTGTGCCTGCGGCGTGTCCTGCCCCCTCATGTCATATATGTTTTGTCCTTCCCTTTTCCCTGGCCGCCTTGTTTGGCGCTTGGTGTGTGACGTCGTCTGCCCGCGCGTGCTGCTTGTCCTTTGTTTGTTCGCGCGCGTTGTTCCGCGTGTGCTCCTGTGTATGTCTTGGCATTCGTTTCCTGTCGTTGCGCGCAGCGGTGCTGGTGGCATCTCAAGTCCCATGCGTTCACTGCCGCCCATTGTTGTGTCCTTCTCACTGCCTGCTTTTTTCGCTTTCCCTGGGCGCCGCTGCGCATGCGCCTTTTGTGTTCCCCCTGCTGTGTCTGCGGTGCGCGCGTCCACTTTAGTGCAGCGCTGCTTCGCAAGTTGCCTTCTGACGTGTTCTCAGTGTTGGGCTGTCCTGCCGGCAGTGCCGTGCACTTGCGTGGCGTGTTGCCAGTGCTTGCGCGATGTGCGCTTAGGCGCCCGAGCTGGCGGAATTGCTGTGCCTCGGTGTGCCGTGCGTCAGTGCTTCATCCCCTTCCTTGCTTTCTTTTTCTCCATCAGTTTCTGCGCCGCCGAGTGTTTCCGCCAATGCGTGTTCCTTCTTCTGAGTCTTGCGTTGGCTTGTTGCGTGTGCCATGTCCGTTTTTTTCTGGTGCTTATTTCCTCTTCGTGTCCGTGGTCGGTGTGTCAGCCGTGCTACTTTGTGTTGAGCAGCCATGCTGCCATGAACGTTCGTGCCCAGTGTTGCGCGGCGGTGTTGTGGCTGGCCGTGTTGGTGCTTTCCTGTTCGTTGGTGTCGTGCGGTTTTCTGTGCCTTTGCTGCTCCCGGTTCGTGCGTCTTCCTTTGGAGCCCTTTTTTGTCCTGGCGTGCCTTGGCTGCGTGTTGTTTGTTCCCGTCCAAGTGCGTGCGTTGTGTTTGTTGCTCCGCGCGCTTCGGTGTCATTCGCGTTGCCCTCGTGCTTTGTTGCCTGTCTTGCGCGCGTCGCTGTTTCTGTGGTTGCGTGTACGTGCGTGCGGTAGCTAGCAGTTCGAGCGCGCGCAGCTTGTCATGCTGTGCCTGCAGCGTGCTGATGAATGCTGGTATTTTTTGCTGGTGGTGCTTGCGTCGTAGCAGATGCATCCGCCCATGTTCTGCGCTGCTGTCCAGTCGCACCCTTGCGCAGTGTCCAGGTAGCCGAGGCAGTGTTGTTTTGCTGGGTCTGTCTTTTGGTCGTAGCGAATGCGGTCCATGAGGCGTTGTGCGGCTGCGGCGAGGGAGGCTGCCGTAGCATTTTTCACGTCCGGGTAGAGTGCGTTGCAGATGGTTTCGCTGATGAGCCAGTTGGCTTGCATTTGTTTGTCCCCACTGCCGCCCATGTTGACGCCGCCGCGCGAAAGTTTGAGTTGTGTCCAGTCCGCCCCTGTGCTTTTCTTGTCGGCTGGCAGCAAATTTGCCAACGTCTCTCCTGCGACCTTTTTGGCATGCACGGGCATTTGCTTCCGTCGTTGTTACTGCTTCCTGTGGTGGCGCGGCAAATATTGTTCGTGTTCGCAGATTGCGCGTTGTTGCACAGCGCGACGAGAGTGAGTCCGATGCTGGCGTCGTTTCCCTTAATGTCTGGCGCGTTCCCGTTGCCGTCGTCGGTCGCGCCTGTCAGTTTTTTGAAAAGTGCTTTCCTGCCTTCCGTGTCCTTGTCAAAGTCGAGTGGTGTGGCGTTGCTGTCGCCGTTGCCTCTGCCAAACTCCGCAATCTTTGCCAGGCGTTCTATCTCCTTTGCGAGAGTGCCTGCTACGGTGGCGGCGTCGCACTGCGCTGCGCATTCTGTGTCGATGTGTGCTGCGTGGCTTATGTCGATGCCGCCCAATGCTTTCGACCATGACGCCACCCTTTCCCTCAGTGCCGCTGCCTCCTTCGCCGCACTGCGTGCTGTCTTCAGTGCTGCGCACGCTGCGGCGAAGTCCTGCGACGAGCTGCCGACGTTCATTGTCGCCTCCGCGCGCAATGCAGCTAGCGCGCAAAAAAGCAAGGCGACAAGCATGCCTCCCCTTAGTCCGGTGCCCTTTACTTCACCACACCTTAGCAGTGAGCAGAAAAACACGGTGCAAAAAAAACCCGCACAAACGCAAAAAAAAAACTACCCAATCCTACTGTCTCCGCAAGCACCGCAAAAGCAAAAGCAAAAAAGGTGAAAAATTTCCTCACGTGTCCTCTTTCACGAACGAGCAGCCAACCCCCTGTCGCATGGCTATCCGTGCTGCGCTCGCGACCGCGGCGAAAACAAGCGTGTCCCAAGACGCCACGCAAGCACGATCAAACGGCTTGGCCGAGTCATGGGCCGCCAGTGCGTGGCGCGCCGTCGCGCAGGTCAGGCGCACGCACCGGCGCCCTCTTGCGGCCTCAACCCCACGCTCGACCGTCCTATCCTGGCGCCTCGAGCCACCGCTTCCTCCGCTCTGTCGCTGGCTCGGTTGTGCCGCGCACGCCGCACGCGAAAGCGTAAAAAATTGCTCGCGGGTCGCCGCGTCTCTCGCTTTGGCCGGACCGTCGCGTTCTTGTCGCTCGCGCTTCATTCGTCTGTCAGCGTCCTGGGGCGAGTGCGTCGCCGACTCTGCGGCCTCGTGTGAACTGCCGCATGTTCGTCGCCAGGCGGCCCGCCGCAAGCGACGTCCTTCTTTCGCACCGCTGCAAAGAAGAACCCGTATATGATGTTCCCCTAATACTCGAAAGCCGCTCTCGCGCCGACCCCCAATCTGCGCCGTCGCGGTGCGCCGTCCGCGAGGACCGCACGTGCAATCCGCCGCTTTCTGGCTGCCACACTGCGAGCGGCACAATCACTTCGTCCGCCGCGCTGGCCGCACCCAGCAAAGCAGGGAGGAGCCACAGCGAGATGAGGATCGGCGAGAGTGCAGCGTGACACTGGCCGTTCCCGTCCCATGTCCGGCAACGACTGGGAACGTCGCGCACGCAGAGGAATCGCGAAAGGCACCCGCGGGGATGCTAACCACGGTGTCTTGCGACGCGTCTGGGCACGCGACGAAAGACTGACGACACGCGCTGGCCACGGACTGACCGACTTGTCGGTCGCGATCGCGCAAGAGGTTACAAGCGCGGAACGGTGCACGCACAGAGGCGCGGATGCACGGCGGCACGCCTCCTCTTTCGCCGTCGCCGCGTGCCGACGACGGAGCGCACGCAGGGACGCACATGCCATCGTCGCACCGACGCGCGTCGAGCAACCGGCCCTGGGCAACTGGGGGACCAACGTGGCCAGGCGCGGACCACGCACTCGCCTGCCGTTGCCTGCGGCTGGAGAGGCGGCGGTCGAGAACGTACTCGCAGGACACAAACACCCATCCGGCTGACTGGACGGCAAAAGGAGAGCATGCTAATCGCACGCGCACGCGCAGCATTGGCACTAGGACCAGCGGCGCCGGGGAACCCGCACGGGTGCGCATGCGAACGGAAGACACGCCGCTGCAAAGCACATGGCGGCGGGCATGGACCGTCGGGGACACACGAAGCACGACGAGAAAGTCGCACGCGATGGCGGTCATCTGTAGCGACGCGGTTGGCTTGGGCGACAGCGGCACGCAGCGGATCACAAGTGGGTTGCCGCGCCACCCCGCCAGGCAGAGTGCTCCGGTGGCTTGGACATTGAGAATGCAGTGCAGCAATGGTGACGCGGACCCCGGTGGAACGACTGGCAGAAATTTAGTCGGTCAACTGGTTTCATACTTTTGCGTGGGCACTGGGTCCTTGTGAAGGACGCGATGGGAAGTGGTGCACAGAGCCGCAACAGGAAAGAGACAGACACAGAGAAGACACTGAGAGACCGGCAGGAGCGCCGCGGCACGGAAAGAACGGGAGGGGGAGACGTTAGGTGGCGACTGAGGTGACAAGGAAGGGAGGAGCGGAGAGAGGCACGTTTTGCCGAGGAGGGACGGCCTGTTTTGTTCGTTTCGACGCGACAGGCAGAGAAAGCGACAACAGGGACGGTTGGGAAGAGGAGCGCGAGATCGGGTAGAGACACAGTGAGAGGATCGAACAGGGCCCAGGAAGACCGACAAGACAGCAAGGCGAATGGTTGCAACAACGAGGAGAAAGCGAGACGGCGAACAGAAGGGTAGCAGCAGGAAACTGGGAGAAAGGAAAAGAAGGAGAACTGTTTGGTGGCACCGAGCTGTTGCGCTGCGGACGGTGAAGGGGGCGGAAGTGCGGGTGGCGCTGGGTTTTGAAAGCGGGGGGCGGAGACGGAAGACGGGCACGAGGGCAATTGGGGACCAGGAGGACGAGGAGGACCGGTATTGTTACACGTGCGAGGGACAAAGGAAGGAGGGGGAGGCGATGCTTTGAAGAGAAAGCGGAGACGCGCAAAAACGGTTTTTTAGGCGACGCGGCTGGGAGGGGAAAGAAGAAGAGGGATTGATAAGACGCACGGAGTGTGCACAGACGTAAAGAAAAGAACATCGTGGTGGTAGAGACGGCGGAAGCGTTGGCAGCCAATAGGGGGAGGGAGGGAAGCCGGGTCAGTAGTGTGGTGCCCACCTGCGCGGGAGAAGCGCAAAGTAACAGGAGGTGGAAGGAAAGGGCGGGGAAACAAGCGAGAAGAAAGGAGAAGGTGGCAGCGAGCCCGCGGAACAGGGCGCGGGAGGTGGGGACGCGTACAGAAGGCGATGAGGGCCTTACGGCGCGGACAGAAGGGGGACAAGCGCAGCGCAGACTTGGGCGATGAAGGAAGGGGTGCAATACGGCACGCGACGTGGGCGCCCAGGCGTGGACCAAGGTGTGGCACCGAAACGAGAAAGGCAGCTCAAGGGGCTGGGGCGATAGTTGACCAGAATCGGAGGCCAGAGTCGAGGGCAACGATGACGAACGTGGGACAAGGGAAAAGGCACGGGACGCGCCGAAAGACGCACAGCAGGAGACGGCAACAGAACGGCGCAGGCCTTGGACTGAAGGCGCAATGGAACGTGGGCTAGACAACGCGCAAAAGCGGAAGAGAAAAGGACAAGACATGGGTCGATGAAGGACGCGGAGGTTCAACGGCGATCGCGCGGAGAGAAGGAGACGTCGCAAACGGGCAAGGACGAAGGAGCGCAGGTCTAGGCGAGCGGTTGGGCGGATTTGAGTCTGTACAGGAGGGCGGAAGAGGGAAAGAGAGACAGGAGCAGAGGGGAGGGACAGAAGGACTGAGAGGACAGGGAACCACAGGGCCGCGAGAAAGCGAGTCGATACCGAGGGCCTCAAGAAGGCTGCAAGAGAACCCCGGCGTTTGTTTGCCAGAGAGACGCGCAGAGACAAGCAGGCGGGAAGGGAGTGTGAACGCATTGTCTTGCGTGCTTGACACGGTCAAAAGGGAGGCACAGCAAGCCGTTGAAAGACGTGCGAAGGCTTTGGGGCGGGGAGCAATAGAGCGGCGTGGCGGCGAGGACAGACTTAAAAGCAGGCAGGGCGGTCGAGCAGAGCAACCAGTACAGAAGCAAGATGGCGGAGAAGTGAGCAACGGAAGCATGACAACAGGGGTGAGAGAGAGGAACACCGACTTGTAGAGGAGACCCGAAGGCGCCGCATTGACAAAGGACGGGAAGGGTTGACGGGGGAACGAAAGGGTTGGAACAGGAAGGAGGGAATGAACACAGCAGCGAGGCACAAGCGAGGAGGCACAGTCAGCGGGCAAACGGGGGAGCGAAAGGGGAGCGAAGCAGGAACCGAAGGAAAAGGGGTAGAAGCTTAGGGCGCGGGAGACGCGTATTAACGAGACTCGGGAGGGCCAGCGTGGGGGGACGCAAGGTGCGCTAGAGAGACGGAAACACTCAGGGACCCATAGAAACTGCGCGTGCTTGCGCTAGCCGGATAGGGGCCAACAGACGACGACAAAGGCGTTGACTGTTCGAGAGGGAAAAGGACACACGATAAAAAAGCACTTGAGGCTGGCGACACGGGAACGACGAAGGGAAAGGGTAACGGGATGCAGGGCAAGAGGGGCAAGGAAGAGCCGCGGGGTAAGAGAATGCGCGACTGGCCAAGCGCGCGGGCAGGCGGACGCCTATCAGGCAAATGTCGTTTGGACAAAGATTAGGAGGCACAACGCGGTTGACGTAGAAGGTGGGCCGGGGGCAAGTGCCACAGACGAAGCGGAGGCACAGGGGGAGGAACAGGTCGGTTGAGGAAGGAGTAAAGAGACGCGTGGGGCAAGACAGCATGGACACAAAGGAGAAAGAACGGGTGTTGAAGAACAAGCCACAGGAGAAAAGCAACACAAGCACGCAGGCGTCGGGTGGAAGTTCGAAGCGAAGCGAAGAAGACACAGCTACGAAGGACAGAACAAACCATTGGGAAGGGTCGGAGGACAGCACGCACTGCGCAATCGGAAAGGAAGAGTAACCAAGTGAAGAAGGAGGTCGCTTTGCCGGGGTGGGGAGCGAAGAACAAGTAGGGCCTCCGCCCGCGCAAAAGAGGAAGCGTGTTGCCGGGTGCCAAAGATAAGGGCGGGGGCGGAGGCACTGGACGGGGTGCCAAGAAACAGTAGGCAAGCGGCCGGACGATGAAAGACGGAACACGAACAAAGGGGACACAGCCGGCAGAGGACAGCAACGGCGCACAAGGCAGAAATGCAAGGGCTCAGGGAAGAAGGGACGGAGCGGTGCAAAAAACATGAGCGCGACTGGAGGCGAGCCTGGGGAGCATGGGAGCGGATGGGGAGAAGAACACCTGGTGGAGAGAAAGGACCGCGACGCCAGGCTAGCCACGGGGGTCCACAGGGGGAGAAAGGACGCATGCTGGAACCCGCAGAGACCTGCGCGGGGACGGGTTCACGAGACCGGCGAGGGCGAGGAGGTGCGGCGAAAAAGGCCCGCCAGCAAAGTGGGCGGTTTCGGGGGTTAAGCACACAGCAGGCCGCTTAGGCCGACACACGCGCAGGGGGAAAGGGCCGAGGAAGCAAAAGGCACACAGGAGGAAAAGAGAAGAAGGAAGCGCAGGAATCAAAGGGGAGGAGGGCGGCGGACGTGGCAAAGACACAAACGTGCGAGTGGCGGGACGGCCGAGGTACGCGGAAAAGAGAAGGAGGGGGGAAGTGGAAACGACGGTGGCAGATATTGCTTGGCAGCGGAGGCCGGTGTGCGCAGCGAGAAAGCCGAGCGAGGAACGTTCAGACAGGCACAGAGAGGGGACGTGGGGAAGGCACGGGAAGGCCCAGCAACATGGAGGGGAAAGGACGGAACCAAAGGGAATGACACGCAGCAACAAGGACAGAGAAGTGTGCGGAAGGAGACGCAGGCGGGGACAGTGGAAAGGCACAAGGAGAAACAAAGCGGAAGCATGGAGGGAAACAGCGCACAGCAAAGACCGTACGGTCAGAAGGGAAGCCGTGATTCACAAAAAAGGATGCGGTCGCGAGGCTTCGGAAAACGGGCTTAGCAGCAATAGGAGAAAACACATAGAGCCTCAGGCCGAGAGAAAGAAAAGGCAACGCAGCGGAAAAAGGCATGGGAGGGGAAAATTTTGAGCGGCAGGGAAGAGGGACAAGCAAGCACTTGACAACGTTAGAGGGCAAGCTGTGCAAAGAAAGTGCGCAGGTTGAGGGTCAAAGGAGAAGAAGATGGTACCGGCACTTTTGCGGAGGAGGTGCTTGGACGTCGAAAGAGTAATGGCACAACAAAGTGCATGTTACTGCTGATTTTGTTTGCGACCTCAAGAAAGGAAAGGACAAAACTGATTGCCAATGATGGACGCAGGAAGCGTGAAGCTTCAGGTGGCATAAGTGAGACAGACAAGCATCAACGCGCCAAAAGACGAAGCAAAAGGAAACAAAAGGGAAGGGACACGCAACACACAGCAACGGAGCAACAGGCAAAAGACTAAGCAAGAGACGCGTTTTTAAGGAACGAAAGAAACGGCATTAAGAAAGCGAGGAACAGTTTAAGAGAAAATGTTATTTTGTACTGTAGGATACGACTTTCGGACTATTTTGTTGTAGCGCACTCGAACTGAAACGCAGTGCGACATTAAAGGATTTATTTGTTATTGCATTTCGTTTTTCGATTTTTTTCCGCGAATTTTTTCAATTTCGGGTGAAGAGACAGTGGATGGGAGCATTTTGCTAAATTTCTTTTTTGTGGGGGATAGTAATTGGAAGTCGTTGTGGAGACAGAATTTTGCAAACGAAAAACTTTCAGGCGTGCAGTGCGCAGTATGCAGTGAGTGTTTAAAAAAGCATTTGATTGGCACTCAGGCTTCAATCAATGGGAAAGCATTTAGTGAGGGATTGACTAATTTTTGGCCTTTTTTTAGCAGCTTTGTCAGGACCTTGTTTGAACTAAAATATAACTTTTTACACGTGTTGTTTAAATGTTGTTAATTTTTTTAAAATTTTATTTCATAGTGTGGTTTTTCATTTTTTTTATTTTTTAATTTTTAAATTTCAGCTGTGAGTTTTTTTTCCTTTTCTTTTTTTGTTTATTTGTTATTTATTTATTGTAACCTTTTTTCTGGTTTTGTTATTTAAAATTTAATATTTTTTTTAAATTTTAATATATTTTTTAAAATTTTATTTTTTATATTTTTTTTTTTTTATTTTTTTTTGTTTTTTATTTTTTCTTTTTTTTCAAAACTTATTGAATTTTTTTTTTTCTGACCATGTTCGTTGAGACTGCCAAAAGAAAGAAAGAAAAAAAGAAACAAAAAAGCAGATGCAAAAAAAGTTAGAAGAAATAACGCGCTAAAACTATTCCGTGACAAATGTCAAATTTGTGTTGTTCTCCTTATTTTTTCGCTTCTCTTCTTCGAGACTGCCCACGCAAAATACAAAAAATAAAATTTATTATTGATTAATTTCTACTCTTTTTTTCGCTTTTGCTTTTTTGAAAGTTTATCTGACAGTTTGATCGTACTCTTTCCTTTTTTCTGTTTCCGTGCATGTCTTTTTTCTTTCGCTTTCTGTGTGTTGTGTTTTTCTGCATTCCTGCCTTATTTTGCCTTTTTTATTGTTTATCTTTTTCCTTCTATTCATCTTTCTTTGCTTCATGTTGCTTTCTCCTTTTCCGGGTTTTTTGTTTCGAGTGCTGACTCGTGTGTTTTTGTTTGTTTTCTCTCGCTGGTTTTTCTCCGCCGTTCTTTTGTCTGTCTTTTTGTTCTTTTTCTTCACCGTGTTGTTTTTGCGAGGCTCCTCTTTCGCTCTTTCCTGCCTTTCGACTGCACGTCTATTTTTATCCCGATTTCTTGTGCTCTGACTGCATGCCTTTTTGTTTTTTGCGCGGTGCGCTGTCTTGTCCTCCTCTTTGTCTGGCCTCTTGTTGTTTCTCTTTTTTCTCTGTGTGTGTTGCCTGTGTTCTTGCGCGTCGCAACTTCTTTGTCTGTCCGCCTGTTTTTCTTGTGTGCCTTGTTGCCCGTTTTCTTGCGGGGTGTGCTTGGCTGTGTGGTTTGTGTTCTGTGTGTTTTTCTTTTGACCTTGCGAGCGCGCAGCCGCACGGTGTCCCTTGTTGCGTTTCTGGTGCTGCCTGTCCCGTGCCTTCCCTTTGCGTGTGTTGTGCGTTTTGCGCTTCGAGTCCCGCTGTGTGCTGTTCGGCGTGTCCGCTGCCTGGCCTTGTGTCCTTTTCTTTGCCTTTTGCTGTGCGTGCTCTTCGCGTGTTGTGTGCTGTCCTTCTGGCGCGCTGGTCTCTTCTTCTCTGTTTTCTGGCTTGCTGTGCCTGTGTTGTTTCCCTTTTCTTTGTCTCCGACCTTCCTGTGTCCTCGCCTTCGTGTGGTGTTTCTTTGTGTGGCTTTGTGTGCGCGGGCGGCGTGCCTCACTTGGCGCGCGCGCCACGTACCCGCGTCCTGTGGCTTTGCGCCCCCACGTTGTGTTCGTGAAAGCTGTCTGCGTGTTTGTCTACTTGCCTCGATTTGTGCGTGCGGTTCCTGCGGTCCCTTGTCTTCTGCAACTTTGCTCGCAGGTGTGTTCCTTTTGCGCGTGTCTTTCGGGCGGTGGCGCGTGTTCTGCCATGCCCCCGTGTGTGCCTTTGCTTTATTTTTCGGTGTCTGTTTGCTCTGCCGCTTATGCTTTGTGCCGCGCCTTTGTCCTTTTGTGTCGCTCCGCTTGTGTGCGTTGCGCTGTTTGTGGCGGACCGTGCGTGGCAGCGTTCGCGTCCGTCTCGTTTGTCTGTGGTTTCCGCTTGTTGGTCGTTCGTGCCTTCCTTATCCGCGCTGCTGCCCCTTTTTTTCCGATCGACCGGCACCCATGCCGCCGGCGCATCTCGCTTCTCTTCCTTCCCTCCCCTCTGTGTCTTTGTCCTGTGCGTCTTTTTCTGTCTCGCCAAGTGCTGCTGCCTTTGCTTCTTTTTCTCGGTGTGTACGTTCCTTTTGCGGGGTGCGCCCATCGCGCGAACTTCTTCTACTTTCCCGTGCTGCTGTCCGCTGCGTGTCCCCGCGGCCAAGTGTTTCTGTGTCCCCTTTTTGGCGCGAGCGGTGCTGTGCCTGCGGCGTGTCCTTCCCCCTCATGTCATATATGTTTTGTCCTTCCCTTTTCCCTGGCCGCCTTGTTTGGCGCTTGGTGTGTGACGTCGTTTTCCCGCGCGTGCTGCTTGTCCTTTGTTTGTTCGCGCGCGTTGTTCTGCGTGTTGCTCCTGTGTATGTCTTGGCATTCGTTTCCTGTCGTTGCGCGCAGCGGTGCTGGTGGCATCTCAAGTCCCATGCGTTCACTGCCGCCCATTGTTGTGTCCTTCTCACTGCCTGCTTTTTTCGCTTTCCCTGGTCGCCGCGCGCATGCGCCTTTTGTGTTCCCCCTGCTGTGTCTGCGGTGCGCGCGTCCACTTTAGTGCAGCGCTGCTTCACAAGTCGCCTTCTGACGTGTTCTCAGTGTTGGGTTGTTCTGCCGGCAGTGCCGTGCACTTGCGTGGCGTGTTGCCAGTGCTTGCGCGATGTGCGCTTAGGCGCCCGAGCTGGCGGAATTGCTGTGCCTCGGTGTGCCGTGCGTCAGTGCTTCATCCCCTTCCTTGCTTTCTTTTTCTCCATCAGTTTCTGCGCAGCCGAGTGTTTCCGCCAATGCGTGTTCCTTCTTCTGAGTCTTGCGTTGGCTTGTTGCGTGTGCCATGTCCGTTTCTTTTCTCGGTGCTTATTTCCTCTTCGTGTCCGTGTTGGTGTGTCAGCCGTGCTACTTTGTGTTGAGCAGCCATGCTGCCATGAACGTTCGTGCCCAGTGTTGCGCGGCGGTGTTGTGGCTGGCCGTGTTGGTGCTTTCCTGTTCGTTGGTGTCGTGCGGGTTTTCTGTGCCTTTGCTGCTCCCGGTTCGCGCGTCTTCCTTTGGAGCCCTTTTTTGTCCTGGCGTGCCTTGGCTGCGTGTTGTCTGTTCCCGTCCAAGTGCGTGCGTTGTGTTTGTTGCTCCGCGCGCTTCGGTGTCATGCGCGTTGCCCTCGTGCTTTGTTGCCTGTCTTGCGCGCGTCGCTGTTTCTGTGGTTGCGTGTGCGTGCGTGGCGGTAGCTAGCAGTTCGAGCGCGCGCAGCTTGTCATGCTGTGCCTGCAGCGTGCTGATGAATGCTGGTATTTTTTTGTCGGTGGTGCTTGCGTCGTAGCAGATGCATCCGCCCATGCTCTGCGCTGCTTGCCAGTTGCACCCTTGCGTAGTGTCCAGGTAGCCGAGGCAGTGTTGTTTTGCTGGGTCTGTCTTTTGGTCGTAGCGAATGCGGTCCATGAGGCGTTGTGTGGCTGCGGCGAGGGAGGCTGCCGTAGCATTTTTCACGTCCGGGTAGAGTGCGTTGCAGATGGTTTCGCTGATGAGCCAGTTGGCTTGCATTTGTGTGTCCCCACTGCTCCCATGTTGACGCCGCCGCTCGAAAGTTTGAGTTGTGTCCAGTCCGCCCCTGTGCTTTTCTTGTCGGCTGGCAGCAAATTTGCCAGCGTGCCCCCTGCGACCTTTTTTGGCATGCACGGGCATTTGGTTCCGTCGTTGTTACTGCCTCCTGTGGTGGCGCGGCAAATATTGTTCGTGTTCGCAGATTGCGCGTTGTTGCACAGCGCGACGAGAGTGAGTCCGATGCTGGCGTCGTTTCCCTCAATGTCTGGCGCGTTCCCGTTGCCGTCGTCTGTCGCGCCTGTCAATTTTTTGAAAAGTGCCTTCCTGCCTTCCGTGTCCTTGTCAAAGTCGAGTGGCTTGGCGTTGCTGTCGCCGTTGCCTCCTCCAAACTCCGCAATCTTTGCCAGGCGTTCTATCTCCTTTGCGAGAGTGCCTGCTACGGTGGCGGCGTCGCACTGCGCTGCGCATTCTGTGTCGATGTGTGCTGCGTGGCTTATGTCGATGCCGCCCAATGCTTTCGACCATGACGCCACCCTTTCCCTCAGTGCCGCTGCCTCCTTCGCCGCACTGCGTGCTGTCTTCAGTGCTGCGCACGCTGCGGCGAAGTCCTGCGACGAGCTGCCGACGTTCATTGTCGCCTCCGCGCGCAATGCAGCTAGCGCGCAAAAAAGCAAGGCGACAAGCATGCCTCCCCTTAGTCCGGTGCCCTTTACTTCACCACACCTTAGCAGTGAGCAGAAAAACACGGTGCAAAAAAAACCCGCACAAACGCAAAAAAAAAACTACCCAATCCTACTGTCTCCGCAAGCACCGCAAAAGCAAAAGCAAAAAATGTGAAAAATTTCTTCTCGTGTCCTCTTTCACGAACGAGCAAACAACCCCCTGTCGCATGGCTATCCGTGCTGCGCTCGCGACCGCGGCGAAAACAAGCGTGTCCCAAGACGCCACGCAAGCACGATCAAACGGCTTGGCCGAGTCATGGGCCGCCAGTGCGTGGCGCGCCGTCGCGCAGGTCAGGCGCACGCACCGGCGCCCTCTTGCGGCCTCACCCCACGCTCGACCGTCCTGTCCTGGCGCCTCGAGCCACCGCTTCCTCCGCTCTGTCGGCTGGCTCGGTTGTGCCGCGCACGCCGCACGCGAAAGCGTAAAAAATTGCTCGCGGGTCGCCGCGTCTCTCGCTTTGGCCGGACCGTCGCGTTCTTGTCGCTCGCGCTTCATTCGTCTGTCAGCGTCCTGGGGCGAGTGCGTCGCCGACTCTGCGGCCTCGTGTGAACTGCCGCATGTTCGTCGCCAGGCGGCCCGCCGCAAGCGTCGTCCTTGTTTCGCACCGCTGCAAGAAGAACCCGTATATGATGTTCCCCTCACACTCGAAAGCCGCTCTCGAGCCGTCCCACAATCTGCGCCGTCGCGGTGCGCCGTCCGCGAGGCCCGGCCATGCTGTTTACTGCTTTCTGTCACCGAAGCTTTTTTTTTCTGCAAGGCAGAAGGTCTGCGTGTGATCGAACAACCGTCATATTTTTTTTTGCTTCGAAAAACCAAGGGCGCGGTACTGCCTGTTGTATTGGGCGTAAAAATAAAGTGTTTTTAACGCAACTGCGCCGTAGCGCATGCCGCGTGGACAACACAGTGACAATGTGCAGCGACGAATGCGCGTAACGAGCGCAAGTCAACACACTGAGTCTAAAAAGCATCCCCGGCTAACTTTGGCTTTTAGGTGGGCGCAGTCCATTCTGTCAGAATAGGCCTTGCTTCATTCAACGCTTTTACCATTAGCCGAAGCTATTCAAGCACACTGCTTTGAAGCAGCAAGGTGGCACGTCCAATCCCTCCTTAGCGAAACTTCTAGACGACTTATCATGCAAAAGTTTTTATTGCGAGGACTGTGGCCTCCGCGTTGTCAGGTTGTTGCTGTTTCTGTCACTGATTTTATTGTACTTTGGAGCTGCCTGTCTTTCTATGCGGAACTGTCCATGATCGCTACTGCCTTGTGCAACAAAGCTTGCCGAAGCAAACCACAATATTATTTTCAGTTTGAAGTGCCTTGCTTTCGTGATTTTGCACTTTTTTCAACAGTGTTGTAGAACTACGTTTTTGTGCTGCATCTGAAACATACGTGAATTTGCTGTAAATCGTCGCTGCTTACTTGAGGTTACACGTAAATAATTCAGCTCGAACAGGCCCTCCTGACGTTCAGCAGCGCATGTGGCACCCCGCGCGCTTTTGACCATTAAATTCCACTGCCTGGGCTATGGAACGTTTTGGCTTTGTAGCAATAAGTTTGTCGACAAAGCGTTGCACATTTATTTATCGAGCACCAACGGCTCTTTCCTAATGGAATTATCACCGCGATGTCGTTTGCATGCGTTGTTGAGCAATACTGCGTAGTCTATATTCAGTGGCAAGGCACAATGAAACCTTGACACTCGTACTGCCGGGTGTACGCCGGGCAGCTACAGCCATTTTGGCCGCACTGTTATGCGATGCCGATCCGAAGACACAGCGCTGCGTCCATTTCGAACGTCTAACAATATCGAAGCTTAGCCGCTGCCACGCTTGTAACTAAGTCGTTCGGTTATGTCAACGCGAGTTGTGAGTGCACGATAAGTTGCTCTCAAGGTCATTTTGTTATTTTTGCCACAATCTTAAGTGTGTCTTATAGTTTGTGGGCCATGCAGAAGTTCCGTGCAGTGATTCCTGCGACACCATGTACTGTTAGAATAGTTGGCAGGTCATTTTTTGCATGGCATGTGGCCAATTGCTGCCGTACATTTACAATCGTGAATTTAAATACCAATGTTTAGGCACACAATGGATATTGACTCTTCATTGCTGCCACTCGCCGCCTTTTTTCAATTTTTGTTCATCCCAAAAGGGTAGTGGAAAGAACACGCGGAAACATGAACGTTTGCATCAACTCTATCCTTGTTTTGCTTACATTGCTGTCGTGGAATATGTGTGCCGTAACGGCAGCAACTGAAATTGTCCTCGGATTGCAAGCCACTGTTCTTCTCAAAAATTGTTAGTGCGGTGAAGATAAATGCTGTTCTAAGGCGCCAGAGCCGGCTGGATTTACAGTTAATTGCTCTACTGTGCAAGGTGGATTGACCTTAACTGAGTGCGTAGGAACTTCGGAACATTCTCCTACAAAATGCTCTGCAGTTACTGTGAACGGCGGCAGCAAGCCCCTCATTGGACGTAATTTTTCATCAGGCAAATCAGGGAACAACGGACCATGCTGCTCATCACTCAGTACCAATAAAATAACTTGTAATAACGGAGATGGAGGAAGAAAAATTAAATTGACTTCATCAGGTGACAGTTTTAATGTTTGCTGTGGCTCCATCAGTGGGAAAAATCGAACAATAAACGAACCACCAGAGCAGCGGGAGCAAAATGAAAACATACCTGGTGCACCATCCTCGTCGAATGCAGTGGCAAGCGTAGTAAAGTCTTCTCATAACACCAAGACCGTGGTTTCGACGCCAACTCAAAAGAAAGGCGAATCAACGCCACACGTTCCCAAGTCAAACAACAGCAATGAAGGTAGCGAGAAGTTAAGCGCCGGAAACAGCACGACAACATCGACGAAGAACGACGCGCAAAGCAAAGGACGCGAATTATGCGCCATGGAAGTCGCCTTTAAATGTGCTGCCGCCTCCCTTTTCATTTTTTCCTCCTTTTTTTGAAAATACAAATAAATAAACAAACAAATAAACGACTGGCACGCGTCTCTTCTCTTGACGGAGTGCAACTTTCATTTTATTTTATAAAAGCTCACCCACAACAACGACAAAAATATATGGGCGAGTGGCGTGCGCTGCTTAGGTCTCGTGTTTCACTGAACGGTGCAGCGCCTTTTTTCTTTTTTTGTTTGTTTGCGATTTTCTGACAGCTTTTCGTAATGTTCTCCGATGTGTATTTTAGATGTATAAATAAACAAGCAAACGCATTATGCTGTGCGTGAATATTTCACCATGCCAATGTTTTTGAATGTGCTGTTGAATTTTTGCTTTAACTGACGTTTAAAGCCAGCGACAAGACACAACAGGGGAAATTTGCACGCACTCGAAATTTATGTTGTGATTTTTTCTTTGGTTTTCCCTTTCCTTCTCGTCATATTGGGTTTCATAGTTTTAACAAGTGACGCAGTGAAGGCCCTGTTGTTCCAATGGGCATCGAGCACTTAACACCCCGTACATTTCTACGACGACATTTTTCTCGTGCTTGGAGAAATTGTGTAAAATGATCGAGTGACCGAGTAGTTAATTACGTCTTGTCGTTGGTGAATCCGCCCGAACACAATTTTTAGAGTGAAAGCGGAATGAATTGATGCTCGCACCTTGTGGTCATTGGACGCAGATGCACGTGCACTTGTTTTAATTTTCAGTGACGCTCCTGGTGTAGCGTGACGCTTTGCTGCTAACGGACTCTCGATTTGTCACGCATGAACACTTCCTTTTTACTCGCAGTGAGCTGTTAGTGCCAACAGATCTGTGTTATTGTGTTCGATGTTTAGTGGGGCGCTGATGGGACTAAACGCCAATAACGCCGCTTTGCAGAAGTTTGATTATATTTGTCGTTTTTTTTCGCTCGTCGCACGCGGCTCGTTCTGCTGTTTTTTCGCCTCTGTTGTCAGGAGGACTCAGCTCGAATTCACGGCAATCTGCAGAATGGTACGGAAATGCCATTCGGCTATCAGTGGGGACTATTATGAACTCGGGCGAGAGGCAGTGACACTGCTGAATGATGAAGTGCGTGCGCAGGACGCGGGTTGCTTCGTTCGACGTGGAGCAAAAACGCCTGCGTGGCTGTGCGTTACCGATTTGCGGTATCCACTGTCTTTGACAAGCGTGTGTCAGTTGAACATTCCCTGTTACAATTTTAAATGACGTCTCACTAATAAAAAAGGCGTGTGGCGCCCTTTCCAAACAAGTTTACTGCTCAACGGTGCAGCAGACGTGCACGATTTTTTATTTCTGTTTGTGCACTGTTGTTGCCGTTGTGTGCGTTAACAGCGCGTCTAATGCCGCATGTACGGGTGCAGAGGAGCTGTGCCTGTGCGTTTGCTTCTGTTCTGCCTTCGTGGAATGAGCCTGTCACTTGAGTTTTTGTTGTTAAATTACTGCTTGCGGAATGTCCTGCACTCGCTGGTATTTGCTCGTTCTGTGAGGCACAAGATAAGTTTCATACAAATGCGCCAAACCCCAAAAAACACTCCCTCCTTCTGTTTTTGCCGGTGCACACGCTGTCAGTGCACTGCAACAGCACTACGGTTTTGCTGACGTTAAGTGTGCGTCTATTGCCCCAATAGCTGCGTGCGTTTTCCGCCCTTGGCATAATTATAATGTTTGTTATCTTTTCACACAGTGGTGTCTTGTCGTGAGGGCCATTTCAGTCCCAAGTTGGGGGGTACACGAGTGCCCGTCTGCTTGTGGTGCTATTTTCCACCTTTTCGTGGTCCGTCGGCTGGGCTGCTGTTGATTTATTTTGTAATTGCAACAGTTCTAAAAAAGGCCTTTTCCTTACTCTTTCCCCACACGCAAGAGAGGAAGATAGACCAACACCAATTCAAACGTCAAGAGTTTCTCATCAGGCAATGAAATTTGTGCTTTGCTTTGTGCTGCTCGCACTCGCTGCACGCCAACTGGAGATGGGATCTGCGACGCCCACCACAAGCACGCAAATGAAAGCAAACATCATTGCATGCGAAGTTACGAAAAAGACAGCCCATGGAGGTAACAGACATAAGCGAGACGGTTTGCATTTACATAACTGCGACTGGCCAGCTAACGGGAGCAAAAATATTGATGTCCGTTGCGACCATGACGGGCACAGCGCACATTTCACGGGGTGCAGCGACCCTGACCCGAAGGGCATTATTTTCGCCAACTGCACTGCTGAGGAGGTGCACCGTTTGATGTTTATTGACGATGACCATTCAAAGATTTTTGATCTGATTTGCCTGAACTGCCCTTTTGGCTTGAATCGTACCATTGGGAAGACGGTAAGCCACGACAAAAAGCACTTCGTCCAGGGAAGCTGTCAGCAGGCTTTTGATGTCGCCCGCAACATTAGCACTGAGAGTAAAACAACTAACAAATCGGCATGAGAGGATCCCTCAACCGTGTCAATAGAGGAAGTTGATAATAAAACCGATGTGAACGTCACAAAGAACGGCCAGAGCGCGGATAAGCCGACAGAAGGACGTGATGTAAGTAATAATCTTAAGTCAGCTATTACTAACTCCATTAAAGGCGCACAGTTGAAAGAAAGCAGCTTCAACATGACTTTGCCTACTTGGAGCGTCGACGGCTTACGCTCCTCAGCCGCCAAACAAAGTGCGCCGCTGAGCGTTGCAGGAATATGTTTGCTGCGCCACCTCAGCCCTTAACAGCACGACCTAAAACGCGCCCCTCAGGCGTGGGCACTAACTCGTAAGAAAGTTTCCTCCTGACCTCCCTTCTTAATCACACCCCCTTCGCTGCCATGCTCGGCTGGCGCTTTTTGTCCGCTTCCTTTATCGAGGTGATTGACATTGCTCGCGCCCGTTGGTCTCTGTTGCGGCAGCAGACATCACTTACGCCAATGCGACGCTGTCCCTGACGCCATTGTAAAGGAATGTGTTGGACAAAATAAATAAAAACAGACAATCGTCTCGCTTTTTTTTTTGTTTGTTTGTTTTTTTTTTTGTTTTCCTTCTTTGATGTTCATGTTGTGTTGGCTTGAGTTTGTGACGGCGGTTTGTAGCAGCATGGGCTTTTTGATGCGAAGTGTTGCGGGCATATGCTGCTGTATATTTTTGTATTACCCCTTTCATGCTAAAAGAGAAAGGGGGAAAATCAGCTTTAAAAAACGCGCTGGTTAGGCTGTTCGCACGCAAACAAACAAACAAAAAGAAACAACGCACAACTGTGAGAATGGGCACTCGCACAGCCCTTTGTCTTCTTGGAGTACGAAGGAGCGCAGCAGTAAATTGCCAACACGTTGTGGTGCGAGGCGAACATGCATTTTCCATGTGAATCGCCTTGCCAGATCGGCCATAGCTCCTTTATGTGACAACGACGTTCGGGCACGTCAGGTGGCGCTTTTGTGTGGCGTGAGAGGCCAGTAACGACTTGTTGCCTAAAGTCTCTCGCTTATGGCTAAACTGGCCTCGTACATTTGGGTGGAATCACTCGACATCTTCGCCAGCTTTTTCTACTCGGGGATAGTTGTACGTTTAGTTTCGGCTCAGTAAAGACTTTTACTGTTGCGTTAGGTCTGTGGCCGCTGGCACGGTGCCTTTCTTTCTGCGTCATGGCCTGGAAGCACCTTGCAATATATAGTAGAAACATGGAATTTTGAGCAAGAAAAGCCGATTTTATGCCGCTCCTGCACGTTGGTGTCATAATTCTACATCGCCATCATGAGCGCTGTGCGCCCCAGACTTACAGTGGTCTGAAAACGCATCACCTCAAACTCCAACCGGCGAAGTGATGAGAACTGCATTTCTGCGAATCGCACACACAGCAGATGATCTTTAACTTTGTTATATGGAGAAAACTCCATGCTTTCACGCTAATTGCTCCACTGCCCGTCGTTGTGGTGATGGGCTTCGTGCTCCAACTGCAGCGCCAAACACTGACCTCCTGACCATAGCCTTCGGCTGTTGGAACTGTCTTGCGATGCTGAGAGAAGGCACAATGCGACAGGCACACGCGCTTGCAGCCGTCATATGCTCGTTTTTGTTGCACCTCGAGCTGTAACCTGTGCCGCAGTACCGCTATGGTGGTGGGCAGTGCGTGTCGCCTGTGCAGTGGCGAGTAACGGCATTCGCCCTGGACAATCCGCGAAAAGAGATTGACAAAAGCCCTTCGCGCTATACTAAAATTTGACAATGTACGCCCACGAGTAGTGGTGACGAGGCGGAGCGTCGCAGAAAGCAGAGGCGCTTTGTGAAATTTATTGTGAGCTGCTTAATTAGAACGGTCGCGATGACGGACAAACATGCCATGACAAACCTTGAGGATAACCGTCTTGACTCAAAAAAGGTGCAGCGAGCAGCGGCAGTGACACGCTTCTGCAACAAAAGTGAAGCGAGTGATACTTTAGAACTGATAAGGGCAACTAAACGCCCAGAGGAGACGGCTTGGGACGTTGAGACAGCGCCGAGCATCCCTGCCACTGTGTGTCGTCAACACCTATTCGCTTATTCGTATTGCTGCGGATGTGGAGTGTTGTCGATGTTTTTTCGGTTTCTTTGGCTGTAGAACTCTTCCACCTGCGTGTGGCTGCTGGTTCCTCCTGCCAGGCGATCTGGAAACCGAGCAGAATGCAGACACCATTACTCGCTGAGTGTGATGTGTCGTGTGTGGTTTATCCGTTGCTAAAAGCGCGTCGTCCCTGTGACGCTACTTAATGGTGAAGAAGAAAGACTATGACTTCTGTTTAGGGCTCGCTTCAGCACGAGAAGGATAATGACTTTTATTTTTACTTTTTCAAATGGTTGCGCCAACGCGTTCCTCTGCCGTCACAACGTTTTTCTCCTTTTCTTTGCGTGACGTGTTCAGTGTCGTTGCGTGTCCGACAAACACTGGCGTTGTAGAGTGCGCAATGGTTTCGTGAGTGGCTCTTGTGTGCGAATAGCCGTGGAGACAGTAAAGTGGTATGTGTTGATTTGCAACAGTGCCATTGAGATTCTAAACGTCTCCATCAAGCGCCAGACGGTCGCGAAGAAGAGAGTTGTCACAATGAGCCCATAGGGTTGTATGTTGTGCGGTGGCGCAAGGTGTGGTGTGGTGTGGCTGCGTAATTGAGGAAATGGTGCGCCTCCTTTCTATATCAAATGCTATCTTTATCGTCCGCCACTGCGTGCAGCCACGCGGCGCCGTTGAATGGGTCACACATTGTTCAATTAAAGGCGGTTTGTGCACTAGCCATCCCCCATGTTATGGAAAGCCATGTGTGAGTTGGCGTGCGTGTAGCAGTGCTCTCGCGAGGTTCGCGTTGCTGAGGTGTTGGCAGGGTGTGTTGCATGTTTTGGCTTGTTGAGACCTTGGCTGGTGCGGTTCTACCATTTTGTGGCTCATCGTGTTTTGTTTATTTTACGCGCGCTTGTGAAGGGGTGCTCCTATGCGGTATGTTGCGAGTTCCATTATTGCTGCTCAGCTATCCCGTGTGGAACAAGTTTCGCTTTCATGCCTTTTTCAATCCCCTGTGCAAAGCCACTGCTGGCCGGACAAGGCAGCGTGCGGATGGTGTCGCGTTGCCGCCTCGTCACATGCTCAATGCTTGCACCACCGCTGGTGTGCGGTGGCCTGGTGACGCTAACGGATTGTGCATCCGGTGGAACAGCCAATGTTTGTTTGTGATGCTGTCGTGTTGATGTCCTTTTACCAGTACACGTCGTTCATGGTGTTGTGACACGCCTAGCCGCCATACTGCACAGCGCTTGTCGCCTGCCGCGTCTCATCCGTGTGGCGCTTTTGACTTGCTGATGCGTCGCTTGGCCGCTTGCGATTGTCGCACCAGACATGTTGGCTACGCGCATCTGGAGGCGCTTGAATGCAGTTTCACTCTTACTGATGGGTGCCGTTGAGCATGCGACTGTTTAGCTGTGCGTGCGTGTGTGTGCGTTTGCCCGGCATTCCTGTAACGTTTTGTGCGTTTCGTTGTCAGCAGCCGCGCCTAGTGTGGACGAAATGAGAGTTCTCGCTATTCCTCACGATTGATTTCTGTGTCTTCGCTCACCTCACGCGAGTGCTTGAGCATGTCAAAGGCAGCACTTGCGCTTCGTAAGTGTTCAGCTGCGCTGCTGCTTTGCGCGCATTGCCACAGCGCATGGAGCCTTTCCTGTCAATTCCTTGACTGCGTTAGAATCCCAATGGACAAATGACAACGTGCTGTGCGGGACGTGCCTTTATGGGGTGTTGTTATTGGTGAGGCCGTTGTGATGGGTGAGTTGGGTGTGCAGAGCACGACGGCGGCGACTCTGTGTACGGATGTAACTGTGCCTGGCGCGGATGATGTATATCGGGTTGCGAGAAGGACAGTTTTTTAGTTGTATGCCTGCTCCGCCGGCTGCTGTTTCCCATATATCACCTGATGCTCGGGGCTCGAGCAGCTGTGGTGGGTCAACGAGTGTGACCAGGTGAGTGACATCGAGCGATGCTTGTTTGTGTGCTCTGAGGCACAGCGCGTCGGAAGTTTAAAATAAGGACGCCGAGGGGTCACGCAGCACACCAGTTGTCTGTTTTGTGTGCATAGATGTGCTAGGAACTGCGAAAATGCCGTGCTGCTTTGTGGGAGACACCGCTTCGTGTCCACAGAGCCGGCGCGTCAGCGGAGGAGGCGTTCCGAAGGGCGCGCAACGAGCTTTCACTGTTGAGCAGCACATCGTTGCACAGGCAGCCGCTGAGCATGCTGCGCTGCATTTGATGTTGGGTTCTGGCCCGTTACAGCTTGCATTTCGTTTCGTCAAGGTGCAAGTGTTCTGTTTCGTGTGTGCCTACGTCGTCTACTTCCTCCTTCTGCCACCACACGCATAACCAGGCGCGTGTCAGTCGTTGCCATCTGCCGTGTTACTTGCCGCCATGTTGCAGTGCGAATGCCGATGAGGCAAGGCGCATCTGCCTGCACGATTCCGCCAATCGGCTCAATGGCATGCCTCATCTGCTACTTGGCCCTGAGCAGCGTGCAGGAACGATATGTTTGGAGGGTCATGTGTTTTTGTCTTGCGGTGCGCGTGCGTGACACGCTCCTTACACACGAGACGTGTTTGTGCCGTTTGTCCACTGTGCAGCTCTTTGACAGCTGCGTGTGCTGTTTCGCTCACGGTGTTGTGCTGATGTCGTTTACTTGCTGTATAGCAGGCAGGGGCTTCTGCACCTCGTTGCTCTTTGCCTTTGTTTATTGTTGCGCATTGAGTTCGTGTGTTGTCCCAATACAGACGCATCAGTGCTTTCAAGAGGTCATGTGTGACTTGACGTGCTGTCACCCGTTTGTGCATCAACGTGATCGATTTTAGCCAAGTTTTTGGCACTGGCATTGCGAATAACACTGCTCTCGTGTTCTATTGTTGTGACTGCAAAAAACATCTCCAGGGCGCGTGGTCCGGAGGCATGTGCCTCGCTAGCACTGAGTCAACCAATGACGCTGCTCATGGAGGCCTGTCAGCGGTGCCCTCGCCTGCTTCTGTGTGCTGATTCGCCAACTCGTGTCATCCCTTGCTGCTGCTGCCTTCGCACAGGGCATCGCTGGGAACGAGCAGACGCGCTGGCGTGTTACCATTATTTTTATTTGCCGCTTCCGCGCCTGTAGTCACGGCATTGATTCTTGTCAGTCGATGGTGAGGCGTCCCATTTGAGGCGCACGAGATGCCCCATTACTTGCACTACGGAGCCAGCGATGTGTACGGGGCGGCACCTGTTCTTGTGGAATTGAGCGCGCAGTGTTAAGAGCAAGCGGACGTAAGATGCAGGGCGATGGCAAGACGGGAGAAAAGCCGAGGACGCGCGTGGTGTTGTGCCGGCACGGTGTGGACAGGTGTGGCATGGTTTTTCAGTGTGCTGCAGGCACGATGGAAGATGCGGGGCATGCTGTTAGCCGGGGGTGCACGCGAGAGTGTACCAGCACTCTTCCTTTGAAGTGAGGCGTGTGCAGCCACAGTGCCCACACAGTGCAACTTGGTGCAGCGCATGGCGAGCTGAAAAAGAGTCTTGTGAACGCCCGGCTGAACGCTTGTTGGAGTGTACAGGTTCGCTGTTTCTGTCAGCTTTTTTTTCACCTGCTCGCTCAGGTTAGATCGCCTCTGTGCTCACACACGAGATGTGTCGGCACAAGAGCGTGCTGGAGACACGAAGGGTGAAAGGTGTCGTGTTGCCATCGTCATCGCAGTGCCCATCCATCTGAGAAGTCGAAGGGGATGGAAGGAAGCGCAGATGACTGAAGTTACGCACAAGATACGCTGCTGCCCTGTGTCGCAGTGGTGGTCTCGCGCAGCGGAGAAAAATAAATGTAACACACTGAAATGGGAATGTTTCGTTCTGTCACTGTGCTGAAGGGGCTCCTCGACACGCTGCTCGGCTTGACAGCCTGCTGAGCTGCATGTCGAGGACAAGCACGTTTGTGTGCTCCATCGTTGGGAATAACTGCGCCCGAAGTGGCAGTGGGGGCAGTGGCGCTTGTAACTGTGTGCTGGTAGGCGCTTGTTCCATCGCTTGCGGTGTTGCTGTGGAGATGCCCTGAGAGCTCTGGTATGGTAGGCGTGCACGTGTGCGTGTGCAAGATGAACCTGTGCTGATAATTGCGGTGTGTGGATTGTGACGCGTGAGTGCCTGCAGTGTTTGTTTTTTGTTTGTCTTCGTCTTTTGCAGTTTGCCGCCGTTTTACAGGGTGAGCTGCAACCACAGAGAAGAGGAGGGGACGTGAGCAGCGTTTCCCGTGTCTAGTTGATGCATTGCAATGCGCTTGTGTCATCGCGTGGCCGCCGTTGCCGTAAGAGACCAAGCTTCAATTCAGTAAGAAAGAAAATGAATGTGGCTATGCGTACCTGTGCCCTTTGTGAATTCCCTATCGCTATTTTCTCCATTGGTGCGCCGCTTCGAGCAAGGAACCTGTGACCTTGTGTGGCGCTGTGTGGATAAATTCGTTTTCGCTGCGCCGGTACTGTGTTGGTGAAAGTTGTGAGACAATGACTTATGTGAGGCTGGCGCCAGCAGGAATGAACGTGGAAGCCGGGGTGGTGCTACTCTCCGTCTGTTCTCGCAGGGCGTGGTGTCATTAGTGCCGTTCGTTCTTGCGGGCACGGCTTGCCACTGGTCGCTGCGTTGAGGTCCTTTATCTTGCAACGGCATATTGCATTTGTTACCGTAATCCTCTTACGTCTCTCCTTTCCACCGGTTTATATATTCTAACGTGTTTTTCTGTGCACGCTCGAAGCAAGCAAACTGTGGCGAAGTACACCGACGCAGGTATGGCTAGACGACCCAGAGAAGATCAGGGAAGCAGTGTGGGCGGTCCTCCCTTGTTGCGGGGGCATGTGAACAGCGTGCCTGGGCCGCGGTGGACGCTGGACAGCAGTGTGAGGGATATCTTGCTGCGCAGTGTTGCACCACTGGATGCCGTTATGCTGAGCGAGTGTCTCGTGCGTGTTGACTGTGAGGGAGAAGTGACTAACTGTGACGTGAGGATGGACTTCGTGATCCAGAAGCCAGAACTTTACATTCCTGACGAACACACACGCGGCCGCATCTTGAGTCTTCCCGAGTGTCAAACGTACGCGCTTGTTTACAGGGCTGCTCCACTGCTTGAAGAAAAAGGGATAGCAGTTGTCCTTCAGTGGGGCGCCCCTGATGAAAAAGCCGATGCCAAGCGCGCAGTGGGAGATGAGTTGGCGGATGACGGGCTGTGGAACACGACGCGTGGTCTTCTGGACGCCGCGTTTAATGCTGCGAAGGGCGCCGAGGCGAGGGAGAGTTTTAAATACCGGTAACGCAGCGGCGAAGGTAGTCCCTGGTGCCTTCGAGTCTGTGGTGAATGCGAAATGGAGTCACGTGCTGTCTGACGTGGCAGACAAGCCGCTTGGAATACGTGTGGTTAATGGCCTTCCAGAGAATGCGTGGTCAGATGCTGAGGTGAACAGGACACCTTTGCAGTTGCCAACAGAGAATGTCGATGAGGAGCGCGATGATGGGCTCGAGTTGCTCGTGCTGACGTCCGAGAAGGGCTGGCCTTTTACACTGTTTGGCACTCACGCCACTGACGTTGTTGTGAGAAGGGAGTCGGTGCGCGTGTGGAACATTATGAAGGCCGACTTGGACGCGTGGCTTGTGCGCAAGGAGGGGTGCCCGAGGCCGTCCATTCTCCTTGGATCGCCAGGCATTGGCAAGTCATTTGGTGTTGGGTCGCACCTGCTGTACGAGCTGCTTCACTACGCACCCGGCAAACTGGACGCTGTGGCGTTCCTCGTGCACGGGGAGATGTACATCTTTTATTTGCCGAGAGGCGGCGTGCCTGGGAGAGTTGAGCGCTACACAAAAGATGATGGAGTGGAGCGTATCATGGACCTTTCGGACGCCGGGTGTCGGGGCTACATGATCCTCGATGCGAAGGAAACTATGGATCTTCCTAGGAATTTACCCACCAGATTTTTGGGCAGCATTGTGCTCAGCTCGCCAGATAAGAACTACAAGGTGTGGGACGAAACGAACAGGGGCACGAGGTTCCTCTACATCAACCGCTACCACACGCGTGAGATGAAGGCGTACTTTGCGTGGATGCGGCGCGCTGACCTCGCGATTGCTGAGGGGAACGCTGCCGTGCGCACGGGGCTGGAGGAGTCGTGGCGCGTCATGGAAGAGCGCATGCGTGAGGTTGGGCATTCGCCGCGGTACGTCTTTGATGAAGAGAGCTATCAATCACGAAAGGATGAAGTTGAATGGACGCCTAACACGCTGATCGCTGGCAAGGCGCCGTGCTTGTTCCTTGTTTTAAGGGGGAAAGTAGATTGGAAGTATGACATCGCCGTGCACAGTGTTTTGGACCTTGTTCGCCTAAAGAGCGGAGCTGTTGAGCGTTGCGGGGACAGGGCCGTGTCTGGCGGTGCGGAGTAAAATGATTGAGCGGCTGCGTGACATTGTTGCAAGTGATCCCAGACTCTTCGAGCCGTATTACAATAAACGCGATGTGTTTGAGATTCTTGTGCTCGCCGCGCTTCAGCGTCCTGCGTCCGCCAGGCGCCTGGTCCAAGGCGTTCGAATTCTCCAAGGTGGTGCATGCACGCAAAAAGAATCGGCTGTGGAGACGATTGTTGTTCCACGGCTTGCGAATAAGCGACACACCTTCCGGCGCGTGGAGTTCCTTTACGACATCTACAGTCCAGAGGAGGCAACCGCTTGCGAGCCCATGGTGCTGTACCGAAGTTATAACGCCTATGACCCCGTGATCAGTGCGTTTTTCGTTGTGGAGGATCACTCTGATCAGACGGGCCGCGCAGGTCTTCAGCACGGTGCACCGCAAAGGACGGTGGTGTTGCTGCAGGTGACGCTGGCTAAGGAGCGCCACACGAACACGAACAAGCTGATGTCGCTCAAGAAGGCGCTGCGTGCACAGTTCTCGAACTGGGAGGATTTCACACGCGACGCGCAGTGGGAAGTGATTTACTTCCAGTCCGATAGAACGGACAAAATGTCCACCAGCCAGTTGTGCACCATTTCGTCAGGGATGGGCCAGGGTGCGGACCACGTGAATGAGCACGAGTTTTGGAACACCAAGGTGCGGCAGTACCACAGGTCCGTTTGTGAATACGTGTCGCTTGTTCGTGCGCTGCTTCCATAAAGATGGTGGCCGGCATTCCAACATTTGGCGGAAGTAGCCCGGGCGAGGGCGGCGAATTCCGCACAGCACTTTCCATGCGCGCGTCGAGTGCACAATGTGGCCGCTGCTCCGATCATTCTCAATACGCTTGTCACGGCACCCCTCACTTCCCGGAAGCGCTGATGCGATCATTCAAGCGTGCGAGTGCTCCCATCTCCACCGTGAGCTGAGGACTGCCTTCTATCGTCAGTGATTTCCCCATAACGCCGCGCCCCCTCCACTGACTCTCCAGGTACCAGAACCAGGAGAAGTTTTTGCAGGTTTCCGCTTCTACGCGTGTGTTTTCAGTCTTTTGTTTTCCTCTTATTCGGCGCTCTCATACCCCGCTGCGCACCGCTGCCTCCCATCTAAAAAGCTCCTTAAGCGCCGGCACCGCTGCCATGTACCACCGCCGCTCCATACGCTTCGCATGAGGAGTCGGAGTCACTCGCGGTGCCCAGAAACTGTCCACCTGTGAATGTGGTGTTAGCCAGCGATGCACTTGTACAGCTGAGCGCTTGCCAGCGTCTCCTTCCTGGGTGCCGAGCTGTGCTGGGTATGCTTTGGTCGTTGTGCACGCGGGCAGCAGAAGGCAGCGCCGAGCGTGAGAGTGAGAACAAATAACATCTCATTGGACGCTGGCACAATGTATGCCGAACCTCTTCGTCCATGCTCCTGGGTGTGCATGTGTGTGCTGCCTTTCCCTCCCTGACAGAGTGTGCCTCCGCACTTGACCTGCTTTGCTGTGTGACTACAGTGTTTGAGGTCATGTTCACGTTGCGCTTCTTTCCGCCTCTTTAGCTGTGTGCGCAAGGGCGGTGGTGCTCAAGCTAGTGAGTGGTGGCGTTCCAACGCGATGAGGTGGGCCCATCGGACACTCAATGAGCCTTGTCTTCTGCGACTCTCGGAAGGTTGGCATGCTTGCGGACCCGCGCCTCGGCCTTTCAGTGCCCTGACGCGATGAGAGTGCGCGTTGTCGTGACTGTGTTTCACAACACTGTGCCTGGAAGTTGTTCGTTTGTAGCGGCCCACTTGGCTGACTACGGTGTGATGCATTGGCTGCGAGGCTGTGTGCGGTGCGTCTGTGCAGTCGAAGAGGATACCGATGCGGACCACTTCAAAAGGGAATTATCTAGTCAGCACCACTGGCCTCCGAGTGCGACGCAGCGCACCGAATCCCTCACCCCGCCGATCCACGCGCAGGAGTTGCACCGCACTCGTATTTACGGCCCGTGGTTGGAAATCGAGTGAGTTGCCTGTTCGTGCGCGTGTGGCACCGCATGAAACGTCAGCTAAGGGAATGAGCCAGTGATAGCAGTTCATTGTGTTTGCCCGAGTGCTGTACTTTGCACGTGGCTCAGCGCACATCTTCCATAAGAACGGCACCATTGGTTCGGCGTGTTGTGCTTTGCGAGGATGCGCGGTAGCCGTGCCTGAAGTGTGGATACTGGCGAATGAGGGTCAGAAGGCGTTGACCTGAGATCGGGCTGGCGACGTCTGAATGGGGCTGTGTTGTGCTGTTGTTGCCGAGTGAACAACGCTACAGCAAATAGATGACACACGAGGGGACTCTCCCAATTTGCATCAACCGTTACTCCGTGGGACGAGTGAGTGCTGCGAGGCCTGTAGAGCGATAATCGAACACCAATTGAGTGCCGCTGAGGAGCACTTGCTGAATGCTGGCCCGCTGCCGCGCTACACACTTGAAGGGGAACTGTATAACGAGGGACGCCATGACGCTTCTGTGACAACGCCCGATATCAAAGCGGATGATATGGAACGCCACATGAGCATTCTTTTGTACAAGATCCAGTGGGCGGAGGACGGCGCAAACAATAACACAGATGGCAATAGCACCAAAACACAGCCGCTCGTCACTTACACGGTGGCGCGGCTTTACGAGCTCAACGACCTTTAAACTTCACTTGCACGCTGACCGGAATCCCGCGCGTTAATGTGGCAAAAGGTGTAGTGACTGGTGTTGCACGTGATGACTCTGAGCGCGTTGGCAAGAGCTTGCTCAGTGCCGCCTTCGTCGTGCTGTGGACGCATTTCTCCACTTTCAGATTGTCTCCGTTAAGTTTGGCGTTTTGCAGTACTTTCCCCGCCATGATGTTCACCTCCTCTTCACCTCATTCCATCACAAGCTCCTTTTACCCGCTCGTCCTCGACGCAGAGCCCCATGCCAACACAAAGTCAACAGGAGCGGTGCTGTCCACATAAAGTGAGTTCCACACCATTTTCAACACTATTTAGTTTCTGTGTCGCGCGACCTTACTATGAAACATAAAATGATAGCAATAAAAGCAATGACAGTGGCTGTAGCGGTGACAGCACTCCTTAATAATGCAGCGCCTTAGCTGACAGGTGGGCAAGCAACATCGGTAAGAACGGCGAACAACAACACGCGCCATTAATTAGAAACAGGCCCCGTCATGCCCTTGCGCACGCACGTAGTCATTTGTGTGCTTTCCTTCTATCAAAACATTATCACTACCACGAGCAGCAGCAGGAGGAGGAAATAAATGAAATGAACTACCCCGCGCGTGACACACGCCCGTACACTGTTCCAAGCTTCACTTCCAAAGCGTAAATTACATTCCAGCGGCAGACACACCGACCGGCAACGCAAAAACACAAAAAGTACGCCTTGCTCGCCGGCGCCATTGTTTGTCCAGTGCAAGCAGTTGGAGAGGAAGAAAAGACGTAATTCTCGAGCGTCCCACAACCACAGGAGATAAAAACGAAAAATTGAAAGGGAAAAAAGCATCCAAAATAAGGGAAGCTTTAAAAAAACGTGCCAGAAAGATTACTTGTTATGATATTTATTTTTGTTCGGCGCACACAAGACAACAGTTATAAGTTTATCGAATCGCCGCGAAAAGGCGTTTGCTCAGTGGCATGAGGCAGGAGTGGGAGCGAAAGCAATGTAATGGCCAGTTCGAGAGCAGTGTCACAAAATGTGCCGCAGCACGTTCAGCAGCTGCCGGTGCAACGGCGTGCAACGCCGCCCCGCATCCGCGTCGCGTGCTCGTCTGATCGCTTCCTCCACAGCCGCTTGCGCGTCAGCAGCGCTCGAAACGGCTTTTTTCATTTGATCGCGTGCTGCAGTCACTCGCTCCCTTACCTTTGCAGCGAGCTCTCCGAGTGAAACAATAGCCGACACGTTTTTCAGCATCGCGTCCCTGTTCTTCATTAGTGTCTGTACAAGTTCAGCGACGCGGCCACCGTCACACACGCTCGGAGACGAGAAGTCAGCGAGGTTCGAACTAATACCGCGTACGAACTTCACAGCGACATCGTAGATTTCAGCGCCGCTTTCTTCAGTGATCTTCATTTCTTGGCGCAGCTCGTTTATCACGTTGGTGTATTGCGCATCAATGCGCTGCAGATGCTTCTCAAGCACTGCAACACCACGCGAGGCATATGTGAAGCCTTCCTCAACATCCGGCGGCATGCCAGACAGATCGTCGTCACGCTTCCACGCAGCCTCGGCACGCCTTGACTCCACTGAGACGTTATTCTTGAGAGCTTTCGCTGTGCCCTCGAGCCCATTGTTTTTCTTCTGCAGTTCATGCAGCTCTGTCGCAGAGGCACACATTTCCCTCACGAGGCTTCGCAACACATCAGCAACAGCATTTGCAGCAGTCGTCTTTGCAGTCTCTCTAATCTGCTCTGCTTTGCTCATGGTTTCGGTGACGTAGTGCATATTGTTATTTATTTTAGTCAAGTTTGATTTCATCAATCCGATTTTCGCCTCCAATTGCTCAAGCATTTTCTTCGTTTTCAGTAATGCGGTCTCGTTGATGCCCAAGGCGTGATCAAACGCATCTTCCCATGAACCAGCAGACACTTCCGAAAGTGCCTTATTACATTTATCGCCGGTAAGATCGCTGATGTTCAACTTCGTCTCATTGAGCCTCGCTATAAGTTGCTCTCTTACGCGCTCGAACATTTCCTCATTGCTTTTCACGTAACCCTCAACTTTGGTAGCGCTCTCCTTTGCTCTGGTGGCACTTTGTGCTGACAGTGTTGCAGCGTCTTTGAACCTTTTCGCATTTTCGTTCGCTGAAGAGATGTCTCCTGATGCAAACAACTTTGCCGCAGAAGGCAGTGGTCCGGATTTTAGTAATTGTGAAATTGCGCCCGCCACGGACTGCACTACCTCGTTCGTTTCAATGGCATTAGACAACAAATCTGTAGCGTTCTTCACTCTGCTGGCAGTGTGGCGTTCAGTGTCTCCCAGGCGTTCCGTTGTTGTGCGCAGCTGTGTGATCAGCTCCGCACGCCGCCCAATCATGCCGCACAACGCAACTCCGTTTTGTTTGAAGAGACCAAGCATGGTTGTATTCACGGCCTCAACTTCATTCGTCGCTTTCGTAACATTCCGCTGGACTTCTTGCAGAGTCAAATCAGCCGCGTCATATTCTTTCAATGCATCCCAAAGTCTCTCAGCCGCGCTATTAATTGCATCTTTTACATTTTGAAACTTATCATGACCATTGTTGAATGTCCAGTGACACGTATCTTTATTTTCCGTTATTTTAACATAGGTGCTTTCAAGCAGCTCCAGCATTTCGTTCTTCCATTCGCTTAAATTTCCCATCACGTCGAGTTTGTCTGCCACTTTGGTTAAATTCTTCGACACAAATAACTCCTCAGGACAGCCCCCCTCACCGATTGCTATCATACCAATTTCGTGCAGCGCATTGTCGTAACAAATGCGTATTTTTTCGGTTTCTCTTCGACGCGAAATCGTTTTTGCTGCCCTCAAAATGTCACTATATCCATTGATTGCCTTGTCCATCGACTCATTCGCATTTTTCTCCGCATTGTCCGCTTTTATGCAAGATGTTTTCACGTTGGCAATAACGTCTACTAACATTCCCACTGCTTTCTCAATCGTGGCGTTTTGTTCAGGGTTGCCTTTTCCCAAACGGTTCAGAACGTATTTGGCCACCTTCAAGGACTTCTCTGCCTCCACTTTCACCTTATCCGCGCGATCTCTTAAAGCTGTGGCATTTTGCATCACTTTTTCTGCTCTCACGGCAGTTTTGTTTGTCACGTTGAGCCATCCCCAAAGCAGATCCCTCGTGGCACACATTCGTACATTCGATATATCGTTTTTGCTTCGGGGACATTTGTCAGCCCTGCTGGCATGCAGCACAAAACATAATGGCAGAAGAAGCAAAAGAAAGAAACGCATCACTGACATCTCACCGCAGTCACCTTTAGCACCTTATTTTAATCTGTAAAATATAAAGGGAAAAAAGAAAAACGGAGGCAAAGCGACATAACCACCTGCAAGCCAGAAATTACATGCAAGCACGAATGTTTGGGAGGCGAGGCTCGGACGAAATAAAAGTAGACCTGCCACGCACAAGAGAACATGAAAACTAAAAGTGAAAAATTATTTTATCACTAACGACTAGTAACAGCCGCCATGCCATTGAAGCGACAGGTGTAACATATCAGGCGGCTAGAGCAAAAAGAAACGTTCACTTCCAGCCGTGCCCCATAATATACAAACTGGCATTGAAAGCTACTTCCCAGGCGGGAGGCGAGTCGGAGCATGACACGACAAGAACAGGCATCGTACCAGACTAGTTGCCATGGTTGGTAGTCGCACATTTCACTTCGGCACGCTGCAGTATGAGGTGTGAAAAGATCAGCCAACAAGCACAGCTGCGACGTGGCGCGCACGCTGAGAAGCAGACTAACATGCTGCAGCTCATCGTACGAACATCAGTTATAGCAGCAAACGAAAAAGGTAAAGCGGCATACATACACTACGAATCGTTTCCCAAAACATACACGAAGTGCGGGATTAGCAACTTCCTCACAAACGCGCACAAATGCAGAGAAGCACACGCAGGCGCAACTGCAGCTGAACAGCCCGGTGACACATGCCGTCAGAACTCAGTCACAGAAGAGCATATTCGCAGCGTCAAAGCACTGCACACAACCAGTGAACAAAGCAGCAATACAAAGCAACGCCCACACTGCCACGAGCAGAACTGCATCTTCATACTTCACGAACAGGAAATGCCTCCATAATGCCAGTGCCGTGACGCAATCAGAGCATTGGTCCCTGAGCAGCAAGCACCAACCTGCACCAGCAGTTAGTGAAGGCTATCGAACTCGCAAATACTATTGCTATGTAAGACAAAGCAATGTATTGGGCAAATGTATGAAACATCGCCAACAGACAACGCTCAAGAGAAAAGGGCAGCGTAACTGTGCACCTCCTTTTCGGCAAGTCAAGCCTTTCTTGCACGTGAAAACATGAGGCACATGGCACAGGAACAACCAGTAACTGTCAATATTGTTTGCCACCTCGCTTGAATTAGACACAGCAACTCGGCTTATAAGTCCAGGCACCCAATCCGATGTCACATTAGGAATAACGTTTAGCTCATAACTGCTGCCACGACATCCCTGTAGGCGCACAACTCAAAACACCGTCGTGGTAATGAGCAACTCAATTTTGTGCCATCTATCTTTGGACGGTTCACTGCCTACAGATATGCGGCGTGCTTTTGTCACGTTCAGCACCAAGTGGTTGGAACCGTTGTGTTTCTGTACAATTTTTTTCCATGCGTTCGTTTCTAATTGGTGATACACGTTCTGTTCGAATTAGCGCTTCCTCATAAGCCAAACTCCTCGTGGCATCCACAAATGCAGGACACCCACCGGCGCAAGCCAAATATTGATGTCACGTGCAAACAAAACCTGCAGTGCCACCGCAGGGTCCTCAGCAGCCCCGCACACCTTCAACGACTCGAGCAAAAGAATGGCAAACATCGACAACACAAAGCTGACGCGCTAACAGGAAGCTCACGCAGGACCAAAAACATTCAACGGCTACAAAATGCCCGTTCCACATGCCGTGTTTGCCGTATGCCAGTGGATGAAAAAAGGCATAACAAGAAAACGATGAAAACTGCGTGGATGCATGCGTTGTGTGAAAAGGTAAGGGAGCAAATGATATAAACAACGATTTCATAATTTGTCGAGGCACATCTCCGCATTCGCAGTGGAAAGTGCAAGAAGAAACAAAAACGTCGGTCGTCACATTTTTGCGTGCAAGGCGCCGCGTCGTAATTCGGCATGAACGAGTAAGGCACACACCAATATGAACATGTAATGAGGGGAAAACAGTGCAAAAATGGCATGTCAACGACACAAAAGAAGTGGCGCGTAGCAGGAATCAATTTTGTTGGGACCGTGTAGTTAATTTGATAGTCATTAGGAATCCCACGTTCACATTGGCGGACTGCTCACTCAAGTTTAGTCGGCAGCCGCGTGAAAGACAAAGGCCCATTTTGAAAAACACGAGGCCTTCTTGTGCGGCGACGGGCCATCCGCGTGCCACAAAACGTGTGATGGCCGGTTACTTCACTATTTTGATGTAAATCTTTCGCACACGGAAGTTCGCAATGAAAGGCCAAAGGAGGCACTGGAGTCCCACCACTGGTGATTGATGCCCATTGCCTTCCTGCAGGACGGCTAGTTCAGTGCACAGTTTCCGGTCGCGCCCGTGCGGCAAACTGCCTCACTTCGATATTAGTAAAGGTGTGCTGTTTGCTTGTTGCGTGCGTCGCTGCCGTCATTCAAGGGGGCGGAAAGTTGGCAAGCCTGACGCAATAGAATGCACGAAACAGCATGTCACTCAGAAGCACTTTGAATCAACATGCACTCGAAACACCACACCGATGGCAGTGCTTCGCCAAATACGTGACAAAAGTAAAAACGCAATGAGACATGCCGCTTGACTGTTTGGCGTTGCTATTACTGCTGAGGAGTGCTGTCAGCTGTGGGCCTCGGTACGGCTTCCTTTCCGGCTCATTGTCGTATTGACTGGTGGAGAAAACTCTTGAGTGACATTGGTACATCTGATGACAAAAGTGACCATTTTTGTCACAGACGCAGTGGTCGTCTTGGCTTCTGATGCGCAAACATTTCGGAGAATGTAAGTGAAACACTCCAACGCATCCGCTGGCAGACTAATCCTCCTCGGACGCGCCCAAACCCATCATCGCACTCTTCACGTCCAAGCGGCCACTGCCTACTATTTCAAAGTCGGTCACAAACTCGAGACCTTCGTCCTCAGCTGCACCACCCAACTCATCCTCAACCCGCTCATGCTTCTTCAAGGCAGAAGAAGCGTGCCCATCCCCATCACTCCTCTGCTTCGTGCCATCGCGCATGCTGCCGTCACTAAGCAGTGCGTGGAATCTCTCTTGGGTGTCGCCTTTGGCAGCAGAAACCTTCTGCAGTGTAGAAGAGACATCCGCCTGCACCGCCACCACGTGCTCGGTAACGTTCGTGGGGGTAGTGAATCCGTCCTTCATTCCGTTCAGTTTCTCCACAACCTTACAAGCGGCCGTTGACCTTTCGTTGAGTACCACCTTCTTTTTTGCAGCCACAATAACTCCTTTCATTGATGCGCACGCCCTCCGAACTGGCACTGAAAGTCATTGGACGTTACACGATGCCTTCTGCAGTGGCTCCATGCCAGCGGCAATCTTCGCTTTGCGATCGCTGAGGCGTGAAGCATTATGACTATTGCCAATTTTCAACATTTTGTTCATGTTTTGTTGGGGACCATCGCGCACTGCACTAAAGTACTGTTTGCTCCATACTTTGGTGGACAGCCAGGGTTACGTGAAATTCATTTCCAGGTGTCTACAGCCGGCTGCCACCATGCACGTGTTTCCGTTGAAATGTCTGAGGCGAATTTCATCCCGTCGCTAATCAGCTCAGTTATCACCCAGTATACTTTCATAGTACCGTCCAGCGCATCCACAAGACCTGGGTGATGACCAACCGCACCCGCCTTGCTCACTTCCCGCAACAAAATTCGCCTGAACCCCTGTTAGCTTCCTTTTGAATATTGTTTAAAATCCCGCATGCGGTCTTGGTATGACGGTACGCAAAGATGGCATCGCGCATCTGATCGCATTTCTGTATAACTGACTGATCTCGCTCATAATAGATATTTTGCAATCTTGAAGGCTTATTACGAACAAGCGCAGACTAAAGCATCAAAACGCACAACAACAGCACTGCAGTCCTGAGGAACATTATGATAGCTTAGTGGAGTTGGCAGCTTTATTGTAACTTGCCTGCCAACTGGCGTGCAGCATGGAGGCACAGCAAAGTGGGGAACTGAGAAAACAGGCATTCGTGTAGAGCTCGGAAATGAACGCTTCCATGAGATAAAAAATCAAAGGAAGAAGACTGCTGCATAAGACACAGTGCGCAAACTGAAGTGCGATAAACGAAGGCACAGCGTAGCGACGGGGAACAGGGGTTAAAGCGCATTTAACAGCAAGTCACAGTTGTCGGTGAAACGTCACCTCGTACCTGACGTGCACAGTGCTGTGAATGCGTGCGCGGTTATGGGAAGTTACTGCAGTGGTAGGCGAGTGCATGAATAAATGGCACAACTCGAGCTTAAAGTAACGGCAACAGAAATCAAAAGTTCGTCGCAGTAGTTACAACTAGCAAAAATCAAAGCACGCTACGCACTTGAATGTCAATGTACTTGCACACAGTGTCGCTCAGTAACGTGCTGAGCAAGTGCCACTTTCAAACACCACATTCTGCGTGTGTTTTTACCGTGGATTCTCCACGTAACGAGGTAATGCACACGAGCACGGTTCAGTAAAATCGTGCGAGCACAATATTCGCTCGCAACAGTGCGCTAAAGATGGCAAATAGCAGAATGCATTTTCACGACATTCAACCACACGCATCTCAATGCGCCCAAAGTTTTGCCATCATGTCTGCTATGACGTCTCTGTGGCACAGGCGTTGTGTTGTTGTACAACAAACTATAAAATGCAAAGAAACCCAACGGTGAGCACCGCATCCACTTTTCACTACAATAAGCTAAGGCGCACAAATTGTGGCGCGATACGCAGTACACGGTAGTGGAAGAAATAAGATCCACTTCCATAATCCCATCAAGTGCGAAAATGCGTATTTATGTTGACAAGAGGATTGGGGTAGCGCTTCAAGTAAATATTTTCAATTCCACTTGAAGGTCAATAAATAAGATATCCCTTTATTGCCGCCTTCTCCAGGCTCATCTCCACCAGCAAGTCGTCGCGCAACAACACACTCCAGCAATCGTATTTCCAGTGACTTCATACCGAAAGCCCAAGTAATGAAACTTTGTGACGAACATAAGTGGGCAACTTTGAAGGGTGTCAGAAAAGGAGAAAAAATGCACTCGTTTCTTAACTCCAGGCTCAAATGCGTGTTGAAACAAAAGCAATTGTCACAACGTCAGTCCGTTATTTTGTGCCCTGACGTTATCAGGCGCCAATCGCCTCAACTCATTCCACTGCCTTCACAGTCGCATGCGCGTGCTCGCACACCTTCGGTTCAAACTCCCACGCAACAATAAGTAAATAAAAATCAGCTGTGCCTTGTGCCTGCGAGCGCTTGCCGCACCGGACCGTTGCTGAACAAGCACACTGTTACAACAACGTCATCCGTAGCCCAAGAGAGGTTGGCGCCTTGTAAAGCGACTTCAGTTTAGGCTGCACGCAACGTAAGTTCAACAGACAGACCCAAAGCGCCCTCACCGCTCTGCAAAGTAACGTTCTTATTTCATTCAGCGTGTCATGCAAAACACACTTCGCTGCACTCCCATCGAAAGTTTTCAACACGCTCAGAGCTCTGTTTGTGCTACTAAGTGCTGAACAATTTTGCATGATGGACAGTACTGTACTGTTCTCCACATAACTCTCTTGATATCCGCCAGGAGGCTGTGGCGGAAACGAGTGGGTATTTCGTCAATGCAGAAGTCTGATGATAAAACAAAATAACTAAATGGATAAGACACACACACGCCTCGAAGGTCCACGGCCTCAAATAAGCACCGCTGAATGCTCAATGAGGAGCGACTGATATGAGTGTCACTGCAATTGCCTTGTAGTGCCGCACGGGACAGCGAAGGCATCGTTTCCTGACAAACTACGAAGCACCTGACACAGTCGCTTATGCCTCGCTGATCTACTGCCTCATCCCTCAGCCCTGGCAGGCATTACTCGCCAAACACCTCCGCACTTTTAATTTAAAAAATCTGATTAGAAGTAATTGCTTGCAGGCAAGATCCGTTTTTCTGGACAACACCCAGCGGCGAGCATCTCACCATCATTTCCATGACATCATCAAACGCTGTCAACATGACCGCCGACAAATGCACACGGCCAGAAACACTGCACGAAGCACGTCCTTCGAAAACGGCACGGCCTGGGCGCTTTGTAAGCCAATCAACGTAACAACGGAAAGAGCGTGCAACACCTCCTGATGCATCTGACACTCGCCGTGTGTTTCCAGTAAAAACCAAACACGATAGGACTCAAATACAGCACGCTGTGGAGACTTCAAAAGACGTCTGCATCAAGCCAGCAACTGGTGCCCGTGAAAAACGGGACAGCCGAACCGCAATATCACAATATCCCAGGGAAAAAGTGCACACTTGAAATTCGACCTAAAAAGCCGTGTGCCGATGTGTCCATGGGAATATGCTGAGCAGAACAGGCGTGAGTTGCGTGAGCGGCTTGTAGTGAGCAAGCGCTAGCACAATACGGAAGTACCGGCGAAAAGCAGTTGTGTCTGTGACGTCAGCTACCGAGTGGGTCTCAGCCATAACGTAACGCGCTGTGTACTGGGGAATTGCACTTCACACACGCCGCATGGCGTGTTGAACGGCATCGCTGACTACAGTCAAACTAAGAAGTGAAGAAAAGTCTTGTAGACTTGAGTGGGCATATTCAATGGCAGTAACGACATCGGAAACGGGAAAAATATGTACCTCGACGCATCACCAATGTGGACACAATGGAGAAAATCGCAGTTAGTTAAATGCTGTGGAACGGAAAGGCCCGCAAAATCGTGGAAACAGTTCATTCAAAAGAGATATGATTAAAAAATACATCGGTGCAAGTGCCTGTACAATTTAGAACGAAACATTTTAAAATGCCTCGTGACCATTCGATTTTCAGCAAGTGCGAGCATGGCCTTCGTATTCGACGTGCATTACACGACAAGCAAGTGCCAAAACTCCGAAGGAAAAACGCAAGCAGCCAGTTCTTACACGAAAAAAGGACATTAGTAACAAACAGATGGAATGGAAGAAGAAAGAAAATCAAGTCACTGCACACCAGCTTTACTTTTTTCTTTTTAGAAGCAAATACGCACAAGAAAGTGTGTGGGAGAACGGCTTATTTGTACATCTGTTCGCTGCGGTAAATTTATTTGCTGCGCCTCCTCTTCAGTTTGATCACACTCAGAAACGGGCAGAAGAAACATATCGGCAACCGGTAAAAGCGAATCGAATTACGCGAGAGGAACAGCATGCCAACTAGCGATGACATGAGCGTATTTTTTAGCCGATACAAAAACAAAAACGAGGGAGAATGAGGAAAACAAGTGACATTACGTCATTTCGAATTAACACCGGAAATACAAAAGAACGAAAAAGGAAGGAAAACACGGGCTCAGCATAGCAAGAAGGAGGAAGAGGTGGTTGAAAATATTAGCGGCCACACCAAAATCGATAAATATATAAAAAAATTAAAAAGACGGCATAGGAGGACCTTATCGTGGCACGAGAGAGAGAAGTCACAGGGCGAAGTGGGGGAGCAAGGCGATGGCTGCGTTACAAGAATCGACGAACGGCGTTGAACAGCTGTTCGTACAAAGGGGTGCAGCGCCGCCTTCCATTTTCCTGGAGCGCCGTTTCGATTGCTTCTTTTACTGCTGCCTCTGCACTGTTTAAAGTGGCGCTCGCCTTTCTTAGCGAGTCGCGCATCTTCTCGACTTTCAATTTGATGTTATCAGCCACGGTCTTCAGCCCTCTGATGTCCGTTAAATTCCGTAACATCAAAAAGGCATCAACAGCTTTCACATTCGGGGAATTGGTCGGAAGAGTCAAGACACAAAGGCCGGCTAAGCGTGTCGGAGAATTACTTTCAGTGGAAGAAGAGCCCTTGTTTGTGAAGAGTTTATTCATCAAGTCGATATGAGTCGTATTGATATGGCTTTCACGCTGCATTTCACTCTCCAACAAACTAGTGACATCGTCCCGCACCATATTACGCAGTTTTTCAATCTTCTTGGTAGCCCTCGCAAACACCGCAAGCTCTCTGTTCGCTACCCCAAAGTATTCCGCCACATTTGGTATTGTTTCTATCGCCTCACTCATCTCGCTCCGAGTTGCGTCAGACAAGCCCACCAAAACGGAAACATTACTTAAAATACCCTCTGCTTCCTCATTGAGTAACGTGAAGTCCAGACGCAACTTATGGAGCTCCTTTATAGTCTCACATAGATCCTTCATTGTGTCATTTGCCGCATCAACAATGGAATTATTAACTGCACGCATGACAGCCTCCTCGCGTCGGTTGGCGTCTTTCATGGCTTTCTCAGCCTCCTTCAACTTGAGATTGACGTCATCCAAAGTTGCATTGATAAGTCCAGCTTCTGCTTTCAATTTATTCAGCGCTTCCTGTGCCGTGAGCACACCACTCGAATTAAGGCCAACAGCACGACCAAAAGCAACTACAAAAGAGCCATTAAGCAGATCAGACAAGCCTTTATCACACGCTTCACTAGTCAGACTGCTGATGTTGATGCCTGTCTCATTGAGGTGTTTTAGAAGTTGAGATTTTATTGACTTCAGTGAAGCAGTTTTGCGTTGAATTTCCACCCCCACAGTGGAAGCATTTGAACGTGCATTGCCTGATAATTTCACCGCCATCAACGCATCTGTTTTGGCATCAGAAATATTGCGCGTCGTCCCACTTGCAATATCCAGCTCTTTCAAACGATGGAAAACTGATGAATAACCAAAGAGCGACAAGAGCGATATGTTGCCATTTACGTATTTAACCAACGACTCCGTGGCTGCCACGCTAGCAAGCGAATTCTCGGCTGCTTTCGCAGCACTATCGGTTTTCCCTCGAATAATCGTCAAACGCCCATTCGCTTCGTTTAGCTGTACAGACACTTCCAAATGTCGCCCCATTAACCGGCACAGCAAAGTTCCATTTCCCCTAAGTGAAGAAAGCACAGTCTTGTTAACCGTATTCATATCGTCTACTGCAGTATTAACTGTTGTGCTTGCTACATCCACAGACACCCTAGTCGCTTTAAACAGTTCAACAGCAACCACAAGTTTATCGGTAGAATTTTTAATCGCTTCCATCACAGTTCTCACCTTTTCATCATCCTTGATGGTCCAAAGCTTTTTTGAGTGCACACTCGACTTAACCCCTTCGTGCGCATTGTAAACTAGCTTTACCATTTGCTCCTTCCATTCGGACAAATTCTCAATACTGTCCAGTTGTTCAGCGTAATTGCTCAGCTGCACCGACACGTTGTATTTGTTGGTGTAGCTATTGCAATTTTCAGTTCTAATCATCTCGAGCACTTCTTTTGCTCCAGTGTAATTGACGGTGGCACTGCACGAGTGTCCAGATATAACTTGCGAGGCGAGCATAATGTAGTAAAAGGATTCAGAAACTCCGCCCTCCAACGAGCTGTTCGCAGCCTGTTCAGCTACGCTTGCATTAACACGCGAATTGTTCACCCGCGCAAGAGCATTCTGCGCCTCACCAATAGCCTTTTCAATGCGGGAAGTGATGTTATCTGCTGCAGTGGTTTTAACAGTAAGAAGCTTTTTATATTCTGCAATCGCTTCTTTTGCCTTTGCTTCGACTTCTTTGGCACGCCCTCTTAACTCCGTCACGTTTTTCAGCACTTCCAAAGCCCTCACTCTGCACTTGTTTGTGACATTCAACCATCCCCAGAGAATGTCCCTGGCAGCGCATTTTTCCTCTTCAGTTAATTCTTTTTTGTATAGGTAACACGTGGCTCCGGAGGCGCCAAAGCGCCACAAGGAAGTTGGTAGCACAAGAAAAACAAGTGCAGTAGCCAACATAAGCCTCGGTGTGTCAGACATCTAATAATTCAAAACAAAAATAAGTAAGCAGCAACAATGGATGTAGCGAGTAGCAAGCAGAAATAACCGACACTGCGAGGAGCGCAGCATGACAACTTTTTATTCTTCGCTTTTGGTAATAACACTAACAATAATAAAGGCAATAAAAATGGCACAAAATGGGTAATCGCCACACGTTCAAAAAATGAACCACAACACGGGCGTTGTGAGTGACTGCCAGGCAAGTGACGCGCCCCTTCGTTGGCCCCCGGCTTTCGTTTCAAGCATCTTCGCGCCGTTGCGGGCATCTCCCAGTAAGTGACAGGCGGACATGTAGGCATGTCAACCGACACCGTTCGTAACAGGAACGACAGAACAAGCCAGTCACGCAGCTGCGCCTAGTTCGAGCACATTTGAAAGAAGGTGCGACATTAAGCGAATATTAAACCCTTCTGGCCTTCAACCGCAGTGCGTTGTGGTAATAAGTGACAAAAATGTTGACTGTTTTGCGACTGCCAAGGCACTGGACAGCGCTAAGAAAATAAAGCCATTGTCATACAAAATGGACCTGCGATCGTTGAGGAAAACATCTACAAAATTGCAAACCAAAATGGCCGCTTCCTTCGGAAAGATCAGACAAACAAGTGGTGTTTCTGATGGGTTAGGTCATCGACAAACCGACGAAATTTCGTCGGTGATCAAAATTCCGTCCCTTACGTCAGCCCCCTGACATACGTCAACTCGGCTGCTGGCCAAACACCTTCTGCTACCAGATGGGCCGAGCACTCACCTCAACTCCACCGCATCTGTGGTAAATGAAAAACAACAAGACTGGTAACACCCACTGTAGTGCCATTGGTGAGGGTGGCACCGGGTGATTTCTTGCAGTGGTTTAGTACGAAACCGACGCGTCTGTGAGCACGAAGCAAATATTTTGTTTCAACAAGCACTAACTAGTTGCGAACCGCCATCGAGGAACAGTGACACGCCAGCACGATGTCAATTTCACCGCCCCTGTGGTTACAAACAGATCAAAAGCAACAGCCACACGTTCTCTGCAGAGCAGCAACAGTCAGCAGCCATTACTTTACACACATCCATCTCAAGTCGCTGTGTATCGTCATGGAGCCGGTGAGAAGCCGCCACACTGTGCAATTCCATTGGGAACGATATTTACAAGTTACGATGCAAAGAGATTGTGTGCAAAAGTGCAGTACAGCACGGCACGGCATCGCATGACATAATTAGCGCGTTTATCGAATGCTGACGACACCAAATGTTCAAATAAAAATATTTCTTGCGCTGTAAAAAAGAAATAAAAAAAAGAAAAATAATTTCAACGTTTGTGAGCGCACAAGGAGTTATATCCGGGTTGAAAACTTTGTCGCTGCAGTTTCCCAAAGCGCTTGGCAGTAACAGCTGTGGAACGATTTACAGTTATGTTCGAGTGAAGGAAAGTTAAATTATCAACGTACAACTGTTTGAAACGAGGCAGCACGCGACGATCGTTCACGGAGGAGTAAATAAATAAATAACGAAACGAAATGGAATGAAGCTGTTGTCCAGCGTCAAAAAATGTGTGATGGCATTTTATGCGAGGGGCGCATGTTCAAGAAGTAGACTCAACAGTACCAAAGACGCTGAAGAGGAGGAGGGTAAAACTTTAGAAAAATAATTCGCACAAATGAGGCTTCGCTGCGGCGAGTAGAAAGTCAGTTCATCGAGCTCCTCGAGAGGAGACACAAAAAACGCCAGCCTTCGGCCTTCATAAAACAACGTGTGAAAGGGCCACAGCTCGTAATAAACGGCATTCAAATGAAAATAAGAAGAGAACCAAAAAACTCAGGGCAAAGTAAAGTGAAGTGAAGAAACAAAAGCAGCACAGCAAACGTACTTTTGTTCGCTCGCTTTTCTCTCCTTCTCAGCAGGTGGCTGTAAAGGAGGGAAACGATAGGCAATTAAAATATGTTGCGGTAAAACTGGTAAAAGAAAGTGGAAAAAAAAAGAGGGAAGCGATAAGAGCAGGTGATTTACTAATGAAAAATAAAACTTAGCGCAGACGCACAAGTTGGTTCTTCATTAATTTGAAACATACACAGCAACAGCAATAACAGCAATTGCCGCTGTTGTGGCAGTAGAAAAAAAAAAAACGGGGACAAAGCAAACACCACGGCAAAGAAACAAGGTTCCCCCATTTGTAACTTTTGTGCTACCAACCGCCAGCCATGTCCAGCTCAATTTCACATGACTTGGCGAGGGCATCACCGCTGGCCTCACTGGGAACGTGGGAGATGTACTCGAAGCTTTCAGCCCTCGAACGTGCAATGGGGAGTTGTTCGATGCACTCAAATTCTTCACATTTTTTCTGTTTACCAAGACGCCGTGTCAGTATGAAAACTAGCACCACTAGCAGGAGAAGTGGCGTGCTTGACATGAGAATCCATGTAAGGATGTTCCCGCTTTTGTCCTGAACTCACGTATCTGCTGATATTGCCACTCGTGCTTCATCGCCTTCGCTTGCGGCTTCAGGACCGCTGGTCGCTGCGTCGGTGCTGTCCAGCGTGTCAGGCGGCGTGCACATTCCGCTGGTCTTTTTTTCAGTGCCACCTGCACGCAACACGGTCTCGCCACACGCTTTTAACTGCAACAGCCACTTGACAAGCTCATCACGGAGACCTCCCTCGGTGTGCAAACGACCACACGAACTCACAAGTCGTGCATATCGCGCGGCGGTGTTCACCAAGGAGTCCTCTGTAACACTCCTACCAAACAGCGCACAGTCGCTGACGTCCACTTTTGGATCGCCCATGTTCACTGTGATTGAATTCAAACGCCTGGAGATAGCCTCGAGAAGTCCTGAAATATCTTTGATTGCCTCATCAGCCATCTCAACAACCTCAGCAGCAGCTGACGGTGGGCAAGCAGTTTCACTCCCAGGCGTCCCAACCAGCTCCACCGTCCCCTTCGCACGCGAGTGCTCGTTGCTTACCGATAGCTTCGCAGTATCACCAGCCAAATCTGTTTCCGTGCTCGCCTCAATTACACTTTGCACACGTACAAGCGCCTCTTTCCTGAGGGACGTGAACTGGGACTTGAGACTACCGACCGCCACGAGTTCGCGCGTGGCGCTGCTACAGTTTTCATAGAAACGATTGCAGGCATTCGGCTTCTTTCAGTAATAAGCACCAGGTTATGACACGGCGTTGGGATGGCAGGCATGGCGAAGGGGCCATCGCTGACACCAGCTAATTGCCATGCATTCGAGCGACAGAAAACAATCCTACCAGTGCCACGCAGACTACAAGTGCACAAAATAGCATCGCCTAGCTCTAACGCTCCATGCGCCCAGTTCACTTAACATTCGGGAGCGTCTTACACGGTGAATTGTTCCATACACAGCAGCGCACGACCAATTGGCACTGGTAACTCGCCAGCAGTAGTGCCGCTTCGTTTTTGTCGGTCGCACACATGCGCCAGAAGAAAAATAACGTGTGCTACACGCTCCTGGCAGACATCGGCGCCATGCAAAACGTCATAGATGAGCAGCTTCTCGCACGAGGCGCGCTCACGCACAACGTGCACTCACAACTGCGCGTTGAACAACCAAATAAGGTAAAACAAATCTCACATGAAAGAAACATAATGTTAACGAACTACGCTGTAACAACTAGTAGCATTGCCAGGTGATGTGCTACCTGTTATGCTGGAAAGATATGCTTGCATTGTAGAAGTGACAACAACGAGAAAAAAAGACAACATTGCGAGCGGAACAGACCGCAATGCGTCGCACTTGCGTCACAACACACAACCAGCGGGCGACGTTCCGTGTGCAGGACGAAAAACATATTGCAACTGTCAGTAGAAACACACAAGTACACGACCAACCGCACGAAGCTGAAGAATGCCCACGTGCATCCACCCCTGCGTGTGGCCAGTCGACACACCTCCCTCAGCTGTGACGCACAGGGGACACAAAAAACGAAAGCAAAGCAGTTGAACACGAACTCGCATGTTTTTCCAAGAGAGGAAGAGTGACGCACATTTTGTGTGGTAAAGTTCAAACAACTACGCGCTCCACTGATTTCGTACTAAGAGGTGCTTGTCATACTTTCAGTGCTCGGATAATTAAAGATTGACCTCCGTGAAATATTTCATGTGACGAAGCCGAGCAGTGACAGGCTCACAACATCCGCCAGGATGGGTGCTCACCACACACACCTAGAGTGGCCAGCACAGTGTGCATTTAGGTCTTCACAAAAAAGTGGTGTTATGCGGTGCAAAATTAGGCCGTAGAGGAAGTATGCATGAACAGCTAACAGTCAGCCATGAAGAGATGTGTAAACAGTGAGTAGTGCAGTGAGGATGGCGTGGCATATGTGCGTGAAGTTTCGTGTCGCATGGTTTTGAGACCAACAAGCGGTAGGAAAGAAGTGCGTTGAAATCGGCCAAAGGCGGAGGCGCAAGTTGGACTGCCGCACACCAAAAAAAAGGAAAAAAAAAAAAAAACAATGAAAAATTTGACTGAAGGGGAGACTGAAAAGAGCTCTGACAACCACAGCATCGCTGCCCAACAGGGAAAAAGGCTGCGCAAGAATGATCCCACAACCAATTTGCCACAAGTCATTCAAATATTGTCACAGAGATCAATGCGCTAGCAATGGTGTGTTAGTGCTGTCACTCCAGCGGACACGCTGCACATGTGCGCGTAATTCCCGAGCACAACAAAGGAATGTGATGCGAAGACAATCAGACGTGCACACATGGCGAGTAGAAACTGTAACAGGCACATAAATAAGTGCCAACACGTTCAAATGGTCGGCATGCTCAGGGAGTTACACGATTCCAATCCGGTCAATGATGAACCTCTCTCTCTTTCGCACACACAAACGCCTCTAATGTTCAGCCTTCAATTACGATTACATACTGATGTTCCCTTAAGTGTACAGACGCATGAGTGTTTCGGTAGACAATCGTAATAAGCGCCGAGAGAAATTTTATCTTTTTCTTCCTTCACTGCGAGAGGTGAGAACATGCAAGCAACTACCGACACATTTATGCCAAGCAAATCAACAGATTTATATATTCATCGGCATAGAGAAAAGGCATAAAGACGTGGTGCCAATCTCGTGTGCTCATTTAACTAAACATGAGCAGCGGCTATTTTATGTGTTGTGGACAATTCAAGAGACTCACCTCTCATCATCAAAGTGCAAAACTTGAATGGAATTGGCCAGCATTCGGCAATGTACCAAATTCAAAATATAAGCTAGAAAAGAAAGTTTCACCTCGGATTTTTGCCACACCCGCCGCCACTTCCTTTTCCAGCACAGCCGCCTCCATTATGGTGAGCATCCACAAACGCTTCCAAGCTGAGGTATTCCCTTCGTGTCACGAATGTTTTGTTTATCATCATCCATAAACCTTTTTGCCTACTCGAAAACACCGTAATACACGCATTTGACACATTCAATTCCTCGTCAGCTCATCCTTCAACCAACAGCATCAACTACATCAAAAATTTCTTCGGAGTTAGTAGTGGGCAATATCATGCCATAATCCGTTGGCGCTACACGTGCGGCCAACTACTGTCCAGCACAAACTGAGACACTTAATTCTTCAACGCTTCCCGTCCTTCAAGGGTGATATTTTTTGGTGTGCTGAGCTTTATCGGACTGTAGTGACACGACAAACTGATAACAATTGCTGTTCTTTTTTCACACAACCATCCAACTCACTGATCATTGACCCACTGACAATGTGCGTGCTCAAATGCCACGTCGTGGTTTCTCTTCTATAACGCGGAGTTTGCGCTCATGACCACTACCATTTACGGAGCTTGTGCTGTCCGCCTGTCACTGCGGTGCGCATCCTCTCATTCGTACGAGGTGGCACTTAAGCCATTCACAGAAAGGTAACCCGACACCAGCAAGTCAAACCGCGTTGAAACTGCGTTCCTCCTTGTTCATTTCCATCTTCAACGCAGTGACAACAGCACACGCCGCACTACACACGGAAACAAACTGAAGGAATATGTCAGATCCGGTAAAGTGCGCGGACCTCGCCATTCAAGGCAAACTGATGTATTTCTTAAAGAGAGTAATGCACATTAAATTCCAATAACGTGAAGACGTGCTCCGTACAGTCCATCACTAACTTTCAGCAACCGCACGTTCACTTCAGTGCGACCTCAACGGTAAATTGAAGCAAAACTCCACTACCGCCAATCCCTTTGGCTGGATTACTACAGACCGAGTGCCTAAAGCGTGCAAGACACTTCTTTCTACGGTGTTTTCTTTTTGCTCAAACTGACTGTGCGTCAATGGATGCATGTTACAAACAGGTGCACCTGTCACTCAATAATCTCGGGAATACCCAAAGGCGTGCGCTGAGCAGTAAACTGAGATTATGTGGATGCCTCTGAAAGTTCATTTGTAACTAAATAAAATGTGAAAAAAAATAGTTTCTTCTCCGACACTTGCTGACTACAAAAGCACCTGATGTAACTGCAGCATAGTTCTTTAACCCAAATACAAGTTATTATGACACTTCTTTCATGACACAGCGGCGCTTTGTCCTCACTCCGCATGTAAGATGGGCCCCATTATCATTGCTCGGGGCACTGACCTCCCGCAAAACACACACACACACACTCGCGTCACTCGCCAGTAGACGATTTTTTACGGGCAATAAGCAAAACAATCGCATCAGGACCTACTGCACGACACAATGGCGAGAGTGACAATGATGCAGACGCCCTGTGGTTTGCGCATTGACGCTACATGAAACTAAAGCAACGCTCGACAGACACCACGTTTCGCCAAAACCTTCGCATTACACCACAGAGTGGAACAGGCCACACCTCAGTGCTCTAGGCACTGTACACAAAACGACAATGGTGTGCCGGTAAAGCATGAACTGCACACGGCTCCAAAAGAACGGCCTCTAGTCCGCTTTGTATCACCAGCACGTGCTTCCATGTACAAAGTCATGCTCGGTTTAGTGGCAGAAACGAAAGCACGCGGCACTCCACAGAAACACGTCGCCGACACGAGAAATGCAGACATGAAAACATTTTTAACGTCAGCAGCAACACAGGCGCTTCAGTATGGAGACCCTTTTCACCACTACATGTCCATGCGAACATGTGACAGCAACAAGCCAAGAGGCATCGCTTTGCGCTTCGTCTTCAGCTACAAAACATCACAACATCATGCGAGAATCAAAAATAAAATAAAAAATTGGTGGCAAAGGACATGCAGAGGCACACCATAAACAAACTGAAGGACACAAGCACTGCATCACACCTTCGCTTTAGAAGCGTAACATGTCAGGTGTCCGAAGGGGAAGTTACCTCAGCACACCACTTGTTGTCACCAAAACACATTGCATTACAAAAGAGTTGGAACGAAGTTAAAAAATAAGTTAAAAAACAACAGTTAAAAAGGCCCATCAGCGAGTAAAAGTGAAAGTAAAGCAAAAAAGTTTTTGACAGAAAAAAAAAAAATATTCATATTTACACCAAAGCTCTGCCAACTGAGGGCCATGAGAACGCAGAAGAAGTGCTATTTATTCCGTTTTTGTTTTTGTTGTTACATTCTCGTCCCATCGCCTTTCGCTTTTTGAATGGGGCGACTGTGAAATCTCGGCAAAAGTTTGACACCGCAACTCAGCGCGCTGCCGGAAGGACAACCAAGAGGAACCCCCAATTCTATTTCTTTACTCCAGTGCGTCATGAACCACCGAGCCATACCACCTGCAGGACAGTTGCTCGTTGCGTTACTAGCGCGTGAAATTGGAATAAAAATGGAACTTTTGCTGTTTCAGATACGAGGCGAGAATTTAAGGAAAAGAAAAAAAGAGTAATTTATCGAACAACTTATATTTTAACGTCATTGCAATAACTTAGTTTTGCATTGCCACGGTGCGTTGAGTGTATGTAACCTTCCACTTTTTTTGCTTTTAAATTGGCTGCAGACAATCTTAGTGAAAGTGAGTTTTATCGGAATCAGCAACAGACAAGAGCGAGGGGGCAAGTAGATACAAAGGACGTGACGCGCATGTGCACAACGCCCTGTGCATCATTAGGAGAAAGAGCACGACACACTATTTTGTGCAGACTTGCACACCGTAGTCATCAACTTCGGCGCCACAGCAATCGCAGGAGTTGCCTCCACACCTCTCGAAGTTTGACTGTTTTCGTGCTTCCCCTTCAGGCTCCGCCTCCGGTTTCTCATTAATACCCTGCAGACTCGCAAGAACTTTATCCATCTTATTGACTCCACATGAAAGACTCACAGAAACTTTAAACATCAGATCATACATACCGATGTCTCCAGTCAGATTTTAAAAAAAGTTGCATTACATTTAAATTGCTTTCAGGTGTAGCACGTTTGGTACAGTCAAAATCAGATGTGTTTGTCGTGCTGCAAAGCTGCGCCTTTTCCAACAGTGCTTTGGCACGCGTAGAAGTATTGTCAGACACATTCTTTCTTCTCTGCTCTGTTGAACGCTGAGTTTGTTGCGCTTGTTGCACCAAGAACCCCTCACGCCCGCGTGCATTGAGCATCGCTAGCTTGGTTTCCTCACCCTTAAAAGCACTGCATGTGCTAGTCCCACTGCCCAACATGCTTATTCCCTCCTTCACTTGATGCAGCTGCACCTTCAATTCCCTCAACTTCTGATAACCCTCTGCAACGCTCCGCTGAATTGCACACGCCACGTTCCAAACGTAATTAATGCCATTCAAAATATTCCGTCTGTGCGCGCGGGATTGACTTCCAGCTTTCTCCATTAAAATGGAAGTCATATTCATCCGCTTTTCAAATGTTAAATTTTCAATCTCAACAGCTAAGGCAGAAGTATCGCCCTTAGCAGGGGCTTCAAGGGCTGAAAGAACCTTCGACAGCGTTGAGATATTCTGTTCGGAAGCAGGCGGCAAACTGTGACACTCCACGACTTCGGTAGTAAAGCTGCTTTCATCCTTATTAACATAGGCGCTCACCAGCTTACGTTTCATAATTAGTTCTTTGTTTGTTATTTGTTCACCAGATACCTCTAAACATACGCTTTCCTTTGGGGTGGATTTCTCAAGTAGATGTCGAAGTCGTTGCTTTATTTCATAGTCCAAATGAGGGGTATTGTCTTTCCAAACTTTCACTAGTCTCGAGCCCCCATCCGTGTCTTTAACGGCTTTCCGGGCGCTCCCGCTGCGTATGTTTCCACAATCCAGTTGGCTTTCAATACGACTCAAATTGTGGGCTGTAGCCTCCTTTTCAACCAATGTCAAATCATCAAAAATAATTTGCAGCTTGAGACTATTCGAGTACGTGTCCTTCATTGTTTGGCACCGAAACGCATACCGTTCTTTTGCACACATCACAATCTTTTCCAGTCATGTCCACCATTATCTTCAAGATGTGGTCAGTAACTTCCTTTTTAAAAGCAGCCACGTCCTCCTGTACCTTTTTGCCTTCTCCAGGCATTACACCCGTTTTTATCTCACACTAAATTTTCTCCATATTTAAGGCAAAATTTCTACTCATATGTTTTCCACACCGTTTAATTGTGTCTTGTAACAACCAGCGACAACTTCCTTCCGTTACTTCATGTTTTTTGCATTTTTCCATAACGTCATCCAGCAGATTGAACAACACTTTTTGCATGCCAGTCAAGTTGCTCACTGCAGTCACCGCCTTTACAGCAACCTCATCTGAAAAAGTTTAGCATTTACTGCTCTCACCAATTTTTTCTTCAAAGGCGCTTGCAAAGTGCTCAAAATTTTCCCACCATATAGGCGGCTCAAACACCAGACTTCGCTCGTAAATTGATTCAATATGTTAAGTGCGTAATATTCATATTCCGTTGCCCTCTTTATTTTTTCCACATTTTGGGGTGGGGAGATGTTCTCCGAAAAAAAAAAATATAATACGATTTAATTGCCATTTGCAACGCCGTACTTTTGCTTTTCAAGACGAGCCAAAAGACTCAGATAACTTTTGAAATCCCGTCGCACGCCTTTCAACGCTTTAATACTCGAAATAATCTCCCGCTTCCTTTGCCTTAACGCACCTATTTCACGAGAAACATTTAACAAAAGCTGCTCTGCTCTCTTAAGTGGCACATTGATAATGCCGTACACGATCCAAAAATATTCCTTTTCACAAGCCTTACTTTCCGAATCAAGTTTGCAATTTGTCTCACCAGTCCCTGGCGATCCCTGTTGCAAATAAAAGAAAATAGAAACAACAGCTGAGCCGGCCTGAATGTTACCGCTGCTCGGTGTATTATCGAAAAGAAATATGTGAAGTGAAAACCGAAAACCGTGTGCAGTCACATTGCCGTGCAATGGGAGTGGAATTTCTGCACAAAAAAAAAAAAAAAAACACCAATGCGGGTGATGGCCTTTAGCAGTACGGCTGTTGCTCAATCTGCACTTAAAGATGACTTTATAACTATGGCCTAAAAACTTTACTTCCCAGATTTCTGCAAATAAGCTACGAATATCACCCACAGACTATCACATAGTTCAACGGGGAAAAAAGTATACAAAAACCTAGTGAAACGTGTGGCCACAGCACCAACAGAAATAGGCCTGAAAAAAACTTGGGGGACACGCGGTGAAAGAAAATAGAACGATCACATAAAAGTGTTTTGCTAAAAAAAAAAAAACGAAGGGAAGGGAGGGAAAGGAAGAAGTCACATAGGCAAAGAAGCTCAAGATGTTATGACAATACTTCTCTGTCAGTCTCTTAAGACTTTGAGTGAGTGGACTTCACACTGAAAACTAAATGGCACCCTCACGACAACCTTTTCGAGAAGTGAGCAGGATGCGGAGGTGTGAATACGTTTGTTATTGCTGTTGTTATCGTGCTTTTTGGTCGTGCCATCTCGTTTGGACGTCTAAAAACTAACACACTCCACACCAGCACCGGCGACGTCAGTGGCCTCGGCGCGCATATCGACTTCACCAGATTCCAGCTCACCGACTCTGTGGCCGACATGTTCGACACATTCTCCTTCTACCGCTCCAGCGCCGTGTCAGCAAGCACCTTCCTCCGCCAGCGAATCAGCGCGTCCCGCTTCCGCTCGTTCTTGCACTGCTGAACCATCTTATCCAGCTTCGTCAGCTCCGGCGTCCGGAACGGCGGCGCTACGCCCTTGCCTTTGGTAATTGTCCTCTTAGCGGCCATCCGGATGCCTCTCGTCACCGCCCCATTCGTGGCATCCGCGCCCTTGGCCGACCTCTTCATTCCTTGGAATACAAACTCGTCACCCAGTTTTCTAAACTCGTTCCGCCTCGCCTTGTTCCACGCGTGCGGTGCACGTGCGGGTTTGGAGGGAGCAATCGCGTCCGGACTGGTGCCCACGAGCGCACCATGAGTAGAGCCGAAAACAACAGAAATGCCATGGGCACACTAAAGAGTCGCCGATAAAAAAGAGTAGTCCGAGTCCAAACTGCAGTGACAGCAGTGGTCTTAGTGGCTCAAACAACTTCCACGTTTGCAGAATAAAGCAAGATATGTGAAAAAGCAACTCATGGGCACAGAAGAGCACGTAGGACAACCACACGCACTGCAACCTGCTGTAGTGATGGGGAGCACCACAAATCGTGAGTGTGCTTGAAGCGAACCATGCTAACCTTGAGAAAAAAGCAGGACAAGCGTCAGTAACAGTACAGAAACAATATGTGCTCGTCGACAAACGGTGCTGCTGTGCCCAGTTGTCGAGAATGAAAATGACGAGACTGACAAATGCGTAATTAACTGCAATCTTTCAAACTTTCACGAGTCGTTGCAACGTTTTAAGTTACCTAGCGCACGAAGGCAGACAGGCAATTTCCAAGAACATCTCTTCCAACTAATAAAATCCATAATTCAGACGCATTGAAGGTACTTTATTTCCAAAAAAAAAAAAAAAAAAGACTCCTCAATTCGAACACCCAGCGCGCGCTCTACGGTTTCCAAGTAATGTTGCGATGGCAGTCCTCACATAACAGCACTTCGGAGGATTGGAAGAAATGCCTATGCACGCTTCCAAAAAAAAAAAAAGGCGTGTTGATTTTACGCTCACGCGGTTAGCTGCACAACAAGAAAACCTCCAGCTATCACACAGTTACCTTTTTGAAGCTCTAAAGCACGTGACTCCAAAGGGGTGAAAAGCAACCCGGTTGAAATACCAGTAAGTGCCCAATAACATGATAACGTTGGTATCTCTCTGTTTCAGTATTCCTGTTATTGTCACCCCGCTTTAAGTTAAGAAGGAAAAGGGATCTTTTCACGTAAATAATGGTGAGGAAAAGGGAGCAAAATTAATGGGAGGAAGGAAAAACATGTAATGAAACACGTTGTTCTTACCACGTACACTCCTAACCCCAGACAAATGGGACAACACAGAAAGCGTTACGCATGTTTTTAAGACTCAAGCGAATGAGAAACAAAAGAAAGTAAAAAAGCGCGCCACAACACATTACCAGTCGCGCCCAAGCACACCAAGCAGCTGTTTGTAAATCGGTGTGCAACGATGCGTCAACAGTTCCTCATGTGCCCTTCGAATCGCCTCCTCCACCCCCGCCTCCGCCTTGTCGGCACTGGCAGCGACCCTTTCAACCACTCTACGAACATTCGATACACTTTTATCGATCCTCACTGCGAACTGAGCGAATTCTGCAATAAACGAGGGGTTCATCAACGATACATCCACTGTTCTGTCACTTAGCACTTGCAGTAATTTAGATACGCGACTCGCGTCGCGGACATATGAAAAATCCCTCTCAAGAGCATTAAAAAATACCTCCCAGAGCTTTACATTAACTTTGCGATAATGTTTTTCCGTGCGTTTGTCAGTTCCCCTCATCACCCCTTCTAACTCGACCATCACCACGCGACGCGGAATGTCGGCACGTCGCAGCACCTTCTCAAATACCGCCACCCTTCCGTTCGCAACTACAAAACCTTCCTCAACATACTGCAGCATCTCGGGCACTCTGCTGGCATCCTTTAAGGCCGCCGCAGCGTGCTCTGCCTCCAGAGAAACATGTGCTCGGATATTGGCTACTCGTTCGCTGAGCGATGTGGAGTTACGGTCCAGGAAGTTAAGTTCAGTCGCAGACGCGCACAGTCGCTTCAATGTGTTATTGAGCGCCTCTGTAGCTGCTTCCTCAGCCGCTGACACCGCCTCACGCTCGAACTCTTTGGCTCGCGCCTCACTGTTGCTAGCACCCTCCATTTTGCCGCTTATGCCATGCAAACTTGACTCTGTAGCTTTTACCTTCGCTTCTAGCTAGGTTAATGTCTCATTTGCTTGATGCACCGCCCTTTCATCGAATTGTGATGCGAACCCAACGATATAGAGCTGATCTTTCTTTAGAAGTTCCGACAAGCCACTGTAGCACGACTCTGTTGTTGAATCTTCAGTATTGAGTTGCAAGTCACTCAGCATAACTTTCATTTTACCCATGGAAGATTGGAGTGCTTTTTCAACTTTCTCAAGATGGCCTTCAGTCGCCGTGGCAGTTGACCTCGCTTCTCTGGAAATGAGAACTGCGCGTTGTGACGCATGCAAAGCACCTGCAGCACTGCGCTGCGCCCTTTTAACACCCCTCAAGCTCAACGGCGCATTGGGAACGGAAGAGCTGCCAGATCGGTAAGCAGCTAAGACGCTATCCACAATGCTCTGCACCCGGGTGTTTGTGTCGGTGACGTTCGTCTGAACGTTGGTCGCCTCTCCCTCTCTGGCATAGGCTTCTTGCACTGCACGTTCCAATCGCTGTTTTACTGCCTTAAGTTCTGCCTGCAACATCGCATGCTGCTTCAGCATGTCGCACAAAACTTTGCCATATCGCTCAGTGGAAGTAAAGCTTGTTTTTGCAATGGCCTCAACTCTACCTGTTAAAGCATCGGCCTCTAACTGCGACTTTTCTTTTGCCGCGTGGGCAGCATCAAACTTTTTCACTGCAACCATGAGCCTTTTAGCCGCACTGTTAACCAGCGATTTTAAATTCCGTAGTTTTTCACTGTTTTCGTTAGTGAAGGTACGGCGACACGTCTTATTGTCCGATTGTACTTTATCATGAGTGCTTTGAAGAAGATTCAGCATCTCCACCTTCCATGCGGTTAAGCTCACCGACTTGGCAAGTTGATTCGCGTGCATACCCAGCCCTCGCGTCGCGTTGTACGCCTCGGAAGACTTTCTGTTAACGACTTTTACGAGCTCTATCATCGACTTTGTTCCTTCATACGTGAGCTCATTGTTTTTAGTCCACGAAAGAATACCCTTTACTGCTATTGAAATGGAGCCAAAACTTTTGCTTGCCTCTTCAGAAGATCTGTTAGCTTATTTTGCCGCCTCGGTTGCATTGCACTCAGACTCATCCACACGTGAAATAACGCTATTTAGATCATTTATAATGTTATGAATAGCAGAAGCTCCGTCAGAGTCGCTTCTCAGAGCACCAAGGACTTGTTTTGCCTTTGAAAGTGCTGATTGCCCTTCCTATCATATGGCCTTGGAAATATTTTTTATTGTTTTTGCATTCTTGTGCACTTCAGTAGCTCTTTCAATAATCCCCTGTGTGACGTTCAGCCATCCAAAAAGAAGATCCCTCGTCGCGCACTTTTCTTCCCGCGTAAATTTATTGCTCGACTTTAACGTGCAATAAAGAGCTGCACTTACACAATGTGAAACAGTGACCAATAGCAGCGCCACACAAAAGCGTGCTGCCGACGGCATTTGCACTGGTTTTAAACCCTTACCTTCAATGAATGCATAAAAATAGATTAATAAATTAAGCAATTGAAAGGACGTAAAACTCTGCAGTCAGGGAATGGAAAAAACAGAAGAGGCGGGAGGGCTGTGACACGATATTGCTAATAAACACTAAACATAACGCATACACCAAGCACTGAACAAAACAAGAAGATTTAGTTCAGCTGATCGTACACAAACACAAGCACAGATCAGTTGCATCGCACCACTCAGTTGGCCGCTCGCATAACCTGAACATTTCGCACGCACACACATATGTTGTGCTGCACAAAGGCAACTGCGAGTATACAGGCACGTGCTGCACCACACCGCACAGATGTCAGTCAAGATCGCAGGCTTAGTCCAGAAAGGAAGACGAAACAACAACAGCTTCCTCATGGCACTTAGAGTGACCATTGAATTACTGCCACGCAGCACTATGTCTTAGCAGTGACAGCGCCGGCGCAAGTGAAAACAATGTGATAGCCAAGCACGAAACTCCAGTAGCGAACGCTGAGTGAATTGTAGCATAGGCACTGGCGAGGAATACTTCCGTGTGGCGTACTATCTTAATGGCTTTGGCCACAGTGAATTAAAGTGCCCTGTTTGTGGCGCCAAACGGGCAAGATGAAAATATGCAGCGTTATAAGAGCAATTGAGGAAGGAACTGCCTCTCGATGGAAAGCCAAAGAGCGTACTTATGGGAAGTTGGGTAAGTCGAATAAAGACTGAATAAATCCGTGCAGTGAGCAGCGTGGCGATCTGTAATGATGTCGATGAAGCGGGATATGATAAGGTGAGCCATCACTATTGTAGCCAATCGCTCTAATGAGAAGGTTGCAAAAGGCAAAGCACAACACGTGGACCACACCTTGCGCAAAAAGTCATGCTAGCGAGTTTTGCCGTGGATCAGAGTGAGCACGTAACGTTTCACATACGTGCAGTTGTGAACAAAAACACCTTGCACATCACCTCTGAGAATGGTAGCACTCGGCCACCACAGTAACATCCATCAGTTTTGGTCTCCATAACAGATCCCATGGGATGAGTGGAGATGGCACGTTAACGCAAACTGCCCGCATCTACGGGGGCAACTTTCCAGTCTTTTGGAAGGAACACCTGTCACCGTATTCCGTTGAGGTGACCGCTCGCATATGCCCTTCTTGGTTTTGTTAAGCTCTTGACACGAAGGAAAAGATGCGTAAAACACTCAAAACCGCAACCACCAATAGTGGAAAAAAGAACAACAATAATAAAAGCACTTGCAAAACGTTGTGGATTATACAGAAAAGTAAAAATAAAATAAGGCACAGTAAAATGCACAAATGTTTCTGTCATGGAGCGGGATCAATTAAAACTTCATCGCTTATTACTATTGAAGCTGAAACAGCCTATGCAGTTACCTTAAATGTTTTTCAACGAACAGCAAATAGAATATACGTGAGCGACTTGTGGGCGTCGCTCACTTTACTTACTGGCCAACTTGAGTACCAGCGGGCCACGCGCATTTGCATCAGTTACGTGAGGGAAATGCATTGCCCCACTTGCGACGTCACTAATTTTCTTTCTTCGTGTCTGGTTTTCAACCAAACAAAGAAAACTTAATTTTTATTTGTTTACGGAGTTGCAGTGGTCCACGTTTCTACCACAGCACTGTAAACCTGCTGCTTTAGGCAGGCACAACACGTGTGGTGCCTGGAGACACAGCGAAAGGAAGGGGCACAAAAAATTCACAATTGTTACTCACTGGCGTGTCACTTGCCGCGCCCACACACGCCGGACGAGGCAAACGGGAACACGCAAACAAAAGAGAAAATCACCTCAACGCGGCGATAACGTTACCGCAACAGACAACAGTCGCATTAGCGCCCATTTGATAGCGAGGGAAAAAACTGGAAGCCGTCATGTCTGTGCGGATACGCATAGCGAAACGAATTCACTGACGTTATTGCTACACGGATTAGTATTGCTTCGCTGGCACATGGGCAAGCTGAGCAAAAAAAGAGAGTGCAAAATTAGCTTAACACGCACACGCCGCGTTACGAATTTGCGTTCGTAAATGAGAGAAAAGTTAGCTCACACGTGTCCGTATTAGTAGACAAGTAGTTACTAAAGCAAACGAATTACACACACGCACACAAACAAAAAGCTCAGCTGAAGTTATCCACCACATGAAGCAGCTGCAGGTACAGCGGCGTGCACTCCGAGCCCTCAGCTGCGTTTAGCGCCGCAGCCGCAGCGGCCTCGGCCGCGTTGGCACGTCTACTCGCCTCTTGCATTAGTTCTTTAACGTTTTTCTCGCTCAGCAAAAGGCGCGTCAGGGCTTCCTTTTCGACGGTGATATTCATCAGCGCAGTTAAGCTTTGGATTCTATGCAACGACTCCTCAAGATCTGACGTTACGTTGCACACAACGGCAGATTTGCATACATCTGTCTCAGTTGTACAGTTGTGGCTCGTCACCGCTTTCATGGCAGAAGTAAACTTGGCATTTATCCTTCTGATATGCTCCTTATTGGCCAGCAATGATGCAGCCGCGTTCTTCACAAGATGTTTGGCTTCAATACGCGTGCTCCGAACTGCTTCGCCAGTCAGCTGATACTGCGCAGTGGCTTCAACTGCGTGCGGCTCAGCGGCTACAGCACGGATCACGGCATCCTCAGCACGTTGGTTTGCGGTTGATGCGCGCTTCAATTGCGCAACCACACTTTCCCTTACTGTATTTGCTTCTTTCTGAAGCATTTCCATCGTGCCACTTATTTCTGTAAGCTGCTTTACCATATCGCACAGCTCAGTCTGCTGTCTTTCCAACTCATTTTTTAAAACATCCCTCCCCATTCTTTCAGCCTCTTTAGCTTTCTCTTCAGCGACAATAGCCTGCTTCCAAGCTTGCGACGCGTTGTCTCTCGTGGCATTGCTGTGCACACCAATTTCTTTAACGAGTCCCTTCAGAGTCTCCACCTTTTGCGTGCAGTTCTCTAATAACTTGTCATCATATATCGGGTCCGCAGAAAAGTTGACGACTACCAACTGGTCAAAGACGGCCTCGAATACATAAATGGAAACATTGGGCACAACAAAACCGCCTTCACCGCACACATTGTCACTGATCTTGCTATGCGTCGCTGATGCTAACGCGCTGCTGAAATTTTTCGAAATTGCTTCGAGATGTCTCCTTTTCTTATTACGCGCAGCATCCAGCTCACCACGGACTTTCTTCAGTTCTTCACGACTGGTTTCAGTTTTACTAATAACCTGACGAACCGCCTCTTTGGACTCTTTCATTGCTCTTTCATAGGCTTTAACAACATCACTTGTACCTTTCGTCTTATTGAATTCCGTTGAGACGGCATTCGTAATATTTTGTGCCATTGACGCAAGTTTCAGCGCTGCATCGCTTTTGTTCCGCGCCTGAGCAATGTTATGATCAGCCGAAACAAGCGATGCATTCGAAGACTTTACGGCTTCTTCAAACGAGGCATCACTCTCCACCATCATGTCAAAAGTGGTATTCATTTTGTTCATAACGCGCATTTCGTTACAAAGTACCTGGCGCCTGGAGACGAAAAGGTCCACAAATGTCCCAACAACAAGTTTCTCAGCACCCATCAACTGTACCAGCGACTTGCTCAGCCTTTCGATCATCTCAGGCACAGTTATGTTAAAGCGGTACCTCAGCCACTCAATTGACGTCATGTTTGTTGTGCAGGTGTGATTTTTCGAAGTCTCATTTAACTCTTTGCACATTTCCTTCAACTTGGTCTTATTCATCTCAACTTCACCTGAATTTGAAGTTAAAGTACCCTGGAAGAGCTCGTAAGCCTTAATACAGCCGTTTTCTTCAAGACTGTTGTTGACTGTGGAGCGATTTGCAATGTCACTCATATGTCTCAATATATTTTGGCGCGATGAATTGACAAGATGGGTGTTTGGGCCTCTTTCATCATCGTCCACAACTCTGTAACAGTCATCCTTTATTGTGTCCCACACTGTCGCATTGTGCTTCCATATGTTTTTCATTCTTGGTCCAGTGTTTGAATTGGTGTTCTCAGTATAATTTTGCATCAGCACAAGCCAATTTGTCACATTCACTAGCGCCGCATTCCACTCTGTCTTACGTTTCTTCTCCCACGAGGTGAGATTGGTAATCTCATTGTCAACTTCAGCCATAGTTTTTTTCTCTAACGAGTCAATCGTCACATTGTCACCCGTCTTGTTTTTGCATTCGATAAATAACTTTGTGACATTCTTGAAAAATTCCAATATCTCACTTTCCCGCTTCCCATTACGTTCCCAGTTGCTGTGTCCAAAGGTAAAGTTATCCGGTTTGTCCTTAATGGCCTCAAACGCGTTAAAAAAGTCCCGTTCAATGCCGTCCATGAACCCGCGGTTGACAACCAGAGCTCTTCTCGTGTTGTTTATAACATCCTTCACCATTTGTATTGCGTTGTTAGCCAAATTTTCAACCCCCGAGTCGTTCTGGTAAAACCCCTTGTTTTGCAGTATTTTCGTGGCGGTAGCATTGACCTTCATTGCTCTTTTGTGCAGGGCACCAAACGTCACACTCCACTCGACAAAAAGGTCAGCAGCTCCGCAAAGAAATACGTTTTCCCTCCTTTTTTGTTCTGTTTTCCATGGCTCCGGATCACCATGACTAGCCGAAGCGCGGCATACCGCTGCGAACCACAATATAGTCAACAGACACAGCGCAATGCTGCGAAGCGAATTCTGTTTCATTTTTGATGTCTTCTCTTTTGTGTGTAGTTTTAATTTTGCAGGCAACGAATAAAGCAACAGAAACGTTGGTGAAAGTAACGTTCATTGACATTTACATACACACGACAACAAAAAACGAAACAAATTGTGGTTTTTTTATAATAAAAAGTGAAGTGCCCGCGCGTTTGGGAAGGGAGGCAACTAGTGTCACAGATCTCCATTAAAACAAGAGAAATACCTAATTTTCAAAGAGAATAAGCACCATCACATTTCGTGTGTGAAATATTTCAGACGCGTTGCAATAGTCAACAAAATACCGGTCCGCTGCTCTTTTTGTGTGTGTGTTTACGTCAGCCGCCTTTCACACACACACACACACACAACGTACCAGCCTTCATTTGGGCAGCGCGCAGTTGCAAATACCAATAAAGTGGAAGGTTCAAGTGGCACTGGAGTGCATGCACCAGTTCTTACTTTAGCCACCACTGACCGGCACACTTCACACACTTCCGCATTCGTGAGCGACACGTGGACTCAAACGCCACAACAATGTCGCTGAAATCAACTTTGCTTTTCGGGGCTCGCACGGACTATGTAAGCACACTCAAAGCAGCCACACGCATACAGGCACACAGCAAACACTCTTCTCAGTTGTACTGTGTGCAAAGGTCTCCGCACTTTGGGTGCTTACTTCCATATGGCGCTTCTCAGCAAAAAGCTGTCGTTCGCTTGTCAGATAAGCAACAGCACGTCCCTTCAAACGAGATAGCGCAATCAAAACCCTAAAAAGGACCAATCATGAACCAAAAGTAGAAAAGACACAGTCGATTGCGATTTTCCTGCTCACTGTCATTTGGTCACCGCGCTCTCAGCGTGCGGTCAGGCAAAGTGTTTTCCATAAAAGTGGCACACACACGTTTTCGCTATGCCCTGACGTCAAAGGGCACAAAAAAATTTAATTCAAAAAAGTGACTGCGAAGTCTAAAGGGCCGATTGCAGGAGAATGGCGCAATCGCACAAACTCGAGTCATAAAAGTTTGTACGGGACACAGAAAGAGCACGGCAACACGCAATTTTATGGCACTATGAGGGCCCATGCACAAGTAATTCCGAATAAAAATGACAGTTGCGTATACGAAATGCAGTTGAACTGATGCAGTTGTTATTATTAAATGTGAGAGCACTTCATAGAGCGCCTTCGAATACCAGCAGTTAAAAGAGATAGCAGTATGATACAGGGGTCCACAAACTTGCGTGCATGTGCTTCAGTTACGTCTGTGGAATGATCCCCAGCTGAGTGCCACCGCACATCGGAGCAAACTGCAGTGCAGGTCTTACACGGTTGCGAATGAGCCTTGAAGTCGTGTGCGAATCATTGCCACACATCCGTGTTGAATTTTCCCGTGGTGCTGCATCGTCAGCATGTGAGGCTTCCGTTTCCTTCAACGCAGGCAAACCCTCAGTGTTTTCCGGTTTATTTACATGCTCCTTGTGGAAATCGCGTCGCGCCTCTCACAATGCTCCTAATAAGTTCATATTTACAGCACGTTCCGTCGTATTGCTGAGTCTCTTTTGTTCCTTGATGAACGATGCCCCCTTACAAATTGCTGCCTTCCTTTCAGCATTCGCCTTCCCCGTCATTTAAGGCCTTCTACCAATCTTCCACGGCTCGTTCATTGTGCTCGTGTTCTTCCTTTTCTTCCAGTGACTCTCCCCTAACTGACGCCACAAACACACGCATGCGTTTTATGTTAATGCCGAACACTGGAAGGCAGCTGTTAGCCATGACACCACCTGTCGCATCACAATTATGAAAGCGGGAGGAGCAATGCCATCGTGGTGCACTTTATCCTTTTCTTCAAAGTAGAAACCATTCAAGTCATTCATGCGGGTGTTGTTGTAGCGTAAATATTAAAGAAAAAATAAGTGAGGAGGCGTGCACATCGCTGAAAGACATGAGTCCCGGAAGACGCACCGCCACTGACGTGGTGACTGCCACCAAAGACACCCCGGTGCTCTGGAGCTGCCTCAACCAAAGTGGCGTACAACAGCTCAATACCTCCGTGTTTCACATAAGCAAGAGAGATGGCGTGACTGGCTCGTCTACTGCCACTGAAAATACCGTGCCACCAAGTTGTGAAGCATTTTCCATCCTCGTAATCCGAGTGGTTCTTGCCATCTTGCCGTGAAGTTGGAGGCGCGACCACTTCCCATTTCCGAGTTTGGGATTCCAAACGCCCTGCGCACGATTTCCCAGACGCGCTCTCGAGAAAACTAACATTTCCCACCAATTTTATTTTCTCCTCCGGCCTGCTTCCATCAGTCCAAAAAATTTGGGAACAGTTGTCTTCACTCCAACTGCCAAAGTTCGCGTGACACGTAAAGTTCAAACACACCTCCAAAACAGAGAAATGAAATTCGAAGCCCCCAAAGTCGCACTTTAAACGCCACATTCCACAGCTTGATGACATTGTTTTTTCTGATTGTGCCAAATGCACTCACCTCAGCGAGCCAACTGTTTAAACGTTATCCATCGCTGACACAAGACAGCTCCCACTTCTCTTGGACAGAACGTTTCGCGTCCAAAAAATGCCACTATGGCCAGCCCGCTTATTCACACAGCCAGGCAGTGATGACACCAAGCTGCTTGTTAGTGGCCACACACCATAACTACTAGCCACAGCCAAAAAAACTACAGCGTCGTCCTCATTCCTGCTCATGAACAAAATGGCGTCACCTATGCCAGCTGAGTGCCAGCACGAGCAACTGTACATATCTTTGTCAAACAGATCGCATTCCTCGTGGGCATTGCAGCGCTTTTCAATGCGCTCGATAGGTCACTAATCCTGCCAGCTCCTCAATTTTGAATCAGACCTCGAGTGAATTGACTGTATTTTTCAATTTCGCTCAGAGCGTCATCCAAAGGGAGTAGAAGCTGAAGAGCACCCACCAAGAACACAACGATAAAGCGAAAGCGTCAGCCTTTTAAAAGGGAACGTTCCTTACTCCGTACTTTGAAACGGCAGTGCAGCGTGCAGGAACACGAGAATAATACGCCTGCAGGCAGAGGCTCAGTGTGGCATTGACGCAACGAGGCCGCTTTTTTCTCTGACCCACAGGCGACCCCCTTTGGGGCTTTTCATGTCTTTTGTCACTCTCCTTCACAGAGGCAAAACAGAGAGACGTAAGCGAGAGCGAGGCGCGAGATCGTAAAATGCGAAATGCCGAAAAGGCGGTAGCGATGGCGATGGGGTGTTAGCAACTTGACCTCTGCTTCAGTTCCAGTGCCATTCCAGCAGCTCATAAGACGCAGTAAAAAAAGGGAGAAAAAAAGAATCCACCACCACCACAACAACAAAAAGGACCATTTTATGACTTTTAGGCCGCTTGGGTATTTTTGCCTCCTTTTCAAAAAGATCTCTGTCCGTCTCTTATTAGTTGGACCATTAATATTAATTTTTGTACGGAGCGCGTCGAATAAAAAACTCGGCAGCGCGCACAAACAACATGCCACCACTTCAGTGTGTGAAGGAAATGCTCAAACAGTGGAACACACGCAGCTCGGGTGTCCTCCTCCTGCTGCGCCTTCAGGGCCGCCACAACTGCAGCGTCTGCATGCCTTTTAACAGCATTACGCAGACGCCTGACATCTTCCACGCTCTGCTGCATGTTGTCAATCTTTGCCTGAAGGTCCGTCACGCTGTGCAGTGACGCAAGAGACAAAATGGATTCCAGCACGTGTCTCAACTCTGTTTTAATTGTATAAGCGTTACTGCTGCCGCAGATCTTTTCATTCTCTTTAATTGAATCACCGGTGATGTTGCGGATAGCTCTCGAAAAGGCGTCGTTAATCGTTTTGATTTGTCTTTCACTCCGCTGAGTGGCAGCCTCCGCCTGTCTGATAATAGCCAGCACGGCATTGTCCACATCTGAGCTGGTAGCCTTCACACGGTTACATTCATCCCTAACGATCGAAAGGGATTCCAATGAACTTTCTACATGTGTGCCCACTTGATTTGCTCTCTCTTCAGCTTCTGTTGCTCTTTTGTGGTGCCTGGCAGCGCTATCCCTCATAAGCACCGCTCTTTGTCGTAACTCTGTTGTCTTTTCCCCATCTCCTCAAGACCCAAGACGGTTGCGCACAACTGGGTTTTTTGCTTTCCAAGCAGCTCTATAAGAACTCCCTTTGCAGAGGCCAGTGCAGCATCTGAGCGTTGGGAAACTTCTGTGGCTTCCCTGATTGAGTTACCTGCGGCAGCACGCATGCCACTCATAACGTTGTTCAGTTCCAATTGTTGGTTTTTACATTCAGACAAAGCAGCCTCGACACCATTGGTATTGCCATAACTTCCCACTTTCACGAGTGCAGAAAGCAGTACATCCACATCACCAATGGGCGTGCCAGGAACAGTTAAATCAGGCATATATTTACACTTTGAAAACATTTCACTTCTATACTTCACAAAAGCGTTGCCAAGACCATCAATGATCTCTTTGTGAACATTCTCCAACCACACACTTCTCTCATTCATTAGCATTTCAATTTTTGTTGTCTCTCAGAAAGTAAATGCGCAGCAACGGACGCCTTCTCAACGAGAGACACCGCAGTCGCAACTGCCACGGACGCACTTTTACAGCGTTCCGGGGTTTGTCCGTAAGCAACACGCACCTGTTGCGTGGATTCCTTTACACTTGGCATGACTTTATCAACGCTCTCCATAACTTCTGAGACCTTCGACGTCGCCAGAGACACCTTCTCAGCACTAAGAGACAACTCCTTCGAAGCTCACCAGCCTCCCTTTGGTCACATCAATCCACTTCTTGAGCTCATCGACGGCGGGCACTTCTTTGAGCAAAAAAGTGTTCCACGTGCAGAGCGTTTCCCTAGCCTCACTAACTGCCTCAAGGAGAGCTCCTTTTACCTGTGATTCAGCTTCATTCAGACTGTTTAGCGCCAATGTGAACTGACTCTTCACAAAGTCCAGCGCCATGTCAAAGCGCAGCCGCAACCACCCTACGGCACTGTTGGTCGCAGTGCATTCCAACTTGTGGAGCGCGGCACTCGCTGAAATCAACTCATCACTTAACCCTGTCTCGCGCCTCGAGCAGTCGGGAAAACTGGCACACACCTCCAATATATTTTTGCAACCGTAACCAAACATGCTTTCACGGAACTCAAATTGTCAGCAAGTCCCAATTCGTCACCGAGGCCACTTCTTCCAAACACCTCGCTCATTCCGCAAATTCCTCGTCGTAGACTGCAACATGCCTCAAGGCTAGCGCCTACACGATTTTCAGAATCACCAGCTCTTGTGCAGTTCCTCCGTATGATGTCCGTCAAGTTAACAACACCCTGGCGCCACATATTTTGTGTCAGAATTCCTCTGCTCCCTTTTTGTGAAATACGCGTAGAGACATTCACTCCCCTAATGGCACATCGGGCGTCATGGGCAACCTCGTCCCAAAAATGAATTTTACTGTTGTTAAGATGCACTAGATCACCATACATGCGCACAGCAGTGCCTTCGGAAAGCCTAAGCGTCCTGTCAGCAGTGCCATCATTATCAACTCCGCAGTTGTCTGTATCAACTGCATCCGAATCATCCACTTCCAGGTCATAGTAATCACTGCCATCGTCTTCATCGTCCTTGGCATCGCCATCATTACCGCTACTCGCTCCAGGTGTCATATCACTGCAGCTGCTAAAGTCATTGATGAACCATTCAAATGTTTCCCGCGCATTCGTTATTTTTTCGTCATTCCTCACAACGTTCTTGTGCCCCAAAGTAAAATTTCCATCCATTCCTTGCACGGACTCGAATGCCGTATAAAAATCCCGCAAAACACTCGCACGAAAACCAGTGTTGGCAGCCAGGGCAGCATTCACGCTTCGGAGAACAGTCTCAATTTTCTCTAACGTGGTGACTAGGGAAGTACGTTCTCTGACAAGGGTATTGGCATTGTGTGGGGATATCGCTCGAACAGATTCGTTTAATTTTTAGCGCCGTCACTTACAACTTCTTTCACGCATCTTGATTTTCTCCAGCGGATTATGGCGCACTTGGCAGCACCACGCTCCAATGGCAACAAAGGGCAACGAGTACACTTTCAATGCATTCAATAGTCGTGAAACGGCGCGCCTATCATCACGCAGTACGCGTAGCGTTGTCATGCGCACAAACATACGCTAAAATTGGTGCCCTGCGCGAGGGTCAGAGTGTATGGAACGGATACCGGCTGCACGCTGCGCTCTTCAGTGAGCCAATGATGCTAAAGGGGGTGCATCTTGCACTCATGCACGCTGCCTAACGTGAAACTCACGCCATCTTAATGGGCCGCGCTGAGTGACAAGGACTGCTGTCAATCGCTTGGTGGTCGCGCCGGAGTCACACAGGACGCAAATGCACATTCGCATGGCACCGCTGCAGGGACTCCATTGCAGAGTGACTGCTCCACCACCACAGTATGCCGTCACTACGCATGCGCAACAAGTCGTCACCAAACACCTCACGTGTTTTGGGGTCACTGCTTGATGGACTGGCCTTAATTTCGGAGGTCATGGACGCTAAAACGTGTGCCCAAAGGCTCTGTAAGCGCGCATGGCGCCAAGAGTGCAACCCACACTTGAAGGGAGCCTGGTTGAGGTGAGCTACGAAAAAGAGTGACAGGCATTGTGGGTTGAAGTGTGGCGTGCAGAAGCGTGAGAGAGAGGAATGAACCTGTGCGCATGACAACTGGGAGCTCGATCGACTGTGTAAACTGACGAACGTAAGATGTATTGGGCAGGCTTTAAAAAGTGAAAAAAGAAAGAAACGAAAACGTCAGTTCATTCGCATTACACAAATACGGACACGAACCGCTGTGTGGGAGCCGGGAGCGTTTGAGCGTTTGGCGGGCGTGCTGTTGTTTAATTTCATCGCTAAAAAGAGAGCGGAAGGAAAGACTCACACGACCGATGAAAAAGTTGTACGAAAGAAATGAAATGAAAGGGGGAAAACGTTCGTTACTGTGCGTTGGACAAGGCCATGAGCGAAAGTGTCGGGCATGTTGCGCATGGGCGTCCTCGCTCTTCAAAGTAGGAAAACAATAGCATGATTATCTCGGTAGGGGAAAGCTATAGAAATTAGCACATGAGTCTGTTGATCAGACCATTAGTGTTATGGGCATCAACGATAAAAAAGAGAGGCAGTGGAAATGGGGACAAGGTGAAGGAGGATGTACAACTGAACAACTCGCGACTCATTCCTTTTTTGGCACCATTTCATCAAAATACTCGAGTGCAGGGAAGCTCAGGTTGCTGTCACTGCATTCGAGCTCACACCAGTTTTCGCTTTCCATCCCGCTGACGCAGTCCCCCACACTCTTCACCTCCACAAAGGAGTGGCACAGGCTCTTGAGGTCGTGACTCGGGCCTGAAAGCTCACTGGGCGCAACGTGACCCTTTGCTTCGTTTCTGATACGACGACGCAGCGAAAACAAGAAAACAAGCAGAAGAAACAGAAGCGATAGGCCAATCACGAGCACCCACATAACCAGGGCCGTGTTCCCGCTCAGCTTTCCACCAACCACCTGTGCTTCCTCAGCGTCACTGCTGGCGCTCAGTGTTGCATTGTCGCTCGTGCCCAGGACGCTCGTCTGCCGCGCTGCGTCAACCACACTGTCAGCCCCCGCGTCACCGCTACGGGCACTCGCCACGGACCTTGACGCTCCCTCTCCCTTCGACAAAGCAATGGACTCCTCCGCGTACGCAGCCGCGCGCTCACTGTGTGACCAGCATCTCTGCTCAGTGCGTGCAGCGTGGTCAAGTCTGCTGCCACATCGCGGACACGCCTCTGCGCGGTCGCAGCATCCGCAATGCCTCTGGAGCGCAAAGGCGCACAACAGCCGCTTGGATGGACTCATCTGTCACATTGTCTTGGGCCTCGTCACAGAACGCAGTCAGGTTACGGGAACCGTTCGCCCTGCCGCTGTTCAGGTTGAGCAGCACGTTCCTGAGGGACACCAGGTGCAGGTCGATGCTCTGTACGTCCCTTTCAGCACCCTCTCTAATGCGTTTGGCGCCTTTTCTCACCAGCTCCAACTCCTCCGCAGACCGTTCGCAGCCTTCTTCGCCAATGGCGCACTGTCACCATGATCGGCAGCAACACGTCTCGCATCAGCGGCCCTTCTTTCGTCCTTCAACGTTTCTTGAATTAGACGCGCGAAGCGTTTTTTCGCACCGTTGAGCTGCCTCATCAGTGAGCACACAGCATCGACCCTGATGTTTTTTTTGATACACCACCCAGCATTGCAGCTACCTCTTCATCCGCGCATCAGCACGGCCAACCGCTTTTTCAGCACACTCTGCATGCTCGGCTGCTTTTCCCGCGTGTCGCAAAGCTTTTTGCAGTTCGACAGTGGCCACTTGCGCATCTTTGCTGATGTTTTCAACACCTCCCTCCAGCCTCTTAACGCTTCCAGTGAGAGCAACAGCATATTCACCACCTTATCCATGCCGTGAAAAGCATCCACGTTGGCAATGCTCGCCTGTAATGCCCAAGCTCGTACGATGAGACGTTGTGTTTATTCGTGCAGCTCCCTGGACTACTCCTCACTTCATTGCAAGGCGCAACCCTGCCGATGGCATCCAGGTGAAGTGTAATGTTCAAAACACTTTCGTTTGCGGCGGTCGCTAGCGCGGTTTCCAGCTTTGATGTTTTTGCCACTGCAGCGCACACGCTGTTTGCAGACATCAGAGCTACAGCCGCATGGCGTGCTTCGCCAATTGCCGCGCTAACAAAAACATCCGCCTTACGGACATCTTCACGTGCCTCTTCCGCGATTTTTACAAGTTTACCCGTAGTCTCTCTCTGGTTAGCACCATGCTCACTTTCAGCCATGACCTTCTGAGTCTCAGTCAAAATAGAAACTGTTTTTTCCTCGGACTCAAGGACGCTCCGCTGTGCCTTCACAACCGCGAAGTTAGTGCTAGTCACCGTGTTCCTCGTGGCTTCAAGGCTTTCCTCAGCCGCACAGTGCCGCGCCAAATCAGAAAGTTTGTTCACAAGTTCGTCACGCCGCTTTTGGAGCTTGGCAAGGAATACTGTGGCTCGGCAAAACGCCTCCCGCTTCACCGAGTCGACCTCGTTATCGATCATTTTGGTCTCATCTCTTAACCCCTTCATTGCCTTCAGCGCATCTGCCAGCGGAACAGTGGCATTGTCCAATTCTTGCAGCATGAGTTGCAATTGCGTCCCATTCAACACATCTACCACTTTTTTAACGTACGTGTCTATGGTCCCGTCCTTTCCAACAACATTATTCCACATAATCGTATCAAAACGAAGAGCAGTACTTTTCTCCATTGCGCGAACCTGTTCTTCTACCACGTGCCTCACAAACAGTCCAGCCACTCGCCCAAGCTCCAACGCCTGATTTACAAACAAGTGCTTAGTTTTATCACGCCATCTATGGAAACCTTCGCTGTCAACGATCTTTTCAGGGTCCAGAATGCCCACCGCTTCCGCACGTTCGACTGCGTAGCCAGCTTGAAGCTGTTTTGTTAAGTTATGGCCCACCCGCTTCATGACTTCTTCATACCAGCAAACTTGTTTCTCAACTCTAGTAACTGCTGCCTCGAGTTGCCACGAGACGCACTACTCAGTGTGAAGTTAGCGGAAAACTTTATTGCGCGGCTAACGTAATGTAATGATTCGCAAGTAGCTCTCACAGCATATCTGCCTTTTGTTTGAGCATTTCGTAGTTAGGGCTTGCACTAGTAATTAGTTTGCTTGCCACGGTGTGCACTCGGCTATCTTTAACGTGCTTCAGTGCTTCCCTTGCTCTTTCGTACTTCTCCACAGCAGCGGAAACCTCTGACTGCAGCGTCTCAGCCCGCTTCACAAGTGCCTTGAACGACTCATTGTAGAGCGTGAAAAGAACTAAAAATTGGCGTGCAGCTTCACTCCTCTTTGCATCATCGTCGTGTGCCAGTGAGCTGTGTCCATGTCCCGACGCTCCCACTCCGGCCTCTGCAGCCGTCAGCAGAAAAAGAAGAGGGACTGCTAAACACGCCCGTCCCATCAAGCACGGGATTTAAGAGCCAGGTGCCTAACTTCAGGACTAAACAGAGGGAGAAAGGGAAAAATCCAACACCAGAACACTGCCTGCAGAGAACACGCTCCACACCACCACGACTAAGTGGCGCGCGCCAAGATCGGACAACGCGCTTACACATGAAACGCAATGCGGAAAGGGTATTTAAGTGGGCGTGGTCAGCGCACATCACGAAGCAAATCGGATTAATGTCGGTGTGGTGAGCGCGTGCATACAACCAAACGTCAGTGTTAACAGGAACCGCTTGGATTCTCTTAAGTGCAGCGCGGCTATAGAGGCAGAAGGTAAGGCGGTGCTCTCTTACACACAGACACGCACACACCCGAGTCAGTCAGCAACATGAATCTAAACTCAATTCGCTCCAAAGCGACGCAGCGTGCAAGGAACCCCCAGACGCCTCAAGTCAGTAAATATTACGCATGACACTGACTGCAGCCAGCAACACTCGCCAAGTTGGGTCTCTCGCGAAAAAAACACATTGATCTTATGGCACTTTGAACCCAAATGTCGTAAATGCTCAAAAAAAAAAAAACACGAATTTGGTAGACAGCACGTCGACCACAGCTGATATGATACGCTTCCATTGCGTCAAGTCAAATAAGCTCATGCACGCCGCCTCCGGTTGGAGTTGTTTTACAATATTCGGCAGTGCTCAGCTACTAATAAGCGGTGGAAAAGTACACAGAAGCACACGTACATAGACGATACGATAAGATCACAAAGGCGTTCCAAAAAAAAAAAGGAGACTACAAGGTAAACTCGCTTTGTGCGCCATCCGGCAGAGTGCCAGCTGCACCAGTCTGCCACCGTAATTGCTCACACGAAAATGGCCCATGTGATTGCAGCAAAGCACCCTTTCGCAAGGCCATGTGCGCGCCACCGTTGAACGCTAAACGCTTCTCCGGCATGAAAACAAGCTCGCTCTATTCCACTTGCCTGTGCGCTTCCGGGCACAACTGCAGGCCGACAAGTGCTGTCAGGTCACCGCTTCACAGCACCCGATACCAGCACGAGCAGGTCCACAGCACTGCGCCTCACTATCACGAGTCCCTCTTCAAAAATTGCGCATCTTCCCTATCCGTGACAAGCCCTGCATGAGCAATGAGAAGAGAGGCAATTGAAGGCTTCCATGAGACATTTTGTGTGAGAACGTAGGTCAGAACAAAAACTTGAAGGCATGCGCTTTAGCGACCACATCAATTAATTAATGCCGTCATATGGGAGATTCTTACACAGCTTTGTTCTCAGGGAAGGTGGCAGCGCGAAGATGTCTTAGAGGCGCATTGTTTTTTCACAACGTGGCACTTAAATGAGACGAGGGGGCAAAGGATGAAAAGACCAAATAAGACATGAGAAGAAGTGACGAATTACGAGTGCACGCCGGCACAAACGAGGAATTACGGCTGAGCCGCCGGCCCCGCACTCCTTTACATCAAAGACACACACACACACACAGAGAGAGAGAGAGAGAGAGAGAGAAGAGAGAGAGAACAAGTTGTACTAACACAACGATAACGCGCAACACGATCGTATCTTTGCTATTATATTTGCGTCTGCCCTCGAATTTTTTATTTTTCCGCTTTTCAAGCGGACACCGAGAAGGAAGGGGCATTATTAGAAAACACGCCTTACGTTACACAGCCGCAAACATATGCGAAGGGCAGCTCTCGAAGGATCGCCCCTAGCAGTGGGAAAGCAAGCAAGCAAAAATAAAACAAAAAGAGAAAAACATTTTAGTATCGAACCATCCTGTTGAGTATAGTGAAGCAAATGGAAAGTCACATTTTAATTACTAAAACAAATGACTCAGCGAGCAGTCACGTAACATGCCTTTGTCTCAGTCATCGTGGCCAAGCACATGAAACAACTGAAGGTACAGCGGCGTACACTTCGAGTCCTCTGCCGCCTTTTGTGCCGCTTTAGAAGCCTGTTCAGCAGCGTCAGCGCTCTCCTCGCTAGTCGCGCAAGACGTACCACTTGTCTTCCGCTTTGTTGCAGGGCGTTCAGCGCCGCCAACGCGTAAGACGTATTCGTTAACGAGGCCAGTCTTTCAATGGCACCCAACGCCCCGGTGAGGTCTTCGTGACATTGAACTCGAATCGTGTGTCGCAGGGGACTAGTGCAATTCTGTTTTCCTCTTTCGTTACGTTATGGAAGGCGCTGGCAAGCGTCCCATTTATTTCATGTATTTGCTTTTCGTTCATAATCAGCGCGGTCTTCCCACTTCTTACCAAAATTCTGGTTCCCCTCCGTGTGCCCCGCACAGCTTCACCCGTTTCTTTGCGCATCTTGACAGCCTCAGAGGCATAAACGCTGGCACTGGCAGAGCGGTCTGCTGCTTCGCGCGCAGCCTCACTCGACCGTTCAGCGCGTAGGCGCTCCGCAGTCGCATTTTCCTCCGCATTTTGCGCTTGCTGCATTAACAAAGAAGTGTTCCGATTTATTTCCCCGAGTCCTGTCATCACATCACACAACTCACTTCTTTGCTTCTCCAGTACCTCCTTAAGGACTGCCTGCGCCTGCTTTTCAGTCTCTTATGCATCTCTAGACGCTTTTTTTGCTCCTTCCTCGCAGTCAACTGCACGTTTGCTTGCCTCAGTTATATTACCCTCCGCCTGGAGGACCAGTGAGTTAAGAGCCTCAATGTTCTGCTTAACCTCTGCAAGGTCAACAATGCCGATATTGGGTAACTTCTTAGAGACATTCTGTGCCTTCGGAAAATTTATTGTGTGCTTGGAAAAATCAAACGGATCACATGCGTCTTGCGGCAATGGGAAACGTGCACCGAATGCGTCAGTCAACAATGACTCAAGAATCGCTTTTGCTTCAGCAAGCTCATTATGTTTACCCGCTTGTTTCTCATCAGTTGTTTTCTGAAGGTCACGTGCCTTTACATGGAGCTCCTCTGCTTTGTGTGCTGCTACAGATACTTTCGAGCTGTCCTTCGACGCACTTTCAGATGTGGTGATGCAACGAACATACGAATCTAGTGACGTCTGACCTTCAGTTGCTTCTGGCCTGAAAACAACTGCTTTATTCACAGCAGCGGCAATTCTCTCGCAGGTCATTTTTGCTTTGGATGCATCCAAAGCAGAATTGTCAACTACGCGTCTCAATTCAGAAATAGTACGCACAGCTTTATCATCACGACCTTTCAACGATTCAAGCTTGAATTTAAGCGTGTGTAAATCTGAGTGAAGTGCACAAAGAGCGTCCCGTCGGCTTTTCAACTCAGACACAACTGCTTGCACTGCAATCTGTTGGATCTCCTCTGATTGTTCATCAGCCCAATCAACCGCCCTATCAATCTCCACTGCCACTTTCTGAGCCACGCTGCAGTTTGAATCTACTTGAGCTATAATGTTCTTCAGGGAGCTGACTTTCATTTCGCAGTTTTGCAAAGGCACGCTCAGCTCTTCTGTGGCATTGGCCAGCCTGCTATGCGCAAGTCTTTCGATTACTTCAGCTGCTTTGTCAGGAGTCATATTAGAGGCAACATGCACCCCTGGAAGACAATTGTTGACGTCTTTAAAGAATGTTTTATCATGGTTAGCTGTCAAGTTAAGCGCAGCAGTGAAGTTGTTCACAAGCTCATGTATGTGTTCGCTCCCCTTTTGTAATGCATCTCGTGCGGTATCATTGTGCCGCTTCAGTTCGGATTGTGCACCCTTAACCATTTCTATAATCTGTTCGCCTTTTTTGTTTAACTCATTCGCCTTTTCTGAGGTAAAGCTCACGTTGTTATGGATTGAACGAGCCTTCTCAATCCATACATCCGCAGAATCTGCGGCGGTGTCGGTCTTCAGAATGACATTCAGTGCACTCGCAGTCGACTTCACAACGTCAGTCAAGCTTTTACTTTTGTTGAGTTTACTCACAACCGAGGAAATATTCGTCGTTGCAAGTTTGTCCACATTATGCCCCTTATATTCATTGAAAACCTTATTAATGGAATCCATTCTGTTTGACATGTTGCAGACAAACTCCTGTGCATCCTCAACAACTGTTACCGAGGCATTTTTAACTTTCACTTCGGCGTCAGAAAGTACTGTCAGCGAATGGTTCAGGTACATAATCATTTTGGGAATTGTTGTGTTGAAGCGGCTGAAAATCCACTCGAAGGAACTTTAGCGTTAGTGCAACTCTTGTCTCCTACTTGGTCCCGTATTAATGCCTCACACATCTTCTTAACTTCGTCTTTGCTGTCATCGTAAGCCATGCCGTGCACATTGTTCCGTGCTAATTCCACAAAACGTTCGCGTATCTTTGTACAGCCATTTTCAAGGAGAGAATCAGTGACGCTGCTGTCACCAATATCACGCAAGTGTCTTAAAATGTTATTGTGAGTTGATTTCAGAAGGTTAGGGTAGTTTTTGTCCACTGCATCTTCCTTTATCACATTACAATCCTTCTCGATAATCTTCAGTATCGTGACGCTGTGGTTCCACACATTTTTTTTGCTGCTTGTATTTGTGTAATTTTTCATATCGTCCATCCATAACTTCACCCTATCCAGCTTCAATTTCCACGCATCGATTAGTGCAGCTTTCCAATTTGAAAGATTGGTGGCACTGTCAACCACTCGCATCACCCTCAGCTCCGTGGAGTTAATAGTTTCACGCACACCAGCTGTGCGTTCACATTCGGCAAAAAAATTCGTAAAATTGCTGAAAAGACCGAGCACTTCGCTGACTCTCTTGTTTCATTTTAAGGTGCAGATTGCTGTGACCAAAGGTGTACGCCTGAGGCTTGTCTTTAATGGCTTCGAACGCATTGAAGAAGTCACGCTCGATGCCATTCATAAAATCGCGAGCAGTGGCTAGTGCCTCCGCGGTGTTGTTCATTGCCTCACGCACATTTGAAATCGCCTCTTCAGCTCTCGCTCGAGTTGCATCAATGCTTTTATAAGAGACGAAATTCTGAAGTATTGTAGTAATGGTGGCGTTCGCCCTTATCGCTCTCTTCTGCAGTGCCTTGAAAGTAACATTCCAGTCAACAAACATATGCGACGCGTTGCAGAGCAGTATTTTTTTTTTTTTCCGTTGTTCTCCGTCAGCATGTTCTGGTATTGCTGCACTAGAACCATCTACATGAACCATTGAACAAAAAGACGCTACGAACAAAAGCAGGGCTACTCGCTGAGCTGTGTACGACTTCATCAGCGTAACTTTCACTTGTATGTCTTGTTGGTGCGTTCGAAGGGCGATTACAATCAAAATGGGGGTGAAAAAAAAATAGATAAAAACTAACGTACCGCGCAACAGTGGCAAGCTGAAATCTAGTGCTGCAACAAGCGAAACACTCATAAATGTCTGAAGAGTCAAATTAAGTGAAATCAGGCAGGCGAAACTTTAACACACTCACGGTAATTTCCAGAAAGTGTGCTATTGCCGAAACAAAGCCCCATGCTCCAAAGTTTAAAAGCCATGAGAAGTTGGAGAAAATAAAAGAGTAGCGCGCTTTCAAAGCACTCACACGTTCTCAAGGGAAAGGGACAAGAAAAAAATTACTGCCCACTTTCATTCGAACATGCCAACACCTGCAAGTATTAATCGCACGACGAGAGCACAGCAGTCTGATCAGCGGCTCTTTTGCACGCGCTTATTGGCGCTGGCTCACTCACCGTCCTGTACTCTGCGCTAATATACCTGCGTTGCGAAAATTGTTGTTCATTATCTTTCAAGGCGTGGCCGCTGTTGGGTGCTGCCTCTCCAGAAACACCGCCATTTGGAGAGCTGCTTGAGTTCACTCGAAGCCAACCCAAACACTTGCCTGGATGCCCAACACACACCGCTTTCCAGTGTTTGGCAAAACCCAACGGAATTTTCCTCCTTAATTCCAGCAAGCTTTCAGCTTTCAAGCGTGCCGTTGACACTAGCTTTGTAGCTGGTCAGCTCAAATCCTTCTCGTCACACCACAAAAGTCAGCGAAAGGTTTACAAAGTCGCTTGTGCGAAAACAGTCATTAGAATGGCTCCCTTCATCCACCAAGGTGCAGTCCTTCAAAGTGATTGGCGCCCCACTCGGAAGACCACGTGCGCCGCATTACTCCGTGCCGAATGCATCAAACCGGTTGCTGAAGATGACGAATACACTGACCGCTTCAAGAGCACGCGCCGCCATGTTTTGCGGAGCTAGTTAACCAGGCAGAATGGGAAGTGCAAGGCACGTGTCGTGGAAACGTTTCCGGTGAAAGGCATATGAAATAACGTCAGGGGTGCAGGGGGACTGTCGACAGAGTGAACGAAGAGAGAAGGTCACTGAACACGTGGCGCGTCACGATTATGCACCACACGTTCTTCTGCATTCGACCGTTGCACGCCCAACCTAACGCTCAGCAAATAGACAACTGCGCCTGCCCACTTGTTATCAGTTAGAAGGCCAAAACGTTGCTAAAGGGCTAACACTACCAAACGGTAACAATTATCATGCCAATGCTCGTACGAGCAAAAAGCACCAGTACAGCAAACAGCGATGAAAGCAACTGAGCAACAAAGCAAATTCTCTGGCGTATCGAAGTGGGAAGAAAGGATTTACAACCACCTTCGCATGTCTGTTGATCTGCAAAGATGGGCCAGCTCCTCGAATGGCGGATTTTGCACACGATTAGAAAAGCAGTGGCTCCCATAATAAATCTGAGTGCTGTCGGCACTGACACAGGCCTGGCTACTCCTACTTGGCTCGCCATGCGAGGGAAACCAGTGATAGCACAGAACATGTAACCACGCAGCAATAGCAAAGGAAACATCAGCTCGCTTGGAGGTGAATAACAGCGTTCGTAAGCGAATAAAGCTAAAATAGTGACGTTAATATAACGCAATTTATTCCATATCGCTAGAATGCGAAACAGCGCCACAAAGAATTGTTAGAAAATGGCACAGGACATATCACGTGTAGCTGCAGTCAAGGGTCACGTATTTTTGAATCGCGCAAACTCAGGCACGTCGCCACACCTCAGCACAGGGCGAAGTTACATATTCACACGTTTGCCGGCCCACTGAGCCACGTTCACGAAAACTGACTGCCACGCACGAAGCACTTACGACTCCACCACGTTCGAAAATGGCTTTTGGGTCCCGCGCTGTCTCATCAGTCGGAAGTACAATCCGCACCAGTCAGCAGGCATCGCGGCACGCAACATGGCGGCTGAAAAACTGTCGCTCACACGCTGCTTAACTCGAGGAGGGAGAAACAAAGCGCTTACAAAAGACGCGTACCTTTAGTGCAGAAGCGCCATGTGAAGCTCAAAACATTGCTTTGACGCCAACCAACATATCTTTCCTCCAGTCAAAGTGAAAATCCAAACAGACGTGGTTCTGCTGGGTGTTAAAACACCGCTTTACGAATTGCCCTGAACGCAAGTGTGGCTGGCCCTTCGCAACAGCGACAACAAAGAAAAGGGCAGAGTTGCGGTCTTCGCTGTTTATCAGCTGCCTCCCTGTGCATGCAACGAGCGTAGAATCAGGTGGCGGCATACACATGGAGCGTCAAAAGCAACATATGCCACGCTGAGAGCAGCATGAACTTCAGAGCACATAGTTATGAGCACACTTGTGGCGCTCGCCTTGGCAATGGCATGTCAGCGTGAAAGCGCCTCTTCTCTTGCTCTTGCATGTTGCGTGACGCTCGTCAACTGTCGTTCAAGTGCACTGACAATTGCCATTCGGCTTTGTTGGGTACAAATACTTAACTTTGTGTTACAAGAAAACAACAACACGTGAAGAAATAACTAGTTCAGTGTGGCGTTACACACACAAGTACGAGAAGAGAAAGCAAAACAGCAGCATCATGAAAGGGCACTTTCAGCTGACAGTCAAAGGTGCTTCGCCCACTCCAAAAATACAACAGCAAAAACAATAATGAATTACGGTGGAGTCAAAATTACATCAAGGTGACTTCCCACTTGGAGACAAAAGTAGGAAAAGGAAGTAAAACTTTATTTATTGATTCATGGCAACGTTTTTGTTATCGGCAGGCTTTCATGAATTAGCATTGACGTACACGTGAAGCAAATGAAAAGGGCGAAAATACGGTTTAGAGCCTTTTCTCGTTATACTTCCTCAGTGTTCACGGCGAGGCCGCGCAAGCGGGAAGGCGACCGCTTCGGTTCTTCTCGGGAGCCGAATGATGATGCGATCACAGCTCAACAACCGCTTTGAAAAAACAATCGCATTCAGACGAATTGGGAGTGGCGACAGCTGCAGTACCCGAGCATTTCGGGCAAGAAAAAAAAACAGATTGGGAACAGAGACGAAAAGGAAAAGAAAGCGACAAGGGAAAGAGCGCCACCTGTTCAACATACTCGGCTTATTAACACATTCACACTTACGTGTTCCACTCGTGCAGAAAACGGCATAAGGCGACACAATCTCCACTCGCGTACACAAATAAATCAAGCACGGAATTAGGCCTGAGGAATCGGAGAAGAAAGAATTCCGTGCTTAATAGCAATAAAGCCCATTGTATACGACGAATTACGTTGAGGCAGAATAGTTTAAATTGTATTCACCACGACAACGCATAAGCAACACTTAAAAGTCTCCGTACATCGCGCTACCGGTTAGGCACACTGTGTATGCCGCGTATTATCTCGCTCGCCAGATTCCACAGCGGACACATAAAAAATAATTAAAATAAAATGTAAAACTCGTCGTGCGTCGCTCCACAAATAGCACTCGAAAGGCACTAGTGGAGGACGGCAAGTAGCACATTACAACACCAGCAAAACAGTGTGGGACAGCCCACTTCATCCCCATACATATCGAAGTAACTGTCTCCATATCGGCTCGCAATTTGCATTTTGCTTCTCTCCATTCCGCTCCACTTCCAATTCATCCTTCGCGTCGCGCAGACTCGCAAGCGCACCTTCGAGTCGGCTAACTTTGCCCGAGACACTCGCACCAACGCTCACCAGAATGTCGTACACACCCAGCTCTCCAGCGAGGTTCGCCACCATCTGCGTTCCATCGCCACCACTTGACGCGTTGGTTGCAGTCCTGGAATTCACAGACGGCAACTTAACGCCCCCACCACGCTCCGCCTGTGCAAACAAGGCAGTGGCCCTCGCTGATATGTTTGTTTTCATTGTGTTTTCGGCGTCCGTCAGTGTTTTGAGAAGCGTTGCATCTTTCCGAGTCAATGAACTGTCGTAAGCGCTTGCATCGGGCAACACTCCGACTATTTTCTCAGAAGCCGAAGCCTTACCCGCACCATCGCCACCGTGCGGGGAACTAATCTCATTCTTCAACTTCTGTAAGCCCATGCTCAAACTCACCATTTTCAGAAACTCGCCACCCACGATCTTCTGAGTTTCACAAATTCCACTCGAAACGTAGCTCAAGTTTCTCCCAATCCTTTGCTCGCGCCCTTTCAACAAACGTTGTGCCTCCTCAAGCAGCTGTGACGTATTTTGCGTCAAGTTGGTCAGTGCCAAATTATCCACCTGAACCGCTGACGCAATGACACCGCTCTCGGCGCTCCTGCTCGAAACGCCAAAAAAGTCATTCAGCAATTTTGTGGCACTTGTCTCGCCGCAATCAAGCGCAGCATCCTCACATATTGAGGTCGCATTGCCAACAGCTCCACCGTTGGGTTCATTCAAAACCTTCTGCATCAACATCTGCTCCACAGGCAGCTCTTCACACACATCACCACACTCACTCAAATTTGCTCCTCCAACTAATTTCCGAATTTGTTCTCTAAGCTCCTCCTCCAACTCAGTGACGTTCCCGTTCAGCATCTTCAGGAGCCTCAAACCCCTATTTTCCAGCTTCATGGCTCCCCAGGTGCTTCCTTGCGGTTCACTCGCATTCCCAAGCCTTGACTCAATTCTCTGAAGCCGCTCAGCGGGCACATTTTCCTCGACTGAAGTCAATTCTTCAACTACGTGGCGAATTGCGAGTAGTCGCGCCTGCTTCTTGGCCCCAAAAGACCTTCTCAAGTCAAACCATTCATTAAATTTAGCGCAGTGTTGTTCTCTAACATCCTTCATTGCATGTGAGACTAAGTCTCTGATTTCATACTCACCGCTGTCAACGATGCGCTGTGTCCCTTCCATCGTTCTTCCATTGACTGTTTCACTTCCCGTTTCATTTCGAATGTCTTCCATTTTATAAGAGGTTCCTGATAACACCTGCAGTCCACTTTTTCGGATCAGTAGATGGCAACTCAACAACATGATCCTCCCTAGTTTTATAAACATTTTCGGTTTTTATAGCTGCTCAACTAACACATCCTTAAAACCCGTTGAATCATTACCGCCTGCAGCCAGACCATCACTAACAACCTTGTTCGCATGAGCTTCATGTTTTGGGTTGCTGTCCACCTTCTTGATCGTGTTGAATGCCTGTCTAAAGTGCCCAAATGTGCCGCCCTTTGTATGGCCGGTGTTCCGAAAATGACGCACCACAACTCGGAGCCCACCAATTGCGTCCATTTCGTCACATGTGGTCGATGACGTACTTTTAAGTTTATTTTACACTTTCCGGTGTGTTTTTATAGGCGAGAATAGTTTTGGCTCAAGAATCGAGCTATAACCAAGCACGGTTACTTTCACCTTGTCCAGTTGAGCCAAAACCGTCTCAATCTCTTGCCGCCGTTGTCGATTCTTTTTCAGCTCCTCAGAAACTCACATGATCGCCTCTTCAGCGTTGCGAAAGGGAGTGCCAACGATCGTGCACCATAGCTACAAAAGCTCCTTGTCACAGTCCCCTGTTTTTTCCCAAGATGAAGCGCAACTTATGTTAGACCCCAACCCAGAAGTGGCACATAACAGCAGAAGAAGAAGCCATATTTGCCTGTTCAACATCGTTTTGCCGTCTTTTTTAGTTTTATGGTGACGTAGAGGCACAAAAACAAAGGGGGTAGGAGAGTGCAAAATGAACATGACCACGGCACAATATTACTGCAGCTTATTTACAAAGAAGTTTGTCACAACACCATAGAAGATGAGCTCACAGAGAAAGCAGACTGTGCAAGAGCAATAAATGGACTTCCATCAAACAAAGAAAGTCGCCAGGATCTGTGAGGACATTAATAATTTGTTTCACAAAATTGAGTCAAAAGTCACACTTTGCAGTGCGTTGATTGGTCCGCCCTTTAACACCATCGGAAAACAAGTGGTCAATCTTCGGAGTTTCATGCGGTAAAATGCTTTTTTCGTGGTATTACTTACTTGCACCGGGACCCTCTTCTTGGAGCAGCGGCAGTGGCACTTATCCGTGCGGGTGAAATATAAAGCCCTTACATACGTATCCGTGGTTATGTCACTGTTGAAGTCTGCGCTCTTATTGGTAGGACTACAAACAAATCAGCAGGGTGCAACATGACAATCGTCCGGTTGTTTAATTGGGGTGCTCCTCATTGTCTCGTGCTGTGGAATGACAGCGCCAAGGTGCGAGCACCGCCCACGGCTGTTAAGGTACTCTCAGCCAAACAGCAGCACACAACGGACACCAAATTTAACCCAACACTTGGTAAAGGCAGAGCAGAAAGCACTACCTTCAAGGGCTACTCACACAGGGCGAGCGCGTCCGTGTGATGATGCTGTTGCAGTCACATGCCCAAAAAGGGTGCTTTGTAGCAACACGGTTGGTGGCAAGACTGTTGGAATTGCAATTAATTACGCTTCGACTGCCAAATGCTCAGTCGAAGTGCGAAATTTGAATCTAAAATGGTAAAATAGCCTGAATTCTGCCTTTGCCAACCCAAAGAACCGTGTCTCGTGACCCATAACTTCCGTAGAGACGCCCGGGTTCACATTGGTTACTCTGCAACGGTCGGAACTCTGAAGGCGAGGCGTACGCCAACCTCATAATACGCACACACATGAAAACACGTGCAAACATAATTTTGTCACGCCCTGAGCTCCACGCAGCCAAGCTGGGATGCGCATTCAAAAGGAAAAACTCCTCTTCACTCACTCACTCACCTCTCACTGCAAGCCCCATCACTCCAGATAAACAAACTCATTCGTGGCATACGGAGTACCGCTCCATACATAGCTGCAAACAAACATATTATAGACCCGTACGTTTGCTCATAAACGCCTCGTCATTATTGTCACCAGCATCGGGGTGGCCAAAGGAGCTGGAAAATTGGAAAACTTTTGCATTTACAACACGGCCCCAGCAGCTTGCCAAAGCGGCACCAGCGGCAGGAAGGGATGGGAAGAGGTGTTGTTCCCATCGCCACCACACACAGTCACAGCCACCTTATTTCCCTTTCGTGTCCCATCCCGCACTGAACCGCATACACGCGCGAAGACACATACAGACACACACGCGCGCACGCATGAACAAGTAAAGGCTACGTCAAACTCCTGCGCGAGCCATCAGGAGGACAAAAAGGGGGAGCAGAAAAGAGAGTGTTGCCTCCACATGATGGGTTTTGTTGTGATTGGAGAAGCCTCCGGTAGGGGAGTGAATTTAACGTAACAGCGCTGGGAGTAAGATCAACGCCTCCACTGACAATTCTGGCTAGCCAACACATTTTCAATGGCACGCGCTCGCGGGCGGGACGGGCTTGCCAATAACACTCGCCACTTCACGGTGCCAGTAACACTCAACGTGACTCGTCTCGTCTCTACAGGCTTCACGCTCAACACACACCACGCCGAACACGGCACGGCACGATATGTATTTCTTCCTTAATTAGACATTTGCAGCGTCGTGGGGATGGAGCTCATTGGCACTGTTGCTACTGTATGTCTGTCTTCATGTGTTTGTATCCTTACAGAGCAAAGAGAAAATTCGATACGCCGCGCACAACATTCTCCAGTAATACGTTGGGGTTATTTGGAAGGCATGCTACACTGCAGCCCGCATTACCTTGTGAGAGTGGAACGTCCCTGTTTCAGTGGCAGTGCGCTGTTTGGTGTACGCTCATTTACTTGGAAAGATACCAGTCGCTTACACATTCGCTGAGATGTAGTCCGGTCCGCTATAGCGACTCTGAGTTTACAAAAATAAAATAAAATATCTGAGGAAGTGCATTACAATCGATGAACTGAAAACGTTCAGAGCTCCGTTTGGACAGCATTATGAGCTCATGGAAGAATACACAAAAAGCCAATCGTTGTCAGCTCAAAACAGTTTACAGTGTAAAAAAGAGATGAAATGAAATGAGGAGGGAAATGAGAAAGACAATAAACTTCCTTTTCAGATAACCGCGAACACAGTGCGTGCGGCGGTGTTACGTCCGTATATTTTAGTGCACAATCAGCCAGTCGTGTTCAAAAGTATAAAATAAACGGAGGAGGGAAAGAAAGAAAGCCCATGGGAATATGGCAGAGAAAGCAGAAACAGTTCCTGCTGAGGAACTCCCGTTCGCGTTGTGGTTGAAACTCTCAACGGAGAGAACTGCTTGTGAAGCACCGGCTCCATCGTTGTGCGCAGCAACGTCAGTGCTATTTTTACCCAAAGGCACATTTGGGGCACTGTCCGGTTCAGAAACTTCGGTGCTGGTTCCCCCAGTCGTAGAAGGATCCTCAACATCAGAAACCCCTCCGTTTTCACCGACTTCACTTTCAGTCTGCTGTGCCCGCATCCGGCTGCTGTCCCCATCATGGAAATGTTTTTTAGACAGAGGCTCTTGGTTTGGCAACACCGGCGGCACTGCACCGCTCTTACACACCTCATCAGCCCCACCTTTCTCAAGAACGTCGAGAGTTTCAAGGACGTGTTTCATTGCTCCCTCGGACTCGTTGCCACCGAGCCAATATATTTGTGGGTAATTAGAATCTGTAGGATAATCGAGGCCTCCAGAAGTATTTACCTTAAACAAGCCACCGAAATTCTTATTTCCACTATCACTTATCCATTCACTATATACCTGTGTGAGAGGGCAGCTTTCTTCTGAGACTCCAAAAGCACTGGCACGACCGGTTAGCCAATTGTCATAACTATTGCCTGAAACGCTGTAAAAAACAGCAATCTTTTCCTTGAGCATATTTGAAGCATTGGTAATGCTGACAAGCTCCTTGTTCTTCATAGTTTTATCACCGCAGCCAGGCAGCTTTTTCTCCAATGTACCATCAATGGGTTTATATCCAGAGCTGTCATTGCCCGTTGCCAAACACACCACACTCTTATAATGGTAATCTTGTTTATTATTTTTACTGAGGAAAAATTTAATGGTGTTGTCAATGCCACTGTAATACTCCTCAATTTTTTAAATCAGATCTTCACGAGTCGCTTTGTGGCAGGCGGGCACTTCCCGTCCTCTTGATGCGTTTAGCGTCCACGCGACATGTTTCAGGGCCCCTGAGAGCTCACATATTTTGTCTGCGCCGCCCTTTTCCAACAGTGCGGAGCCCAACTTCCCGTGATGCCCGCCATAAACACAACTCGTCAACGAAATGCTCAGCAGGTAACAAGCTGCAGTGACAGTAAGTAAACGCTTACCACGCATTGACCAAAACCGAAACACGCTGTGGTTGGTGGATCTCGAACGTCTCTTTGTCCCTTTTGCTGCTGCCTTTTTAAACAAATAATCAAAGCGGGGCATTTACAGCAAATCGAAGAGAGAAGAACATTTCTGGCTACTATTGCTGTTAGGCATGTTAAAGTAATGACGAAAGAAGAATTGAAAAAATAAAAGTTCGCTTCGCTTCAAAGAAACGTTTTATGCCTTGCAACGTGTTGCAACAAAACGTGCAATGCCTCCCTTGCATGGCGCGGACCTCGTGCCATAAGAGATGCAGTCAGCGTGCAATGACGTCACGTCGCTATGCAACGCCCACAGGCGCATGCATCACGACAGACATGTTACAAGGGCAACCTCGGCGCGAATAAGTCGTGCAGCGCAGAACACAACAGCAGCGAGGTTATTGTCAAACCTGCGCGTGACCACGCTCCCGCTGAATTCTCGGCCACATGTGGTCCCAAAGACAATTAAAGTGCCCAAGCCAATGGCGAAGAACAGTGAAATTTATCACGCGCCCACCTTTAAACCCGCTAACAAACTGTAGCAGTCCTTATGCCTGGCTCCTCCAGTTGGTTCTTGTGCTCTCTGCCAGTCTCACCCGCTCCACTGCAAACTTGCAGCATATCGTTCCGTATAACATCAGGTATAATGCCAATGGCCGTATCCACAGATCAACACGCTTTTTGTCACCTTCACAACCAGCAGTTTCAGTGTACACGGCACCAGTGAGGCCTCGCTTCGATTCAATTGCAGCCTTCATAGTGACCATGTTGTCATTCACTGAAGCACTATCACTGAGGTAAGTGAGCGGGGCGATGAGGTCACACCACACTACTTCGCCACATACTTTCCACACCATGCAGTCACCCAATGCCACTCCCTCAAATATCACACAGCAGCATCCCTGTGGGCCTTATTCTCTCCTGAAACCACAGCTCGCTGTTGGTGCCCTGCCCTTCAGGCGCATCGCACCGAGGCACATCTCGTCAAACACCCCAAGCACCGAAGCTAACACGTCACGGCATACGGTCACGAAAAATTCGCCACACAGCTTCCAACGGATGACCGCTAGCGTCACTTCCGCAAGACGGTCTCTGGAAAGTAGTTCAGCATAAAATCAGACGGCATGCGAACAATGGCTGAACCTCTTGATGACTTCCCTCTTCAGTGCACCGCCATTTACGGACATCGTCCACCAGTCACAGTGCAAAGCACTCTTCCTGCAGCTGGCTCGACCTCGAATTGCAGTCTACACCTCAGGCTTGAAACTCAACCATGTTGATTGAAAACAGTTCACGCACGCCCTATGTTGGCCAGCTCACACAAACACAGATCCACGGCGCCTTCCATAACAGGACGCAAAGGCTGGCAAAATACGGAAGAGGAAAATGACGGGTGAGGAGCAAAACAATAAGGAATGAGATATTAGCAGGCATGAGCAAAAACGGGAAGAGTGGAAAAACACACGAAAGAAACTCCGTACAGAGACAGACACGCTGACCCCTCAACAGCACGTGCCCATCAGCGATAATAAAAGAAAGGAGCCGCTAAACCACGCACAAGTACAAAAGAGCGAAAATATGCGTCACATACAAATGATAATGAAAAAAGTGTGTGCCTCTCTTACACATATCTGTGTGCGATTTTGGTCACTTCGCAGCCGGTTCAGTCTCCCTTAAAACGACAGTCGTGCATGCAAAACATACGCAAAAGTAACAATCACAACTGAGGAAGTAACTACGCAGTGACCGAGCTAGCCCAGCAACTCACTTCACTGAAAAGTGGTCACATTTGACTCAGCGACAGAGCTGCCTGTCATGTTGCCGTGCTCCGCATGGTCACTACATTGTTCACCAAAGCTCCGCATAGAGTCACGCCCGTCTTGCCCTCAGCCGCTGTCTTGTGCTCAACAGCAGCTTGACCGCCTCACTCAGCCTGGCCTCCACGTTCACACGCCTCCGCCGCGACGCATATGTCAGCGCGTTCATGCCCAACACGACACTTGCAGCCACCACGCGTCACACCGCTGAAGCCAGTACGCATTCCACCCGCAACGTTCGACACACTCGCCAAGAGAGCTCACATCGCTTCCTGCACGCACCGAAGTCATCAGGGCGGTGCCAATCACGCTCCTCGGCAACAAGATGCACCAGCAGGCGTCGGTACAGCTGCATCACATCATGCCACAGCGCTAAGTAAGACAGTGCTGGAACTCCGTCTGACAGTTGAGCAATGCAACAAAGCAGCCTTCTGCACTGCTGCACACCGCAACCAGCATGCACTGCAGCACAGAGGAGACGCCCACCACCACTTAATCTGTTACCTGCCTGGTGTGCCGCGTGCCTTTCATCACAGCATCACACATCCCAAGAGCCATCGCCTCTTCCCGCACTTCCTCAGCGATTTTGGACAGTCCCCCCTCCTTTGGCCTCACGCAGACACCGGCCGCCCACAGAGCAGGAGCCTGTCACTCACGACGTTGCACCCCTCCATTTCCCAGTCGACCGCACTTTTGCATCGAAGATCATCTTTTGACTGCATGCCCTCCCAGGCACTAGTTTCGCTAACGTGAGGCCGACACGAGACTCAACTGCTAGTACATGCATCCCCACCATAGCTCTCGCCAACCTATTTTACTTGGAAATCCTCAACTGGTGTGGAGCGCATGAGCTAGCATTCCGCTGCTTGGCGAGGTACAAGAGTAAGATAGAGCACTTGCCTTCCTGTCGCAGTTAGCGGTAGAGAGCAGTGATGCTGCACCCCGAACTTCAATCAGCTTTCACAGAGGCTTATGACCTCCGATTTGAGACCTTTCCACATGGAGGGAATTACAACTAGCAACTCGGGGCGTTGCAAGAAAACGTGAGCATTAATACCAAAGCACGTTGCCGGAGATTTGGGCACACCAATGTTTCTTGAAGACTTTTTAATGCATGTTTTGGATGTTGGGGTGTAACCCGGTACTCCTGGCGCCTTCCACGCGCCTGATAAGACGCATGCAATTCCATCGAACCGCATCGTGCTCCCACAACACGCTGGTGCGCGGCTGTCGGATACCGTTGTGCAACAGAAATAGCTTCTCATCGCTTACAATGCCGTGCAGTTGGCGTCGCCTGCCACAACATCATCAGAACCAACAGCAGCAGCGGTAGGCACATCACCGAGGATGTCACAAGAAGTATGGGGCTTACAAAAACGCATGAATGACCGTCCCACATTATTGCGCATTTCTCTCTCGCCCTGTGTATGTGCAACTGTGTTCGCGTCAAGCAAAATAAGACGACAGTGGGGAAAAGAAAACTGTGAAAGGTCCGACACAACATATGTACAAAAAGCGTGGCAGCAGACATCGTACCACGTAGCACACGCGTGAGTCCAAACACAACGTCTCAGCCGCACGTACAGACGCCACAAACTACTTTCAAAGCGTGCACTCTTGCCTGGTCACACTCGCATCCGCACAGGGGCGAGGAGTTATCGTACAGACCCAATCACGCTGCAGCACGGCGTGGGCGCAGACAACTTTTTATTCCCTCACTCGTTTCCACACACGAGCCGAGCACCGCTGAAACATTCACTGCGGTTCACAAGCACGCGAATGAAATCATGCAGGGGTCAGCTTTTGAGACCACATATGTCAAATGACCGGCACGTCGCGCGCGCCATTTCAATAAAATTCCGTTCTTCACTCGACAGCAGTGGTGACATGCTTGTTCGAAACAACGCGACATGAAGTACTTAGGAGTACCTCGGCACCAGTTCCCCTGACGGCGTGTCTGGCATCGAAGTCACGGGTCAAGCAGCAGCAGCAACAATATTCATTTAAATTTACACAAACGAACGCATCCCAATACGGCAACGAACGCTTCCTGTCACTGTTGTCTTCGTCTGTCCCGCGCTACGTCGCCATGAGGCAAATGCCTCCTTTCAAAAAATAAAATAAAATAAAAAAACACACATCGCAATATACAACGTAAAGCCACCATGAATCTGTTCGACACTCATGTAAAAAGTCACGCAATACTCCACCTGTGGCTTCCAAAAAATAGTACGGCGAGCGGTTGAAAAGCGTCAACAGCACGCTTATCAGTTGATAACGCAAAACAGATAAAAATGTGAACAGGCGCATAAAGCGAGCAAATAAGGGACGTACAGCAAACTTGTGTGTGTGTGGCCAATGTGTCCACAGACATGAACAACTTTTTCAAAAAACAGCTAGAGGACACCATCGCCTTTGGCATGGTAGTTTCCTTGATCTGCTCAACAACACAGATACCCAAGTAATCACTCTGCCACTCGTGCACCTAGACCGCAGTGAAGCTCCACCGCTCACCAACATCAAATTCGCAAAAGTAAGTGCACTGGCGACTGCACATGCAGTGGTCACAACGCTTTGCCACCGCCCATAGTGTGGGACACATTCGCACTGGCAGCTTATCCGACCTGCGAAAAAGTCCCTCTTGCTTGGCTCAGCAGACACCACAGCTGCACACGGCGGCACTCCCCGCTGGCCTACGCAACGCAGCACAGCACTGACGTGTTTCGATCCAAGGGCAATTCATCCGTGCGCACAACACGTTACCAACACTTCAGCGTTGCACAGCAGCACTCAGCCAACTCACCTTTTCTCGCAGCACCAAGGCACCGTCCTCTGCATATTCGCATCCTCCGCGTTACCGTTCGTGTCTGTGCGCACAAACATAGAGAGGATGTGTGCATGCGTGTTTACACCTTTGCAGGTGACTGAGTGCGATGCCGCACCTCCACACACGGCACAACTATCGTTGTGTTGTCAGCAAACAAAGCAGTGAAAAATAATGGCGATGACCATAAGACGCAAATCAGTACAACAGCGCAGTGGAAATGAAAAAAGGGAGGAGGAGCAAAACAGAGCAATTCGGTTTCATTTTTATTACCTCATGCTGGCAGTCAGAAGACGTCACCCCTGTGGGGATGTTAAGTGAAGGCAGAGATGCAAAAAGGTGAGAAATTAGTACAATAAAAGCACAAAGGACAAGGAATGCGCTCGACGTAGGGCAGAAAAACGGTCCATGCAGCCAATGAAATCGCATTACACTCAAAGCCAGCTGCTTGGTATGCGATTAGTACAATCATCATTAGTGGTAGCACATGTTCCTATTTTATTTTTCCTTCACCGAAAAGGTGAGATTTCCTCCAAGGCTGTCCACACCTGCGCCACATCAGCAGCGCGATGCCTGCACCAGCGGCAGCGACTGGTCGAGCTCCACCAGTCCTCCAACGCGCTGCCAGTGCTGACGTTCACATCACGGCTCACGTTTCGTGTTACACTGCTCACCTGGCTCTGCTGTTAAACAGGGGCTGTGGCGTTACGTTTCACTTCCTGCTCTTCCTCAGCGCGTCCGAGTTGCGTTACATCCTCACTTGTACATTTTGGTCCACAGCAGTCGAGTGAAGTCTAACCACATTGCTCAGGCTGGCCACCGCGCTCTCACGGCTCCACCTCGATTCCTCCATTAGGACTTTGAGCTGATCCAAAGCGAACACACAATGAATACGCTTCAGAAGGTCACAATTCGCGTGCACGCCGGCCGTCATGCTCGTCACAACCGCCCAGAGGCGCTTCACTGCTTCCTCCGACTCACTGAAGTTGTTCAGTGCACTGCTGACCTCCTCAACCACATGGTGCAACGGCAGACGACCACCAAGCCGTGTTACGTTACGACACTGCGAGACACTATGCCCGAATTCCCTGTCATGGCTCATTGACACCTGAAGGCTGCTCAACGTACCGCGGCTCACCGCTGCCTTCTCGCTCAAGATGTTTTTGTCCCTTGATGGCAGGCAGCGTTTTCATGCCAGTGCGAAGCCCATTAGCGCGCGAGAAGAGTGTCACCCTCTCTCAGCTTCCCAAAACCGTTCAGTAGCGTGGGAAGCATCGGCTGATCATGAACATAGTTCTTAGGTACGCGGCCGCCAACGCCCAGCAGCTCGCTCGCCACTGCTGTGAACTGGCTGTGGAGTGTGGTGAGGCTGAGCGGCGGGTACATTGCTATCGTGTTGTAACATCCCTGCGGTTGCGGGGCGCCACGCAGTGCAGCGCAACGGACCTCTGCCGAGCACCCAGCTGAGTGGCAAACGAGCTACAACGGCTCGGGGCACCCTCAACGCCCTACGCGGCACTCGCAAGGCCTTCGCTGCCGTCCCTGTTCCTCTTCTGTATAGCCGGACGCTGCCCGAGAAGCCATGCCTTACCCACCTCCCTCTCGCAGAGTTCACATCTGCGGCCCAGCTCGTAGCGAATCATCGCCAGCCGCATGTTGGTACAAAGTAAAAGGGACGCCTCCTCATTTTTCTTGCTGGACCGCTCGCACGCATGGGGGCATGTGTTGCTGTACAATGGCATAAACGACTCTCCATGGTAAGAGCAACGAACGGCGCACGAGGTACGTGAGGTACGGGCATGGTAAGCGCTGCAGCTGCCGTAGGCGAGTGCCCCCTGCAACAGCGACACAGAAGCAAGCAGAGGGGCCTTGACTCAGCGCGGCTTCATTTGCTCATCTGACTGGGCTGTTACTTCTTCACAACTCGCGTTCGCTGACCGTTGGGGGATGTGAGAAAGGCCGCCTAGTTAGCAACTGAAGGCGAGAACCAAAACGTGCGGACAGTGACACGACCAAGGCAACTCGCAAAAAACGGCACGCGCTTGCAAAGGTCTGCGAGTCCATGGAAGAGGACAGAAAGAAAACGATCCGTGTTCCGGCGCCTCGTCGTGCTGCATGTCGCAAAGGCAACGCCGTCACTTTTTAGGTCAAAGAGGTGCTGCATTTTATGCCGATGTTAGAGCGTGCCTCGAGTGAAAATGCAGAAGCAAATCAAAACGAGCCTACGCGACCGCGCACACCGAAAAACATTCCACTCACCAGGGAAACTAACAGCAAAGACGATGTGTTTTGTTCACACGAAGACGCCATGCAAGCACAAACGTACACGAGGCATTTTGCCTGCACAAATGGGGTGTGTCGCTCGCTGACATCTCACATCTCATCGACCAGTAAGGCAGCAGCAACCGTGTCTGCTGGAAGTGAAGCGGTTCGGGAGAGTGCAAGACGCGCGGTAACGTTGCGTGGCATGAAATGTTTGCGTCGAGGACAAACAGGCGCCCATTTAAAAGATAAACCGCTCCTAACACCGCAGATTGCACAGCTCTGATGCACCTTGCCAGCTGCGTGCGACGCGAACATATTTCGCATGCCAGGCACGAAGAAAACAGAAGGAGCAGAGGTGCTGCCGACTAAACGAGTCTGCATTCCGTCAATGCAACGTCAGGCAGTGGCCGCGAAGTCATGTCTCAACAGCTTGCGTGTGCAGTTGGTCAAACCACCACGCAGGGCACACTCATTACAAACAAATTCATGCAGGTGCCACAACACACATGGCCCAACGTCGTGCTGGGAGTCCTCCATGTTGCTAATTTATTCCACATTTGGCTTGACGAGCCTCAGTACCAGTCGCACAGTATTGTCGAATGAGCACCGACTCCCACAGCGAAAAGCAACTCGGTTATGCGGCTGCGTCACTCACGTGCCACTTGACAGACGACGACGGGGACCACCATCGCATTCCTCTCTACAGACACACGGGGCGACGACGCTGCTCGCGTGGCTTTTAGACAACGGGCGTGGCACGCTAGCCAGAGTGCGGGAGTCACTCAGACAAAAGCAAGCTGAACATTTGCCGGTGCATCACACACCAACAACACTGCAAGCCACAGCGGTATCGCCAGCGCATCCGTCACAGACCGTTACTCACCACGCGTGCACCTTCCCACTTGTACGTGCGGTGTCACACGGTCACGGCGCCGAGGGGCATGAAGGCATGCGCGGCAAGCAGGATTGGTGCGGGCCTCAACAGCTGTGGCACTCATCCATTGTGGTCGCGATGCAGCACATCACTCGGCCAGGGGCATTTCCTCGCTTACAGTGACGTGGACGATTAAGCAGGCAACACATCCAACTCTGTGCATCAGTGGGCTGCTCCCAACGCGTAGCGTGCACTTGGTCGTGTCTTGTCCCACAGCAAAAGCTACTATGGTGGCCACCCACGTTGGTGCTTCGCGTGATTACGCGATGTCGTCAGTGTGCAAAACGAGTTGCAACACCACTGCGACAAGCAAGGCAAGCAAGTCTCGGCGGCACGCGCACCGTACCGCACAGCGCAACAACGCGAACAGCCATGCGAGTCACAGTACACACGCAGGGAAGGGTGATTGCATCCACCATGGCGGTGCTTGCCGTTGCTGGTCCCAAAGCGCGCTCAGCACGAAGGTGGCCCGCGCACCTGGCGTTGTCCTTGGGAGAAGAAACATTAAATAAACAGGGGAGATTGGACAGACCGTTTTGCCGCAGGTGCGATTGAGTCACCACAGAAAGCAGGTGTGTGGAATACGTCAGCACAGCGTGAGGGAATTGGACGTGGTGACAATGCACAAGCGTGAGGCATCTTCACATGCGACTCCAATATTATTGGTAGGTGAGTTGAGTGAGCATGCACCACGCACCATATGGCGATGCGGAACAAAGCATCTCAAACAAACGCCGCGGAATGCAGCACGTGCGTGGTGGTCGATGCCTTCGGTGTGTGGCGCGTTATCGGCCTGCACAACCCGCGAGACTACCGCAGGTCACGACACGTGATGAAAAAGTGGGTAGAGCAGACATTAATACAAAAACAAACGCTTAGCAAAAGACGAGGCAGCACGTGGGAGACGTTCGAGAACACGGTGCACAGCTACGCCAACGCCCTGCGTGCTTTCAGTCTCACTCGTCAACACTGCAGCTACACGCCGCTGGTGTGCTGCAAAGTCAGTGCGGGGCAGATGCACATCTGTAATAATAATAATTAATAAAACCAAACCAATTAAGCACGGAGAAGCGACCAATTACCCGTCAGACTTCGTTATGAGACAAAAGCGTCTTCACTAGTCGGCACAAGTAACTGAGGGAAACGCATGTGGCCCATCACAGGACCTGCAAACTGTTTGTTATCTTAGACCTAGCGGTATGGCCGTGCCGCTATACACGAGCCACGCACACACGCGGCTACACGAGTGCCATGCACACGAAAAATAACTCCCACGCTGCTGAATAGTGAGCCAGTCGCGTGGCGTGTTGTGAGACACCATCTGACTCATCAGCACTGGAACAATACAAAGCAGCATCACAAATACGGGGCGCGCGATGTCAACAACATGAACACCACAGGCATCAATCACGGTCAACCACGGTAACACCATTCTCCCGCAAGGTGGAGCAAACACAAGATGGTAAACGTACAAGCGTAGCGGATATGTAGCGCAAAAATGGCAACTCGCTAAGAGCTTCGAAACCATATTCAATATTTCGGTCATTGTCAAGCAAAAGCTTCTCCAACCGCTCCATCTTCCGTATGAAAGACAGGTCAGTGAGGAAGTCGCAATATGAAATGTCCAAGCACTCAAGGACATTATATTCGGGTATTTTGAAAGACTCATTAGTCACATTGCAACCTGACAATTCGAGGTGGCGCAGAAGAGGCGGTATGCCAATCACACCCCCTGGCGGTAACGTGAAAAGTGCAATGTGGAGCTCCTCCAGCGACTTCATATCCGCCAGGGGAAGCAGGTCAGTTGGATAGTAACAGAATGCCAAAGAAAGCTTAACTAAAGTGGTGCATTTCGATAAAGACTTCACACCACAAGGGTACTTGGATGTGGAGAGCGAAAGGGTGCGCAAATGAGGCAATTCGGACAGCTCGTCGAAGTTGATACACACCTTGCCGCTGTAAATTTTAAGCTCAACAAGTGTCTGCATCTTTTTTATGAAAGACAGCGTGATATTTGATCTACCAGCACAGTACAAATTCAGTTTCGTAAGTCCAAAGGGGAATACTGAGACGTGCTCCTCATGTTCAAAATAATCCGCTCTTCTCAACGATAGCCCACGCAGGCTTTGAAGGCGAGAGAAGTCGTACTTTTCAGATGATGCTTCGTCATTGCACAGCACATCCAACTCCTGCAGCGTCGCTATCCCAAGCACTGGGGTGATGTCGGTGATGTTCCAGCACGAGGCCAAGTCAAGCATCACAAGACTGCGTGACGTGCCGAGTCCCACAACACAGCTATCGGTAACACGTGTGTGCTTCAAGTTTAGAACGCGCAGGCGTGGAAGCCTCCCGAGGTCACCGGCGCCCTTTTCGACGCAGCTACAGTTGCTCAGGTTCAACTCCTCGAGCGTCAAAACATTCGCAAGGGGGGAGACATCAGTTAGACCGTGAGAGTATGAAATATCGAGCTTCTCAAGAAATGCGCATTTACCGAGCGCGAGCAGGGTGCTGTCGTCTATAGCTGTGCGACAAATGCTAAGAATGCGAAGGCGCTGCAGTCGAGCAAGATCCGCCACATTGCGTGTTTTCAAAACACAATACGAAAAGGAAACCTCCTCCAGCTCCTCCATCTTCAACAATTCAACAATTGGTAGTGAGTAACAATGCTGAGACGAATACGTCCGAAGCTTCATGCAAGACACTTCTGCTGGTACACCGTGAGCGCACGAGCACTTTTTGGGACCATGCAGAACGCGAAGGTGCGGTAGGCACAAAAAAGCACAAACATCCACCTTGAGGCGCGAATCGCTCATGTCCAGTTCCTCCAGAGTGTGTATTTTCACAAGGTCAGAGCGTCGGCATCGCACATGCACGACCGCAGAAACAGCGACACAAGGCTCTTGCACCTCCCCAGTGCGCGCATGCATGCGGTATCAACAGCGGTCTCGCTCAGGTCCAGCACACGAAGCCTCGGAAGCTTGTGAATGCCGTCCACATTCGCCACAGGCCTTGTGCGAGCAAGCGACAGCTCCTCGAGCGATGCTAGCGCGAATAGCGGTGCAAGGCCTGACGGACACGAGCAGCCAACAATGCTCAGCTTCCTCAAGGCACACACATCCCAGCGCACGCAGATCCTGTTGAAACAAAATCACCTTGACGAACGTCAGCTCCGTCGTTGTGGGTGAAATCGATGCGGATAACACATAACTAATGCAATTATTTGAAGGTATATCGGCTTGTAGAGAGATCTGCTGCGTGCGCCACCTCGTTGTTCCACATCGAGCGCTTCAACTGCTGTATTTTACGTTCCACCAGCGCAGCGCGAGAGCACAATACATCATGTTCCCTCACCAGGGCCCTTGCTGAGTCATCCACGTGTGCATCGTCCGGGCGGGTGACAGCAACGTGGCTCTGCTGCACTGCTTCGGTTTCGGCGCCGTGGATCGACGAGCCATTGCTCCACAAGGAGCGGCACATTTCTCCACCAACATCGCGCTCGCGTCGCTTCATACCCGGCCATCCTCAGCAAAGCGAGTGAAAAAGCTGTGTCTTTCTTATGGATATGAGAAAAGGCAAAAGCATAACGTTAAATAACACACACCAGTCAGCAAAAGCAATCAAACGCCACAACAAGGACAAGCATCACAGCAAGGTCTCCCTTTAACAACGGCCCACCCAACGCCAAACTCACACGAACAAAACCGACCGGGTAACATCGGAACAGTCACACACAAACACCGTTATTCCAGTACCCGGTAAAAGCGTGCACGCGCAGTCCGAAGTGCGTGCTGACGCCAGTGCATGAAGCATTTGCAGTGCAGGACCGCCACTGACGGTGCCAACGTTGTAAACGGCCACACACACACCGGCAGTGGGACGTTAACACAACACAACACACGCGAACAACAGTAGGGACTTGCAAACAAACACACACACAAGCACGAAGCGGCTGTTTGTCTGCAAAGGCAGCACCTGAAAACTGCGAGGCACAAAACAGCGTGCGTGAAAGCAGGCATTTTGCTAAGGCGTGGCAAGGCACCTGTGCGCGGTGTGTGTCAGTGACGCAACAAGAACGGATCGCCACCGTAAGCATGAGAGGCGCACAGCAACCAAGCTGCTCTTGGTTGTTTGACACGGCGCATTGTGACGCTGTTGGTGCCTCCGTACCCCCAACAAGCCAACGTTATTAATTTCAGCCGCACTCTGCAGGGGTGAATGACAAGAGGATCAGCATGTGCCAGCGGGCCATACACACAGCGCCAGCACTTCTACTGGAGTGCCGTTGACTGGGACACAGCAGCCACCAACATCAAGATGCAGTGTGTAGCGCGAAGCGCAAGTGCTGCCCCTCGCTCATTGCATGAAGCGATACACAACAAAGTTCGGGTAATCGTGTCACGTGCTGCTATGGCAACACACGATCAGCATGGCAAATGACATTCAAGTTGGGATGCTCGTCGTCGCAACGGTTTGTGCAGGGTTGCGTGCTCAGCGAAGGACACCGAAGGGGCGAAAATAGACGGGACTGCGAAGGCAGCGCACGAGGATGTAAATGAATCAACGTACAAAAGGAGTGCCGTCAACCGCCAGACACATAAGCGCCTTCATTCTATTTTAACGTGCCGCGTGCTTGCTTCTCGTCGTGACGGCGCGTGTGTGAAATATCCGTCCGCTCTGTTTTGCCGACAAAAAAGATGGGAGCAGCACCTGCCACTGCCACACTTGCACTTCACCGCACAGCTAAAATAACGAGTGCCAATGGCAGCTATGGAAAGCAACAAGCAACAAGAGCGAAGTGATGTGTTCGCACGTTCAAAACTCGGCAGCGCACCCATGCGTATTTCACGTGGCTGCCATGAGCGACCGGAGTGCATCATTGCACAAGCCACGCAACCAATACACCACAACATGACAAGGAGAATAAACACGCGTGGCCACCAGCCACAATAAATAACTTCATCTGGTAACCACAGCACTGCCAATTTACACAACAAACTAACCCAGTGGGCTGGGGAAGGGGCATCAACACCAAATCCGTCGATTAGCGGCATGAGATGTGGCTCGCAGTCACACACGGTCAACACGCTTACGACATCGTCGGATGTATCGCCTGCTGATGGGACAAAGCAACAAAGCACATGCGAGACTAGCACGTTTCTTTTCACATCGTACACGCACCGGTGGTTGCGGGTGCTCCGTGAGGGAAATGCCAGGAGTGCGGGAGGCGACGACACAAAATGAGGACACCGTGAACGTGCAAGGAGCAAGGCGCAAGTGGCACACCACAAAGGGCAAAACATGTTGGAACAAGCAAAAAAGAAATGGTGAGGCTCAGTGAGCACGCTGCTTGCTCGGTGTCACATTTTGCTCCGCAAATGTTGCACTCTGGCAAAGCACAGGAACATTCGCATCCATCGCCTGTAGCCGCTCCACAGTCACACAAATGGCGTTACACCGCACCATCGGCTTTGTGACAGCCTCCCTCATACGCACATTCGCCCTCACGGCAACGTCTGCATGTGACTCGGATCCCTTTTCGTGCATCCACACACACGCCCCTCACACTCAGACACGAACGTTCAGCCAATAGGCGGAGCTGTGCCATCTCAGCATTTACGCCCGCGCAATCACCGCCACGAATTTTGAGTAGCCTATGGAAACACTCTCTTGCTTCCTCAGGTGCAACAATTTTACAGCAGGCTCGCCCAGGCGTCATTCACGTCAGCCAACAAAGCTAACGGACGAGTGTCCAGGCACACGAAGTGATTCCTCAAACTGCACCACGAGCTCAAAGTGCAGACTTCGCACTACCTTCAGGGAGACGGAGACGGTCACTTGCTGTCACACAAAATTGTGTTTCTTTTGCTCACGCAGCACTGCCAGCAGCCGCGCGAACAGCTTCGTGCCCCTCACCCACACACACACACAAACGCTCATGCAACTGCCAGGCGTTCTCGTGAATTGTGCGTGTCGCGTTTAGCCAGTGTCACGGTCGCGATTCCCTCCGTTGAAACACCGGTGCTTTTGGCGCCCCTCAGCAACACGCTTAGCATGCTCGTGCCTGTCTTTGTAACAAATAACACTGACGTCGACACATAGTCGTGCAGTTTCTGCTTACTGTTGATCAGCAGGCACAACTGCGCCTCGACACCTTCCATGCCTCGCATTGACCTTCGCTCTTTTCGGCACTTTTGTCAGAAGCTGTTCTTTCAGTGCAGGGCCAACGAGCGCTTTGCACAATCGCACCACAACTGCACCACACTTGCCAGTCGACTGCAAACAGATGCCCACGCATCGCGCTAAGGTCGTCGTGGAACACCTCCTCACGCTTTTGAAGAGAAGTCAAAGAATTTCGTGGCGCTGTAGTGCTTCACTAAATTTCCACACCACCGTTCAATCGTCACACCGCTAAACTCGGAGAGTTGTTTCAACTCCCACAGTGCCACCGAGCCTCGCTTATACAGCAATTGCTAATACGGGGCGTCGATGAATTTACGTCCACTTCTCGCGCACTCGAATATTAAAAAACATCGCAGAAATGGTTTTCAATTTCACACTATCATGTCGCTCTCTTCTGAGAAAGCAACCAAACTCACCGTTCTACCTCACAGATGCCAGCAAGAGAACCTTCATAGCGTCAATGGCCTTTTATGCATGCATCCTCGTCTTCCCCTTCTTTCTGCCGTTGTCCTAACAGCAGCAACATCAAGCTGCAGCTGCCCATCGTTCATTTCAAGAAAACACGTGGCACACTCATCGTCCGCTTTACATTCCGCTGCCTCGGCGTATTTACTCAACGCCACGGTCACTTGTTCACCGCACTCCTGAGGTGCGCAGGCAACAGAAAGCCAGCGCAAAATCCACACAAAAAGCTCCGGCACTTCGATTCATTGAGGCCCGCACCCGTTTCCTCAAACATATTCGTCGCATCACACGACACCTTCATTGCTTGCACAACACCAGCGGTCGCACCGAGCACCTCCACCTCAGCACTCATCAGCAACATCACGAGACAGCTCAGCAGCGCACGCATCACCGGCACAGCGGTTTCAAGGCAGTGCTTCACCCACTCTGCACACGCCTTGTCTGTTGTACATTTTGGACTCACTCAGCAGTGCTTGGCACACAACACGAAACTCGCCATTTCATCTCAACGACACGCGTGCCAGGAGCATCTGGCGTCTTCACAAACAAATTGTGAGTCACATTACAGCAGCTCACCATGACCGTGATGTTGGCATGCTCATTCACGACACCAGTCAAGCGGCTGAACACGCTCACGTACGTCGCGACCACAATGCCGAGACAGAGAGTAGCCCGTGTGGTTCTTTGTTGCTCACCCACTCGCAATCAACTTTGGTGATGAGGTGGGCATTTGGCTGCGGGACCAAGTGCTGTGCGGTCCGGTCACTTCAAACGGCCTCGCGTACTCCAGCAACGCCGCCATCCCAGCCACTGCTTCGTCCCATTCGACGCATCGCGCAACGCACACACAACTCGAGCTCGCCCAGGCACCGAACACAACTCCTCGGTTTGACCTCCGACAACACAGCACACGCCTTCTCCGGGTTGCGCCTTGGCAGTCATGCACGAACTTCATGCCGCTGATCAAAAGGGTCAAAGCCACGTTGGAAATGCCCATTATCAATCACCCAGATACGGTGGGCGCACGTACAGACGTGCGGTGCCTGCTCAATCGCTTCAAAGGCACGGAAGACATTCTGCTCAATGGCGCTCGTAAACTTCCAATTGACACCCACGACAGTTCATATTTCAGCTGTCGCCACTTTTAATCATTTGATCACTTCACTGGCACTCAAAAGCACTCAAGCACCGCTTAGCGTTGCCGAGCACGTTCCAGACAGCGACATCCATCTTCATCGCTCCGTTGCGCGGCAAGTGGAAGTGACATCCCAGTCAACGAAGGCGCGCACTGTTTTGCAAAGCGGTATGAGGTAACTTTTCCTCGATGCCGCACTGACTTCATCCGAAACGAGTGTGTGCACGCTCCACAGCACGCAAAACAGAAACTGCCGACCTCAAATCGAGCAGGCAAGCCGCACGGTGGTCCTCAACACACGGTGCTACTGAAATAGGTTTCAGATCGCTAAGGTTCCATTGCACAACACTCGGGCCTTACGTAGCAGAAAGCAACACACTGCAGGAGCTGTGAATTTCATTAGAACTGGGAACAATGGCAGATGGCGCAGGCACAGCACCATGCCGGTGAAGCACACACGGTTAAATGCACTGCCAGACACAAACACAGCAACAGCGCCTCAGCAGAGTCAGCTGACTGCACGCTCCTCACGTCGGCTGCCATCATCCAGCAGGAACAGGTGCAACGCCATTCATGTGGCACCATCACGCAGTCAAAGTCAGTGAAACGTATTGATGAGCGCAATGCGTGCGAAACTATTAACGGCCACTAACGCGCGTACAGCTCCCCACGCCTGTGGCCACAGCATGGCACAACACAGCCACTGCAGCCCAACGCAGATGAGCAGCAGCTTATTCGCTGCGCCACTCATTCAGCAGGCCTGGAGTGTTTGTTTAGTGAGAATGTGAGTGCAAAGGAGGCAGAAACAACAGAAACGTAGGCACAGTAAAGATGCGCAAGACAATACGCTCACAAAACAGCAGTCCGTCCTTTGGGCAATAAAGCGGTCACTGAAACAAACAACTCAACGCACGCAGGCACAACACCAATGCGTTGAGCCTCTTACTACCTCAAAGCAGGTCAACGTATAGGCATTTGAGAAATGAACACATAGCTCATTACAACTGAAACGCCGCTTACTGGCATCGCTGTAACGTCATTGCACTGTTCCATGATTTATTGCTTCCGCCTTATACACAAACATACATACACAAACTAGCAGTGACGGTTTTACATTCCATTAAAAAGGTATGCCGCAATATTCACTTACAGCAGGCATGCATTGCTCACCCTACAACCTCACCAGCGTGAACAGCTGGCTCCACAGCTCAGTGCAGCTGTGTCAACACTCTTCCTTTTTTTTCCGCTTGACCACAGCCAGTCGGTTTCTCTCCTCCAGTATTTGCTTCAGACGACTCAAGACATTGATGTCACTCAAAATGCGTTCGAGTTGCTTTGCAGGATCTCTGTGCAGCAGTTTGCTCGTAATGTTGTCAGAAACGTTACGCTGTATCCAACCAAAATGATCAATGCTGCCAATCGTGTCCATGTAGTCAATGAACTCATTCTGTAAACGACAGCAAACCTACTTGCCTCAGCGTAGTTCAGACAAGACGTGAAATATCTCTTCCTTTCCTTTCTTGGTTGGACGCACTGGCCGCATATTGACGAAGAATTCTCAACCAGCCTTTTGAGGATGTCAACGAGGAGCTGTGTGTCGCCCTGCCAACATTTCATCATAATTCAGTCGACAGTGTCATTGGCCATTGTCTTTCCTTCTTCACAGTATAGGAAATTGCGCAATTTGCCTTTCGTGTTAGAAGGCGAAACCTGTACAACTCCACTCTGCTTCATTATTGGAGCTGCGGCTACGCTAATAGCACTGATGGCGTTGTTCATTTCACCAACTACTGCAGCACCGTTACGCAGAGCGGAAACAAGCAACCATCACTTGTCCGTCCATTTTGCTTTCCAGCTCAGCCACAGCATCAAACTGCCTCTTCACACCACACAGCACCTCCCGGGCATCCTACATGTTGTCAAGTGTGCCATCGTTCTCCAGTTTGGCTCGCTCGCCACCGACGTTAATAAAAAAGCCGAAACTCTTCATAAACTGCGTCAATTCACTCAACCGCCGCCCACGAGGAAGTTGCACCACCTCAAGCCACAGACACAGCAGCGACGTTACACACGCTGTTTCATTTAGCTTGTTGAGACCGTTTTCCATCATTTGCATCGGATCACCTGGCACGCTTCCTTCACTCTGCGCTGGGACTGCGCACACAGAGCGGCGCAGCAGAGAACAATTCGCAACGCCATCTTTCCGTGTGAAACAAGTGAAGGAGAAAAAGAGGTGCGGTAGCGGTTCAGAGCCAAGGGGTGCAGTCCCAAATGCGCGTTGCAACGTCAAAGTGCTGGTTGTGCTCAAACATCACAAATGTTAGTGCGAAGTTTGCGACGAATAAAAATGGCAAATGAACCAATGAACAAGGAACAATGACATGCATGCTTGTGTGACAAATGATTTCACACACTGACACGCACACATAGAGCTATGAGTGTCGGGCTTCATACAATTTTAACCCCAGTCACAAGTAACGAGAGCACACAAAGCAAAAAGGCGGCACGTGAAGGGGCAACTCTCCACACACGCGCCTCACAAGTCATCCACAGCGGCGTCAGATGACACAAAAGAGGCACAGCAGCGCTCACAAGGCGTGTTGCAGCGAGGCACCACGTCACCACTGCCACGCTCAGAAGTGGCCTTGCAACACACAAGCACATCAGCTCACCGTGCCATCGGACCCGCAACGCGTCAGTGCAAATACTCGTTAGGCACAGAACTACGTCTCGTCATGCTTCCCCGTGTTTCGCGCTCAAGTGGCACGCTCTCCGCACTGCCTACTCGCAACCTGCGACACGGGCGGTGCGAGCAGGCACATCGGGTTAAGTGTTGTGGGCATCACGCTAACGTCACGCAACGCAGGCATGCAAACTCGGGCACTGCTTCGCGTCGTGCAAATAAGCTTTCGTCGCATCTGATAAAGCGGCACATGCAGCGAGCAGCGTCACAAGGGCAATTGACAGCTAAAACGCCATGGAGCATGTGCAGGCTTCATCGCAGGATGGTAGCGAGACGCTGCGCGCGCGAGCAATACCACCCGAGTGTAATGATACGGTGGCCACAACGCTCACCAAGAAAAAGGTGAAAGAAACAAGCTGCGCAGCACAGCAACAGCAACAGCCTCGAGTCATCAAAGGCGTGCTTCATGGTAGAGCAAAGTGGGACTTTTGTGTCCCCATACTTGAAAAAGTGTAGATACGCGTCGTGGAAGAAATGAGCTGTCCGCAACTGCAATGCACAACGCGTAAGACAACGTGGTACAGCCTTCTGCAGTTAGCAGTTGTTTATCTGCTGTGCGTGCTCAACAAAAATAGACAGCACTTTGCTCAGCCTTCACCTGGAACAAAAGTGTAACAAGCTGACGAGAGGGAGGCAGTTTAGGCAGTTGAGCAGGCAACGTAACGCGTCACAGAGAAAGGCCAAAATCCATCACAAAGTGAAAACGATGTCTGAATGATTATAACCGACGAAAGGGAGAATTAGAAAAGCGTTTTACACCCTCGCCTCCCATGCGAATGTTTAGAGGAGTGATGAGTGAGATATTTTGTTGTTTAAAGTGGTATTTTTAGATGTTGATCGTACAAGAACACAAAAGAAACATTTAAATTGTGTAGGCGAGGCTGGTTCGTTCTTTTTGAAAGCTCTCCGAAAACCCAGCCGTGTGCAGTGGCGCGCGCTTACATAGCTCCAGTATCACACTGGAGCGCGCGATAACCAGTTGATTGTATTTATTATGAAAGAAAACATTGATACACATCCACGTGGTTAATTCCCGTCCTCTTACTTCAACGAACAACTCGATCAGTTACGCACCGCCTCGTCACATTATTCCATTGTATCTCAGCGCTGGTGTTTACAGACACTTCTGCGACGACTAACATGTCCAAAAATAAAATGAAAGCACCACACACCGCACAACGGTCCATCATCGCGCGGTGTAGTTAATAAGCAGTGTGACGGTTAGAGACAAGTTACATATAAAGGTTAGCTAACATCCACGGTTTAGTGGCTTGACTTGCGTGGTTTGAGGAGTAACTGGCCAGATAAGCTAAATAAACACTTGCATTTGTCAGCGCAACTGACGCCCCGTATCACACACCACCAACCCCACTTACTGCACGAACAAAACAGTGACTCGCTTTGTAGAATGTGTTATTTAACACCAACCACACACCCTTCCTCATTGGAGGAGAGTGCCGCCCTTACGAAGTGAAGTAACACAACATACAGCACGCTCTCTCCTGTCTGACGTGCGCCGCCCGTGATGAAGTACGTCACATTTCCGTCCACCTTCTTTGTCACTCCATTTTGTCTAGGACCGCTCAAGCCTCCGGGCAATGAACCGCCGGTGTTATTGCGGGCGTGTGCGAGTTGTTTTCGTCCGCCCAAGCTATCAGTCATGCCGCACGCTCACCCGTCACGTGTTCACCCTCTGTGTTCTCCTCTGGTGCCTCGCCATCCGATTTTGACGTGTTGTCCGTATGAGGAACTTGTTGCGTGCTGCGCTTTGGTGTCTGATCTGTTTCCCTGACGCCACCGCTCACCTCACCTAGTTTATTTTTTGGCACGCTTTGCATCTCCGTCGTATCTTTACAAATATCTGCACAATCCTCCATAGTCCCCATCATTTGGCCGTACCCCGCGCGCGCAAACATGCACACAAGTGCGCGCAGATTTCCAAGACTGTGAAACGGACCTCCTATCTTCATCACTACCCTCCCATAATAGTAACCACTAGCATCAACTATAAACGGCCCACCAAAATCCCCGTTGTGTCCATAGCTATCATATTCCGTGTGTTCACAACTCGTGGATCCCCTTCCGACTTGCGGTTCCACGCCATTAAACCATTTGACAAGGGTGCCATTTTTCGAGAAAAAACTCGAGATGAATTTGCCGGTGTCATGTGAATTCAACGTCTTAAATGCAAGGCAGTCGTTCCAGCAGCTCCGCGCATCTTTAGAACATGGAGTATCTGTCTTCTCTACACTAAGCCAACATCCTCGCTGATGGTCCGCCTCGCAGACGTCCCACTTGCTCTGGGAATTGATGAACGCGTACACCAATGATCGCGCAGCAAATGTAATGTGGTTGGCACAGCACTCATCACACTTGTATTTGTCTCCAGGAATTTTAAGCACGTGTTCCGCTCTTTACAGATGGTGCAGACCGCTGTAGAACTGACACATCTCATCCATCTCATCGGTGTATTTCAGTGGGCTGCCGGCGTGCAGTGACGACGGCGGAGCACAAGACAACACACAATGCCGTACAGAACTTCATGCCTTACCTTCCTAAACAATTTAACAAACAAACAAGAGAGATGATGATGATGATGATGATGATGATGATGAGACAAGGCCGCTTGTTTGCAAGCTCGTGCTAAGACTGAGAGGGTCGTTCCGACAGAAAACGCCACGAGCTGAGGCTCGCATATAGCAGCACGGTTTTGCTGGAACAGCATTCTCTCAATACGCGGACAACATAAGCAAACAAGACGTGGTGCGCGGGGTATTGTCAGCCGTGCAGTTCACCACATAGATGACGTCAACCCCATGAGAGCACATTCGCGCTGCCGCAAAAGAAGCGTTTGAAAACAGGAACCGATATTACACACAACACCAATGCGTCCTGCAGCTCCCGACACCGTCCGCGCGCTGTCACACAGGTAGCTGCGGGAGCAGAATAAGTTGCACCTTTCCCAAACCGTCGCCTGCAACAAAGGTCTAATATAAGGACCTGCAGATGATTAACAATTAAGTGGGTAATACAGTACACAACAGAGAAAAGACAAAATCCATCACTAAAAGACAATGTTTGAAAACCATAACCAACGAGAGAGAAAAACGAGGAAGTGTCTTACACCCTCGCATCCAGTACAGAAGAGGGTGGGCAGGTTACGTTAAAGACGCCAATTGTAGACGCTGATCGTGCAAAAACACTGGAGAAATAATTAAATTGACTAGGCAAGGCTGACCCATTCCTTTTGAAAGCTTTTCGGGAGAAAACGGCAGAAACACCAATCAGCTTCACTGAGACACATTACTCGTGGAACGCATTCACAGTCAAACGTGCACTCCACCGTGTTAGTTTCTGTACTCCGCTAGCGACACCACTTCGTGTCTCACAAGAAGGTTGACACCATACGTTGTTCGATGAGTAAGATGCGGCATCACTCAACGAGCAGGCGCTAGTTTTTGCCACTCAGTGCACAAAAAGAGGGCATACGAGCAGCTACCAATAAAAAGAGTAAAGGAAATTGCTTGACAGCTGTGAATATGACTCGAAAGGGGGATCGCAACCAAGATATAATTCGCGTAACGCAATTGTAACTATATTTTCTTCCTAGTTGATGCAATGGATTGGTCGAATGTCACGCTAAACATTTCGCGTGTGGTATTTTGTGGCTGAACAGCAGGGGTATAAAAAGTGCGTAATGGAATACTTCTGAAAGCATTAAATAAACGCCATTTTGTTTCGTATGACACATATTAACCACACAGAGGGGAACACAATTAAAATAAAAGAAGATAGCGAAACGAAAACAAGGTAGGTGGTGTTTGATCCAGGAAAGTTGACAGTTCGGCAAGTGATCAGATGCAGCACCATGAATGGCTCATGAGCAATGAACAGGAAAGCAGCTTAAAGCGAATCAACCAACAAACGTACGACTTGTGTGCAAAAATCACCAGACATGATGAGAAAATGGAATGAGACGACAAACTATTGTGGAGTCGAGGAGTAAGCAACATTATGCACTTAGCACGCGGGATGGCGATATTTGTGCGAGAGGCGTGGTGTGTGTTAGAACTATTCACTCTGAATTATCAGTGTTGGAGTGATACTCCACTTGGATGGTGACACAGCATACAAACAAATAAAATACAACAATGTACTGTGAGAGCAATGCAATACCACATGGAGGCTATTAAATTTTATCATCCATGTCTCTCGTCTTGGTGCTTGGTAAAAATAACGTCCAACGTCCTATAAATCAAAGAGGTCAGTCTGTTTGCGTGGTATAAACACCTTGCTGAAATGACGCGGAACACAGAGGTAGATTACGCAATTTCACAGGGCACCGGGAGCATGGCTGCTGTGCACGTTTGTTTGATTATAAATGCAATATCCGCACAGCATCCTCAATTGTTAAAGGGCTCCGCGGGAAACAATAGAATATGGCGAGCGAAATGCAATATTATAGCCGAATGAGCGCATGGTGAAATGGACCTCGGTTAATGCAGTCACCGCAAATTTCTTCCGCCTACTATCGCGCTTGGTATCGAAAGCTTGGATAAACAAAATACATGATTGCATATCGCAATTTGCATCCATCGTTTACATCAGAGACAACAACAATATCTCATGTGGGAAACGCGTTGTTGCCTGTAAGCGATGCAAACAACGAGTGCGAAAAACAAAATATCAGCGCAGAGTTCGCCGGTCCAATACCCAGCATCAAACACATCGGTAGTAGGTGATGTTGCGTGCAAGGTGACGTGTCACCATGGAGTTCTTTTGCGACACCCTGCGCGCAAATAGGCATCGTAAACAAGCGGGTAAGAGCATATGCATAATAGTACCGCGTGCGGTTGCTTGGATCTTTTCCTCGTTAGTTTTGGACACCTGATCCTTCAGCTTATTCAGCGCACAGTTGCTTTTGTATCGGCAGCAGAGTCTGTGGTGTGCTCCGCTGTTGTAACGCACTCCTCGTTCCAGCGAAGGCAGGGTATTAGAAACCACCTACTCCCTCTTCGCGCCGCTCGTCCCTCAAAACACACTCAAAAGCTGTATTGGTTGTTTTCCATTTTTGTGTGTGTAAGGAGGCTTGAAGAAGTACGGTGCTTGCTTGTTTCTTCGTCCTGTTCGTGCCACTTGTCATTTCAGCTTTGGCAAGGGAGAAGTGCGGCATCGTTAAAACGGAGGGTGGCTTTCAAAAACGAATAGCAAATTTAATGTCCAGGAAGCGGGATAACGAAGGGAGGCTCACCGCAGGTTTCATTGAGATGGCTGGGCGCTATCGTTGCCTACTTGAACCGGAGCGAATCAGCCACATGAAAAGAGGAACCCGAATGTCACCACGTGCCGTTTGTCACCGCGTCAGACGACACCGCCTCAGCGCCAAGCCCGCGCAATACACTTCGAAGAGCGTCGGCTACGGGAAGTGAAGCTGTTTCTTCAAGCGGCGGCGGAGCTTCAACTGCAAATGGGCTTCGCAACAAATTTCGCCTAAAGAGGAGAGGGCTAAGCAAGCGCGGGCGGGCGTGAGTCAGAAACAATCAACTGCGGTGACCATGGCGGTCATGTCTCCGGAAAGCGGATCGGGAGCCTAGCAATCGAAACCCGGTGCTCCGGCTGCCAGCGGCGAAAATAATTCGGGAAGCCAGCCGAAGGAAATTTCAGAAAAGGAGGCGCCACAAAAGCCCAATAGCGAACATTCGCCGGACGCAAGCGCAAAGGAAGCCGGGTCTGATAATGGAGAAGCGTTGAAGGATGAAGGGCGATTTGAGGCCGGAGAGCGAAGTGATCGAGGATGGCGGAACAAATGGAAGCGAGAGCGCTGCGGTGCAGGGCCGCAGCGAGGAGCACCGAAGCAAATTGCCCTTGTCCGAAAGTAGTGCCGAACAGTGTCCCATAAATTTTGCCCCACCCTTTTCGGTGATTTTGACAGTTTACTGTGGCTTGATCATCGGTTGCGTAGTTGCGTTCGCTAAGGCTGTGAAGTGAGAATCGAAGGGCTGTGGCGATGCGGTAGAAAAGCGTTTTTGAGTTTCAATGTGCGTTAACGATCCGTTTGCTCAGAGTCTTAGAAATGAGAGAAATGCGTCGCTAAATCGCGCCGCCGACTCTGGCGCCTTGCTTTGTCCACGAGTGTGAGTGTTGCTCTGGTTCCTCGTGCCTTGATTGAAAAAAATAAATATGCCTTGAATAAACTGCAGTAGAAAGGATCGCGTTCCGCGGGACAACGGAGCGGAGAGTGAGTAGCCACCCCATCGCCCTCGCAAACCGGACGACGCAGCGCCGCTGGCCATTCGTTAGACAGCGAGTATGTTCCTTATTGTTTTGGGCACTGAGGCGAAGTTGGGTTGTTATTGCGGGTCGGTGTTATGCTTCTGGTGCAAGATTTCGCGACGATGAAAACTTTTGCATTAAAACACCGTCGCTTCACGGATGCTATAAGAATGTATTTCCATTGCGCTCAATGTTTACTTTGTGAAGCGATGGTGGCACAAGGTGGTAATGCTCTGTTCATTGCGCGATGCATTCCAAACTCCAACACGGCGCAGGACAGCATTGAAATTATTGTACTGTCAAACTCACTTCGTTTGTGGATCGAGACGAATCTGCCCACCACACCGCGATGGCAGCACCCGAATGCCGCTTTTAGTGTTTTTCATGTGCCTCATTTCCTGATGTTACACCGTCTACCTGCGACACGCCATCCGATTGTTTCAAATGATTTGCCAACAGTTTGCGATGCCTGTTCGACTATGCCAAGGGTGGGCAGAATACGGGTCAGTTGATTCATGTGAGTGGAACTGTTATGCTGCCCCATGCGTTTCATCAAAACCAATAGAGCGCAATGCAAAAAATGCGAAGAGCGGGCGCAAAGTGTTTCTTGTAAGCGTTTATTTTACTAGATGTTTAAGCTATACTTTTCTGAGACCTACGCACTTGAAGCTCAAAGCAACATGCCACGAAGCTTTCGTGCGGATTCACTGGAGTTGCGCGATCAAAGTGTTAGCAATAGTTTTATCACCCTCAGTAGACTTCACGCTGCGCTACAAACGCAAACTGCCGCAGGCTAATCCCCTCCACACACCACTCTTCGTTCACCCCAACTCACGAGCGCCGACACAGCAAATAATTAGTTTTCCCGCGCGGTGCGTAGGGAACTGTTAGCAGCATTTGTGTTTTCATCGCTTCGCTTCATGCTCAACCGCTTTTAGACGCCCATGGCATTCGCTGCGAGCCAACAAATGTTCTGCACCAGCTCTGCTGCATTCTTTTATGGTAAGATACCAAGGCCTGAGATGCCCCATGAACTCTTCCGTGTGCCCTCCGATGTGTGCGTTACACGCCTTTTGTCGGGGCAGACAACCGGCTTGGCGTTTTGTGGAGTAGTTGAGGCTATTGGAAATCGTTTTTTACTGGACGGTAACCCGCAGCGCCGTTATTAAGTTAATCATCCTTGCAAACGCGCAACGCGCATCACTCATGATTAGTTGCATCTGTCATTTTGCATCTGCCTAAGCGCATCCTCACATTGCAGGAGAACGGAAATGGCATTTTTACCGCATTGTTTCTGTTAACGAATGCACGGCCAACAACGAACTTCTATTGCGCGCTTAGTTTCTTTACGACTCGCTCGTTGCGTTTTAAATTGCGCGAAATTAAAGTTATGCAAAATGCACTTGACGGCATAACACGGGTCCGCGGCCAAAGCACTCCGTTTGGCACCCGAGACATGGCCATATTAGAATCGTTTGAGGCAAACATCTGGCACATATCCGCAACCTTTTCCCAACAGCGTTTGTTCGCGTGCTTTCCCACTTTCGCATCCACTACCCTGACGTCGCGTGAGACAAACGAGGCAAGCATGTGTTGAATGCCTACCTTCGGCACGTTGTCGCAAAGGCGTTGCGTCACGCACTGTAACCTTTTATTTCTCCTTTTGGCCTGCGTTTGGCATTCCTACCTGCACGTCGCGTTGGTCTATTTGCGCTGCTATGGCTTGCTCACGCCCTTGCCGTGCACTGACCATCGAAACGCAAAGCTTACTTCGCTTTGCCGTGGTCACACTGTTCACTGTTTATTATCATCTGTTTTTTGCCGCGCATGCACACCTGAGGGCCAGCGCGAAAGGTATTTGCAATTTGGCTGGATGTTTCCGCCATCCATTACACAATAGCAACTATTTTTTACCACGCAGCTTTACTTGAACGCGAAGCATTGTCTTCGGTGACCTCAACGCGCGACTGGTTTTCGTACTTTGCAATTTTTGCTTCAAATGAAACATGGCCATTTTCGAGCAAACGAAAAGCCAAATGCTTATTTATTATGGAAAAAAGGCTCTTCCCAGGCAACTGCAGGCCCGTGTCTATAAGCCGACGGACTCAGATGGTTGTATGTTATTTGTCGGGCCATCGGGAATTGCTATTTGCCCCCTTGCCACGTAGCCAAAAGCAGCTAGTGAGCGAGCCTTCGCGCATGAAAATACCCTTCGTCCGACGATATTTAAGCAAGACGCTTTTTCACAGTATGCACGTGTTTATGTTCGCTGCTTTTGCCCTAATTTTCCTCCTTTTCGCGGCGTTGATATGCCATAATGGCTGAGTGCGTAGCGCATTTACGCGGATCAGAATGAGTTCGAAATGTTTGCCAAATGCTACGAGTCCGCCGAAAAATGGCCTCAAGCGCTCGCTCCCCCAACTTGCTCGCACTGCGCAATCCATTGCCATTTGTGCAACTCTAGCCCAGTGACTTACCAGCGCTGATTTAGTAATTATTCACGCGTAGCAGGCGCGACCAATTACTTTTTAGTGGTTATGAGCAAATCACGCTACACTGCACGCGCGCTGTTAAGTAGCAGTGTGGTGACACTGTTCCCTTCACGTGGCCACAATTTTCCCCTTTCTCGTTTCAAGCGTTTGCATTGATTTTCCTATTTTGCATTTTTACGGTCCATTTTGATTCCCTATGCTATTTGTGTTTCAGGCAAACTGGCTGAGTGCCTAAGTTATGCCAGTGGTAATTCTTGAATTGCTGGTGCGGTGCCGCTCTTCATGCTAGGCTTCGCATCGCTGTGTATACGCACATGCGTTTGCGCGCTCACCATCCACGTTTTGCGGAATTAAGGCGCGCAATGTTTTGGCGCGCTTTCCGCGAGATCCACGTTTTTCGGGGCGCAATTTCGACTTCTCGAAACATATAGAAGCCCTATCCCAAACCAGATTCACTACCGACACCTCGCTTTGCGCGTTCGCCCGCGCGGAAGTTTGCTGCGTTTCGAAATGTCACAATATTCTCCGCTGCCTTTTCCCTGGTCATTTTAACCATAACTTGAATCTGCGTGGTTTGAAATGCGCACGCGGTCGCATCCAACAGCGGTGCCATTTCTCCTTTTCGCCGTTGCGATGGATGACGCCAATCGCAAAGCAGAGCGAGGAAACGCGCGAGCACACGACGGCGGCAAGCCTGAGCACTGCCGGTGTACGAGAGATAGTGCTGCACACGCGCAGCTGCGGAACAACCTGATGGTGAAACAGCCGGGAAAGTAGCCATCGAGTGCTGCCGCGGATTGTCGGAACGCACCCGATAGCGATGGCGAGGCAGAGCAGGTGGAACTGGTGCAGAAGGAATTTGTATGCCCGCCGTGCCATCGCGTCTTCAAGAGCAAGGCGTGGCTCACCAGGCACAAGTGCGAAGCAACCTCCATCATAAACTCGGAAGGCTCGAACGTGGCGGAGCAGCCTGTCACAGCAGTGTGTCCCGTTTGTAGCAAGGAGTGCGCTATAGGTGGCTGCTTCGGCACATGCTGACGAAGCATCCGGGCCACGACGAGTCATCACGTCTTCAGCCACGCGCGAAGCCCAAGCGAAAGGAAATGGGATCAGAGGCTCAGACACAGGGCGAGGCGAGTGCGTCACTGGAGTCGGCAGGAGGGAACGGGGACGCGGAGAGACCGCGGAAGCGTCGCCGGGTGGGTTGCCACGCTGAATGGAAAGGGGGAAGAGACCATGTGTGTGGCAGATGCGGCAGCGCGTACAAACAGTTGTGCTCACTGGTTTGGCACGCGCGCGCGCATCACGAGCACGCTACGACAGTGAAGCAGAAAATGAAGGACGGTACGGTAGCGGCGACACCCCTCCTGAAACGATCGCTCCAGTGCCCATACTGCCCAATGAAGTGCGCGCTTAAACAGTCACTTACAATGCACCTGCAGGCGAAGCATGGCCAACCGAGACGGGAGGCTGAGCATAACTTGCTGAAGGTCGAGTGCAAGGAGTCTGCAGCGCACCTCCTGGAGTGCCCAAGCTTGCGAGAGCTAAGGAGGAAGCACGAACTGGAAACACCGAAGGACGGGGAGTTGTTCTTCGGTGGTCAACTGGCCAGCTTCTTGAAGGAACTCTTCAAGCTAGAGAGCCCATCCGCCCCCACATCTGATGAACCAGAATTGAGACCTGCTCACGCTGTGAAGAGGCATCGCTCACCCACAGAGCTGAATACCACCTACTCCCCCTCTGCGGCAGCGAAGCGGATTGTGGTGTGGACTGGAAGAGCCATGCGGAAGCGTGTCCGCGAAGCCGACCCGTTAACCAAGGCACACTGCCTCAATGTTCCGCTGGATGAAGCGAGGATGGGATCTGGGTCGCGCTCAGCGTCCCCTGCCGGCTTTCAGAGCCACAGGAACAGCATCGAGCCTAGCGAAGCGCCAGCCGATTGCAATCGTGTTAAAGGAACAATGGCGAACGGCCGAACCATACCGCCATCCGCCGGACAGTGTCTAGAACCACAGCATCGCGGCGCCAACAAACGATACAATTTCCTTTCCCCTTTTGAAAAGTTCAAATTAGAAGCGAGGTTGTAAACAAAAGAGTCTAAAGCACGTCCCCAGTTGCATGCTGTTTTGGGCGTGAGATCGACCGACCAGAGCCAGGCAGTTTATTTTTTATTTCGTTGCAAATCGCGATCGCTGCTAAGTTTCAACCGCAAATATCGTCACCTTATTTCCGGTTGATTAAGGTTTTCAAATCGTTCCAACAACAGAGGAAAGAGTAGCAAATGCATTGGCATTCCAGAAAGGTAATGAAAAATTAATATGGCTGAGGTAAAAACGGCGCCGTTCAATGGCGTTTGTTGCTGAAGGCTGAGCCGAATTTACTTTTCAGTTGCATTACTACGTTACCTTCGATGAACGTATAGTCGGCGATCAGCTTTTTCAGCTTTTGGAGCTTCAGTAGGGTCTCCGAGCCTGTTGTTCTGCCTCTTGCCTGTATCCCCGTGCAGAGGCTCATATAGAGCTCCTCAAGATTTGTGAGAGGCGCCAACACATAAAACGTCTTTATCCGATCGCACGAGTCCAGTGTTAAATACTTCAAACGTTTAACCCAGGCTGCCCGTCCCTGCGTCAGTTCATCGCCAACCTTAGTGTTCGTAACGTTCAGCCTTTCAAGCTTCTTGAATGCATCAAGTCCGATTACGGTCCTCAACTCCGGGCTCGCAGTAGCTTCAACCTTCGTTACTGTGCCGCCGCTCAGAGTGAAATCCAAAGTTTCAGCACTTGTGCACAGGCTGAGGACCTTCTGTAACTTCTCGTCATCCAAGTCAAAAGCCACAATCACCTTTTTCGCTTTTTTGAGATCCCTCTTATCTTTCGTCAAGAAGTCGAAATTGTAGCTGTTCACCATGACTTTCCCGGGCCCGAGCTCGTGCAGCTTTTGAGGCTTCACGATAGCAAATTCATGTTCTCCGGGTTCACCATGTGAGGCCAAATTTAGTGCACGTCCGCCTTGTGCAGAACGATCGTTCCCTCGTGGTTGCGGCGTCGGCCTCGTTTTGCTTGAAGACGAGCACCCGCCCATTGCGCACCACCGTCCTTTCTTAAGCGGAACGGCAATCAATTGTCCGTCACTTCAAGGAGTTAGAATTAGCAACCGGCGGGCAAGAAAAAGCAAACAGCAGTCTTGTGAACCATGCCAATAATAACGCGCAACAACGTTTCGCACAACTCTTTGTTCCTAGACGTCGCTAGGAGGTCATGGCAATTCCTTTGGGCGCGTTTGTTTGGAACGCCACTTTGGCAGTAGCACCCCGCACGCAGCTCAGAGAACGGTGCGCATGCAACCTCACGGTCGTTAACCTTAGTGCGAGATGCACACGCAGCACGTGTCTCACACTTGACCGACGTGCTTAAGTGGCGCAAAACTACTTTAAAAAGTGGCGTAATAGATTTCACCAAGTTGCGAGCCGAGTTCCCAACTTTTTGGGACTCGAACCTTTGCCCTGCCGCGCCGGACGCCGCGAAGCGAAGAAACGAGATGGCCCTTCAAACCTTCGCGAGGACGAGGCGCAACAAACGCACCCGCGAAGCGACAACGCGCCTTTCTTTGGATCCGCTGAATGGGCAAGACGGCATTTAGATGAGCAAGGCGTCCGACATGCGCGGTGAGAACTCTTCAAAGCGACCTTCCAGCCCTTGCGGCTCGTCGGAAAATAAAGAGAAAAGTTCATGGCTTGCATAGGCTGCGCCTTGCTAAATGTCTCTTGCAAGGAAAAAGAGCCATAAGGGCGCGCAAGTGAATTAACAATTAAGTGGGCAAAATCGCCCGTGTGGGAAAAACCTCAGCTCCATTACGAGATGATAATGTTTGGAAAACCATGAGCGGTGCAAGTGACAGGCGGGAGGCCGTTTTTGACCTCGCATTCCGTGCGGGGGTGGAGAGGCTTGGGTGGCCAGGTTTCGCTAAAAATGCCATCAGTTAACGCTGGCCTTTAAAAAGGCAGGGGAAGGATTTATATTGGTTAGACGGGGTTCGCCCATTCGTTCCGCAAGGTCTTTAAAAACAAAAAGCAGGCTCCGTAGAGCGTGGGCCTGCGTTGAACACGAGAACACCAACATTCGTCGAAAGCACGGTTTTAAAGGGAAAGTCGTTTGCGTCACAATAGGCGATTTTCGGGAGAACGGCCGGGGCAGCGAAGCGACGGAATGCGAACGGTCAAGCCGAGAATGATTGAATCCTTTGCTCCACCCGGCTTTCCATTCCGGCAAAAGGCAATGTATATATGCGTTGGAAGCGGGTAGGCGGCAAGGTCATTAGGACATCTGCGAACGAATCCGGAACAACTTTTTGCAGCGACAGGCAGTGGCTTTAAAACGGCTTAACTCCGATTCGTCCTCGATGCGGTTCGGAATTCGCTCAAACATACGCGCCGGCTTGGCGCGCGGAGGTTCGAGCGCCGACGGTTGGCTTTTAAGGAAAAAAGAAGGACTTGTAAAATCGATAGTCCCCGCTTTTCGCTGGTTGTTGGGGCGCTTGCCTTTGATTTCTGTAATGCACGGGTTTTCTCCTGAATAAGATTCCTTCGAAAGCGTGGGGAATATCTCCTTTTCTTCTGACATTCAAATCCGCCAAGCTGTCAAGAGCGGTCTCCCAGTTTGTCGATGGCTTTTGTCGAAAGTGCTTAGCCGACGGTCTGAACAGAATTTCCTTTTTCGTTTCCTTTTAAAAAATGCAAATGGCTAAAATCAGCGCCTGCAACGTTCTCATCTTCCCGGACCATTTTCAGAGGATCATCCAAAGCGTTTTTTGCCACACGGTCTTCTGGATACAAAGCGAATCAGCAATGTGTCGACCTGCGCGCGCATCGCAACAGATATCTCCTGTTGGCGGTAGCCGATCGCACGTCGATGATCCAGACTTTTTGTGTTTCTCGACCTTTCCCGCATTATAGACCGAATTCGCCTGAACATGGCGCTGGGCTTTTTGTGAGCAACAATATCCGAACGCATGAAACAGGAGCATGATGAAAAAGCGGCCGACACCCTCTCACATTCTTGCGCGAATCATCGAATACGACTGCTTGGTTTGCTTTTTTCTGGCGCCTCGAAAGGTCTGCCTGCCATTTCTCTTTCAAAACAAGACGAGGGAACAATAGCGATATAGTAGCGCCGCGCCGTTTATGGCGTACGTTTTGTTCGAATGCTTCTCCGCCCGCCTTTTCCTTAACCAACGCCGAAGCCCAAGCCACCATAATGTCCCAAAGCAAATCTCGGCCTGTACCAGTGCAAGGCCAAAGGCGCGCAGCTTCTCCTTATCCGGACCCCATTCTGGCGACGCCGCTGCTCTGAGCTGCATGAGCCGCGTGTCGGCTGCTGCCTTCATGCTCACCGCATGCTTGCTCAGCCCCTTGTGCGGCTGCATGGTGAAACCGAGCGGCTTCGGCGCGCGCACCTCCTTCAACACCGCCTCTCCTGCCTTCAGGCTCAGTAGGCGTGTTCCCCGCGCGCCGAATAGCGTGTGCTCAGTCTTCTCCGCAGATACCTCTATGCAGTACTCCGCCGACCGGTTCGTGATGAAGTCCAAACCTTGCTGGTTGGTCTGCTTGATTTCGCTCAAATCAGTGCTCGTACACACTATGGTGAGGTCGTCCGCAAAAAACCCATGCTGCAGGCCATGGATGCAGTTGAGCCACTTGCTCAGAGAATCAGCCGTGACAATGGCCAGCAGCGGTCCCACCACCGAGCCATGAGGGACGCCACGGGTGAGGCTGATATCCTCCGCCGCCGCCTCGTTCATGCCATCCGCGCCCTTGGACGACCTCTCCATTCTTCGGAATATGAACTCGTCACTCAGTTTTCTAATCTCGTTCCGCCTCGCCTTGTTCCACCCATACAGTGCACGGGCGGGTTTGGAGGGAGCAATCGCGCACAGGCTGGTGCCCACAAACGCATCGAACGCGATCCAGTAATGATCGCTGTCCGTGCTCAGTGTGGACTTCAAGTTAGGGATCTCACAGTCTCTGCAAAACGTGACGTCCAGTGACGACAGTGCTGCCGTGCCCGGCTGCCGTCTGGCGACCGATCCGGCATTGGCAATCAACAGGCCGTTCTACACGCACCAGTCGACTATGCACTCTTCCTTGCCATCACTCGGACGTAACGGATCCCACAACACGTGGTGTGAGTTCACGTCCGCTCCTACCGCCAATGGCCCGCTTGCTCCCAGCAAGGCGTCCAGCGACTCGCTGGAAACGTCTGCCTTCCTGAGGAAGTGCGCCGATGAGATTGTGAGACTCACCTCGCCCGAGAACCTCAGTGTCACTGTCGCTCTCTCCGGAACCTTCTTTTCAAAAGCGACCACCTCTACACCCACTCCCTCTCTAACCAAAATCGATACCCCGCGCCCATGAGGCGTCCTCGCCTGTCCCGCGTGCTTGTGTCCACATATTTTAAGCGCGGCACATTCCGCTGACAACAGGCGCGCCTCCTGCAAGAGACAAAACAAAACCATGTCCTCATGAAGTTTCCTCTCCAATGCAACCCGCTTCGCCTGGGAGAAACCCCCAGAGTTCCACTGGACTCCATGCATCCGAGGACAAGGATTGCGCTCAACGTCCCCGCTGATAAGCAGCAGGAGCCGCCGCGCATCTAACGCAGCACGCCCGCGCGTGCAGGGAAGTATTCGAACAACTTCATTCGCCCCAGAGTGCCGGTGGTGCTGCACACTTCCTCTCTGTTAGCCGTCAGCCTCTAGTCCTGTCCGCCCAAATCCTGTCGGACCGGGCATAGTGCGGGCGCTTGGCTTCCTCCTAGGCAGAGTGCCAGGTCCTGACACCCCGTTGAGGTGCCCGGTGTCACCAGGGATTTCGGGTTGAATTGCTTCATTTTGACATGGTCGGGAGTTCGCTTGTTCAAATTTCCTGAAGGTTATTTTGTCGTCGGACATTCCTCAATTATTCCATTTCTGAAAAAACAAGACTAATAGGTTTGCGAAATCGAAGTTTGATTGACTTGTGTTATTCGTGTTTGAGGCTTTTATTTTCTCACTAGCAGTTTGCCGCTTATTTGCGGAGTTGTGGTTTCCGTGCCCATTTTACCATCTACATAAATTCGCTTGGAGACAGCGGCGAAAGCTAATTAAATGCAGGGCATAATGAATTGTGACGTTGTAGCACCATGGCAAATTTGTAAAAATAATATCTAAAAGCGAAGAATAACAAACAAACGACACTGAATGTATCAATATTTCGTATATAAGGGTGTTGCCATTATACCACATTGTTACATCGTCTCACACACCACGACAGTTTTCAACTTATTTCTGTCCGCTAAACTCCAATCTTCTGAAGTTCGCCGTATTTTTCTGTGAGTATGAGGCAATGGCATGTTTCATTCAGCGATGTGTGACGGTAGCATGTTTTTGGCTTCTTTTTTTGACGCGAGTGCTTGTTGTGCGGACGTGTGCTTTGTTCATGCGAGGCAAGTGCATGCACTTCTGACATTTGCGATTACGTTACGGATGGGGAAACGAGTATTCTTCTGACTGCGTTCTGGAATTGTAGTGCCTCAGGTGATGTTGTGTGCCTCTTTGTCTAGAGCGAAAGTTTATACTTGTGAGATAAAGTGCGTTTGGCGAAATTCCACTAGCACCCGTGGTGGGAATGCGATTACGTTTTAACCTTTCTGTGGTTGCACTAATTTCACGCATGGAGAGGAATAACAATAAAAGTTGTTTTATGCGTTGTGCGTGTCTATTACATCAACTTCTTCATTAGTAACAGCGTGTTTCTTCGAGTTCCTTATTTTGTCTTCCGTTATTTATTACGCGTGCATTGCCTGTCGATGTCTTTGTGTCAGCAAGGCAGTGTTGAGAGTAATACGATAAATTGCACGCACAATGTGACTATGTATGTCGGGGCCACTGGGGATATCGTGCAGTTGCAGATCTTGTTCGGAGACGTGGCGTATGAGATGATAAGATCCGCACATGGCTGTTTTATCGCTTTTGCAAACGGTAGTGCAGACGAGGTTTGCAAGTTTCGTGGCGCGTCGAATGGGATTGCCAAATCTGTTGTTGCTGTACGTAAGAATATATGAGACAGCGTGAGAAATGCTTATTCAAACATCGCCTGTGACTCTGCGGTGCTCCATAACACTATTGGTCACACTGCCGAGCGCTCCCCTGAAGCTGACAATCACATGACAGGTTGAAAAATGTGACCTGTGTGTTTTAGAAGGTACGGTGACTGTGTTCACTGGGCCATTGAAGCATGTTTCGGTGCTGTACTGAAATTGCTGATACCGCCAGCTGTGTTGGTTAGTTCAAGAGTGAAAAGGAGGTTTGCTATGACCACAGAATGTACCTATGCGTATTTGCCGTCGTTGCGATGTGTCACGAAGTTATTTCGCGCCAGCAATTTGCTATAATGTGTACCACATTGAGGTTCGCCTAACGCATGTAGTGCGGCTCACTTCCCCACAGATTCACGTTGGGCACTTGTCGCTTCCTATGCTGTTTTCGATTGGTTGCCCTTTCAACTGGCTTTTGATTTCAGAGGCTTTGTGGACAGTACCACACAAATAAAAGTAAAATCATTAAAAATATTTGCCACTCAACACCGCTGCTGCCTGTGCCACTTTGTTGCGCGCCCTCAGGCGTGGAGAGTGCGTTGTTGTGTGTGCACGAGGCTGAGCCAATGAGCGATGGCCAAGCGATGCACGACGCCATGGTAAATATCTGCAAGTTTGTGAAGGCTCTGAGGGGTGTGCTGAAAAAGCGAAGCTTCACAATAAGAAGCTGGAGAGGGATGGTGCCTCGGACAAAGAGATGAGAGTATACCTGAAGGATGCACGAGGCATTTACAGGCTAATCGTAAATGAAAAGAAGGTTTATCGCTTTTGGGACGAAACTGCAAATCTCGCTCTTGGGGCGGTGGGGCTTTTGACAATCTGATGGAGAGCATTTTCTGCAGGCGAAAGAAGGGGGCAGTAGCGGTAGAAGTCTCGTGCTGAAGTACTCACACAACTTTTGCCTGGCAAAAGAGAATGGCACTGGAAATCGCGAAGGAATGCAGCGAAAGCGATACAGTAGACCGTGCAGCAGATAGCTTTGAAAAGGCCATAAGCAGCCTACCAAGCAACTTCAGTGAATTTCTCCTTAACTGCACACCTCTGATTAACAGCGAAAAAGTGTACAGTGGCTTTGCCGACACGGAGAGTTTGGATAGCTTTAGTTTTAAAGGCTGTACTTGTCTTGAATATGAGCTTGGAATGCTCTATGAAAGCGTGAATCTTGCAACGAAGAGTGACGGGCAGACCTGTTCAACATGGGCGAGTGTGTGGTTTATCGAACGAAACTCCAGAAACCGAACGAGAACCACGATTATCAAGACATCACACGTAGTGAAAGTGAGTAGTGCACTCAGGTAACTCGAAGTGGCCATGGACGGCATCACCTGGTTGACCGAGGAAATGAAGAGGATACAAGAGGGAACCGAGACAGCTGAGGCGCAGGAAACCGTGCGCGTTGCTGCGCAGGAGTTGGCTCTGGTGCTGGAAATAAACGATACAAAATGTGGTTTTCTTTGCAAGATGCGAGCTCACTTATCAGCTTTGAAAATTGGCATCGGCGAGGTGCGTGTGCCTGTGGAAGTGGGAGTGGTGAGCAGCAACGCCTCTCGGGTGACTGAGGTGCACATAGAAGTGGCCGACATGCATTTGAGGATTAGACACTACTCCAACGCCGCGGGAGCCATTGCAAAAGTACAAGGGATCTTGCAGAAGGCGTATCTGCCGCTGTTTCTTGGGTTTCATAAGTTGCGGACAGTTCTGAAGGTCACTCAGTGCTGAAAGAGGAACGGGCCTCTGCCCTAGCAGTTGAACGAGGTTAGCTGATGGTTTTGACTGCCGCGGAATTTGGTGCCCGTGCTTACGCCGCAGCGACAAGGAAGAGGTGTATCTCAGCTGAGGTAAATAACTTGTTTGTCGCACTCAAAGAATTGGGTCATTTAGAATGGCGCGTTATGGGAGAGCCGCGGCGATTAAGCAAAGCGATTGAAGATGAAAGGCAGCCATGAAGGAAATGCAACCCCAATATACAGATTTTCCTGTTGACAGGGGCAACAACACAAGAAGTGGATGCGACAGTGAAAAGGACAGTTTGCCAATCTCGTGAGAGGAAGAGGCAGTGGCCGTCACCACGTTGCGTGACGACTGTGCGACTTTCGAATGGCATTGAGAGTGAACTGGAGTGCCTCGAGGGAAATGTAACCAGGCGCCTTCACACACTCAAGAAGTGCCTCAGCACCGTCACCAAAGCATACACGAAGGCGCGGCAGATATTGCTTGCCGTGAATGAGAAAAAGGCTGAGGGAGCAGGTACAGTAATAGCCACGGGCGTGTCCGCTGAGCAAGCACATGCACTCGCGATGATCATTGTGTTGAGGTGTGCGCCGCTTTACTGCCAAATGCTCAAGCTCCTAGGCAGTATATCTTAGCCGTGTGTGTCGTGCTGGTGAGTGTCCCTCCATTTTTTCTCGCCTAAACTCTTGCTTTCGTATGTACCTGCTGCCACTGACGCCTCCTTGTCAAACACTGAAAACAAACTTAAAATACGGCTGGATGTTGGACGGATTTACCCTTCACCCCCACTTGTCTGAAACGAGCGTAGGAACACCGAGCGCAAGATACAAAATTTGCATAAGACAGTGAAGCGACGCCCGCAGCAACGCTGCGTCAGTAATTGGCTCATTGAAGTTTGACACGTGCGTTTTGTTGGCTGCACGGTTTCTGTTTTGTTTGTCTTTTTCCCTTTATTTATGTGTCATTCAATCCAAACATCTGCCCACGCTCCTCCGAAACATAACAGAGCGATTGCACAGCACGATACTGCAGTGTGAGTTGCGTAAGCGACAACATTCCGACACAAAGGGCGTACAATCAATGCTCACTTAATTTACTGTGTGACGTTTCTACATCACCCGACAGCGGGTTTGTGGCTCGCCCAAAAGGTCTTGTTATTAGCGCACCGCGTCAGGCGTTTGCGAGTGTGTCCCGCCCATTGACTGCAGTGCAAAGATTTGCCTTTCGTTTTTGTCGCAGCTTGGCGCTCGTTGAGAGGTTTCAGTGACGTGCTGCACAACAAAGCTTTCGAAGCCGGCCACTGAGCGCCATGACAGTTACAAGCAGAGGCTCGTGTTTGCGTGTCTGTTGTGTGTGCGGGAATGCGTTGAGTTGCTTGTGTTTCACCTCAGAGATGAAAACGAACCGTAACATCGAAGTGCGTGGCTGCAGCGAAACTCAGCAGCGCCATGGACGCGCACGATTGGAGACGGTGACGTGCAACTTGATAAGTTACGGGGATATGACCAGCAAGTGTGGTGTGTACGAAGTTGGAGCAGAAGAACGAAGTAGAGCCGAGCTGCACAGTCCGTAACGTTGCAGTGCAGTTTGCGTGAAGCCATTTCAGGGCGGCCGTGTGTGAAGTGGCGAAACGGTTGAATGGGCCATTGATGGCGTTGCGTAACGCAGCGACAGTTGCACTGCAGCAAGTAGCATTGCGGAACCAACGCGGGATGCCTGCAGCGCTTATGGGCGCACAGATGGCGCGTTGAATCACTCGCGTTGGTGTAAGGGTGCTGCCAAGCACATCCAAACAGAAGCAGAGGACCATCTGAAGCCACCAGTGTTATAAAAGAAGTGAAGTGTTTCAAAAGCAGACGCCACGACAGGCATCGTTTATGACCCGCAGCTGTGTTGGTTTCGTCAGCAGCGCGGCCACTTTGCCTTCGTAGCCCTTAACATGATGGCAGTTGAATCCCTGTCGCGTGAGTGGGCAGATCTCTCGATGAAGAAGTGCAACACGGACATACGACTGAGGTGTCTGCGGATATTGTGCTGTTGGAGACGATGAATGTGTAGTTATACATTGCTTTGGTTGTGCTGCCTCGGTCGAACGAGCAACCGACTAAGAGGCGTTCAAGTTCTCTTTCTTAGCGCTATTATTTTTATTTATTTGCCCGCCAGTTGCCTCGGGGCAGAGCCAGAAGTCAGCACAACATCCGTTTCGATGCACTGGTTCTCGCACGCGTCATTTATCGTGTGTGAGGTGTACTGCACAGTTGGCCAACTCTCGCTGGCACCGTTCCCCGACAGGAGTGTAATGCGGGGCGTCACAGCGCCTTCTGTACGAGCAATAAACACTGTGGCTTTTAAAGTGTAATATCGACTGCCTCAGCGTCGCTCGACGCGTGCCGCCGTTTAGTGCCTCGAATTTGTGTTCTTCGTATGCCCCCCAAACTGGTGCTCTTGAGTGGGAGTGCATTCGCGTTCCCCCCACCCCAGTGGTGATGCAACTCATCACATTGTTCTCCATCATTCCCGCACTTATGCGGCTGCTTCTGTCGTGTTGTGCGCCATCCAACGCTGTGACCACACTGTCTCTTTTTGTTTTTATCGCATTGAGGGCAGTCGTTTGGCGTGTGTAATGACGAAGCTTGTATTTCAGCACTGTCCTTTGATGTTGGCCTTCACAGTTTCGCCTATCGTCGCTGCCTTGCCAAGTTCTAAAGCAGCTTGTCCGATGACAAGGGGCGGAGCAAGCAACACAGAAGCGTACGGCAAAGGATCTTATTCGTGGATGGCTGCATGCTGTCAAAAAGATTTATGAGAGGCTTTTGGAAGTGCGTAGCAATGCGACTGAAATCGCAAAAGGGGTCGTGGAACTTCGAAAAGAGGCAAATACAGCACCCGCCAAGGCAATGAAGCTTCTGGACGACCTGGACAAGAATCCTGCAGAAGCTGGCAGGCTAGAAATGATTATCCAGAACATTAGTGGTGCCATTGTGTGCAAATAAATCTGAACGCAACGCGAGTAAAGCAGCGAGTAATACGAGCGTATCGGAAATATTTGCAGAAGGTGGCCATGGTGCTATTTCACGAGCTGCTTTGTATTTCACAGGTAGTCTTAAAAACCATTCACAAAAGCACCTGATGTACATGGGGGCGAGAGAAACAGTGGAAACAATACAGGTTGGGCGAAGTAAGTGTTGCAATAAAAGTAATGTGTCCAGGACGCTCATTGACTATTCTGAAAAAGCAAATGATGTCAAGGCAAATTTGACTGCGTGGAAGACAGAAATGCTGGAAGCAATTAAGGTGACGTGCAATGGTACGCAGAACAATGTGGCAACGTGCCTCGCAGTTTTCGCAAACAATCAGGAAAGACCTGAGAAAGTCATTGGCTGCTGCTGAGAAGTTGTCTGAGCGACTCGTTGTATTGGTGAAGAAAGTTGATGCATTTGCCCTAGCGGAGATGAGGACAAGGGCAGATATTACTGCAGCAGATAGAAGTATGGATGCGACGACTACGAGCATGTTGAGTTGTCTTAATAAAAACAGCACAGAGCTGTGTGGCATGCTGCGACGCCAAGTGACCGTATGGGCCAAGCTTGATGAAGCAGATAAAAGTTTGAGAGAAGTTAGTCGGCATGCAAGAAGTGCATCGACAGGTACTGCAAATATAAAAATGGCCGCCACTGCCAGGAGCGTATTGATGTACAGTGCTTTGAAAGAAATCGAAGGATTGCTAAGGTCTACTATTTTGCTTTAATTCGGCTGTATTACCGAGCTCAAGGAATACAATTGTGGGAGTGTAGACACTGAAAAGCAATAGGGAAGCACTGGAGAGAGTGGTGCACCTTTCTGGTGAAACACGCTTGCGTGTGGAATTTCCCGAAAATGAAATGAGCAGCGGATACAGAAAACTGAAGAGCGTAGGAAATGATTTAAACAGCACTTGGAAGAAATTAATATCACACAAGCACTGTGAAATCCGGTAGGTGCAGTGATGAGTTGTCGAGTCTCTTCCTTGATGTCGATGCGGATGCCATCCGTTATGTTGCCAAGTTAAAGACTGACGAGTTGCTCATGACCAACAGAGGGCTTGCAGGTTTGTAGGTTTTGGTTGAAGAGGTCGACAAAAACGCGTCCTCAATAAGCGCGAATTCGGAAATGATCACTAAAAATTCGGACAATGCCGGCAAGCTGGGGCGCGCCGCCAAGACGGCAACAGAAGCTGGTGTTACTAATGTGCTGAGCCACTTGATGAGCAGGCTGCGCGACTGCCGATAAGCTTAGAGTGCTGCAGAACAACTTGATGCTCCTCAACGCCGATGCAAAGAGCGTGAAAAAGAGCGTCTCGTGGGATGAGACACAATATATCGCTGCATTGAAAAGTCTCAGCGGGTCGTCCGATATGTCACCATGCGTCGAGAAGGGTTTCGCATTCGCTGTGAGAATGACCACTTTGCTCGACAGGGAGCTGGAGCGCTCCAAAACGCAGATCGAGAAGGTGACTGCCAGCTATGCCACCGCAAAACTAAGGAGAGTAGATGCCGGAAAAAGCGCTTATGATGCTGTCAGAGATGCCGCCGCGGAAGTTTTTGCAGGGACCCACGAGAAGCCGTCCGAAGACGTGTGCGCTGCCAGTGCCACCTCCGAGTTGGTGCAGAAACTAAGGGGAACTAGTGGCGACCCCTCCTTACTGAGGAACGCGAGCACCATTGCGGCGCTTAGCAGTTTCGCTATGGGGATGAATGACGAGCTAGCAATTGCCGCCAAGCGCATCAACAAGGCGGTTATGCGCGCTGCTGAGGCTAACAAGGCGCTGGCAGAGGCGGTGCGCAGGGCGCTCAAGGAGGCAGCGTGGCGACGTTGCCCGCCGCTGTACCGCCAGCTGTTGAGTGCCCTGAGCGGCAGGTGGTAGTTCCGCACACGCACCTCCTCGCTTGCCTTACTCTTGAGTGCCTCCCCCTACCGCCCGAGCAGGCACACACGCTCGCAGGCGTTATGCTCTTCAATACGCATTTGTGTACGTACGTGAGCGACACGCGTGTGTTAGGCTTCGCGCTGGTGCCCGCCGAGTTTTGTTCCCCACTGATCGTAGTTTGCAGCACGGACACTTGCTTCGCCTTTGGCGCCTTTGTCTTTCAGACGTGTCTCTGTCATTGCCACTGGCGCTGTGTGCGACGCGCCCCCGCCTCGTGCCTGAAGCAGCTGCCCGCCTCCCACCAAGGTGCGCCTTGGAACATTGTGTTGGAATGTGTTTTTGTTTGTCGTTTCCCATGCAGTCGCCGACGTGCCTTTGCCCTTCAACGCGCACTGACTGTAGCTGTGATGCTGCTCTAACTGAGCTAAATCGTTTCGAAGCTGTTTCTCCCCCTTGCCTCCTCTCTCTTTGTTGCGCGGTGCGTACCTTCTTTCTCCTGCGTGTGTGCGTCTGCCGACCAGTGCGTGCATGGTGGCACCGCCCTGTTTTACGAGGTGGCTGCCGCAGCGCCCTCTAACAACGTGGATGCCGAGTTTGATGAAGTGATGCCTGCTGTTTGTGTCCGTTTGTTTACATTGGTTTTTGAGCTGTTTCCGTTTTCTACAAAATCCCACGCGGCGCGGTTGGTTGGTACGTATTTGCATGAGTCCCTGTTGCTTGTCTAAACTGCTCGCCATGTGAAGGGCTCACATCTTATTGTGCACTGTTGTTCTCTCCTCGCCTCTTGCTCACAGTCAAGGTTCGCGCATCCATTTTCAAAAGGCACAAGTAGATGAAGAGTGCCATGCACTTTCCTCCTCTCTTAATTGTGTATTGTGGCTAGCGGCTTTCGACCGGTGTCACACGCCAGCGCAGCAGTGGCAAGCTGCGATTGCTCACTTTGTGGAGAGGTGTGTTAGTCTGGTAGCCACCCATAAGCATCGAAGCGACTGTGGAAGCCGACTGACAAGCATCCGCAACTGAGAGTACACTGCATGCACTTGGGCCTTTCCGGTCATTAAGCTCGCTTTAGTTCCTCGCTCCCAGAGAGTGCGTGTAGCTGTTCCTTTCGTCAATGTGTTGGTGTCTTGTGCCTTCTCCATTAATATGCTGAGTGTGTGTCCTGCACCTGCACACTGTGCTTTGCCAGGTGGGACATGTGAACCCTCCCGACGGGGAAGCCATTGCCCCACCCTGGAAGAGGATCAATGAACAACGGCGCGCTCTTTCACACACTTTTCTCGTCCATCGCTGGTGGACGTGTACCTTGCTTTCCGCATCGCTTTTCAGTGGGGCGTTGAGACGTGCTTGTTTTTATGTGCTTCGGAATATGCTCTACAATGGGCTTTTAACGCACACGTGATGCCTGCCGTCTAACGTCTCACATCGCGCACCACAGGACGCGCCAGCGGATATATCTGAGAAGAGCAAAGGCGGACTCACTGCGCCGCGTCCCGAAAGCACACGGCAGCTAACAACACGGCCCTCTGAGATCACCGCGACACACACAACCACTCCAGGCGCATGTGATGTCTATTAGCATGCTTCATCTGAACTACCGCGTACCGCCAAGGTGACTGGTGGACTGACTCTGGTGCACTCAACAGCCTCAGTGCGTCTGGAATGTGTGTGGGACCACTGCTCGTGCATGTGAGAGCAAAAACAACGAATCATCTGCTTGGTTGTCAGAGGTGTGTGCTCTACCGCACTTCTGCTATTTTGTGTGGTGTGGATATGGCACGCAGGGCTACTTGCCAAGCGCGTTGGCAGGTCTGCAAACAGAGAGATTAATACTGGTGAATTGAGGTATGCAAAAGATTGATTGATGGCCTGCTTCTACCACAGGACTTGATGGATTCAGGTGATGTTGGAGCGCTTGAAATTGCAGTCATTTGGTGAGCGACCTCGCAACATTGGACAAAGGCCCATTGGTCCGAGCAATGTGGCTTCACGACCGGAGAGTGGACGAGAGTGCTTCCCTGACCCGTGTTGGAGAGGCTTTGATTGGAGAAGTGGGACAGCTTGGTAGGCTGGTGTTTAGGTGCTGTGGCACTGCCATTTGAGGTGAGAGAGTGAGATACAGCGACATCAACCGGCGACGTCTCGAAGTAGTGAGGAGCGTGAGGAATGTGGTGTGTTGGGAGAGGAATAAGAGAAAGTGTTGCCACGGAGTGTGAGTGCAGAATTCGTCTGTTTGGTAGTGACTTATCGCTGTTATCGTGGCTACGCGTGCCTGTGGATGGCAATGGAATGCTTGACGTATGCGGCGCCGTTGGTTTCCGAGACGCGTTTAGCTGCACCGGTCACTGACCAAAAGTACAATGATCTGGCGTTGTCACGCCACTTGCACAACCACACCGCAGCCGTTTTAGACGCGAGAAGTGTCTTCCCTGCCTTCGTCAGCATGTCTTGTTTACGCTCAATGGTTGCAAACTGTGTCAGTTGGTTCGACACGCAATCGCAACTTTGTGCTGCCCATTGTTTCAGATGTACTTGTTTGTTTGCAGTGGCATATTTCTTCATCGCTGTTTCATCAGCTGTTGGTGGAATCGAATCTGTGCGTCATGACGGTGCATCGGAAGACTGAATATGCAACCTGTAGTACACACATATACACACACGCGCAAAGAGTTGTGTTTAGCTCATTCGTCTATGCGTGCAGTAATCCGCAGTACGAAAACGAGGCACTTATGAGGGGCTGCCGGTGTTTGTTCGGTGCTCGGGGTAAAATGCGTGAGGGCAACCGCAGTGCGTTGCTGCCGAGCAGCGGTTGTTCATGTCCTCAACAATTCGCAGAGGCGCAGCATTGTGGCAGTGGCGCGTTGCGAGTGAGCGAAGTGGTTGGCACCCCGCAGGCCGCTGACAAGCGACGCACGACGCAAGGCAAAATGCAATTGGCCTGTGCAACGAATTCAGGGCTGCTGTGCCCGCACCTAATTTTTTTTTTTAATTTTTATTTATAGAGCTTTCAAAAAAGAATGCACCAGCCTCGCCTAGCCAATTTGAATCTTTCCACTGTGCTTTTTGTAGGGCCAGTGTATAAAAATATCCCTTTGACAAACCCACCCACACGACACTTCCCATCTTCGCATGGGAGGCGAGGGTGTAAAACGCTTTTCTACTTGTCCATTTCGCCGGTTATAATCATTCAGACATCGTTTTCACTTTGTGATGGATTTTGGTTTTTCTCTGCGATGTGCTGTGTTGCCCGCTTAGTTGTTAAAATTATATTTTGAATTCCCTTTTATTACACTTTTGTTGCAAGCGAAGGCTGAGCAAAGTGCTGTCTATTCCTGTTGAGCACGCACAGCAGATAAACAACTGCTAGTTGCAGAAGGCTGTACCACGTTGTCTTACGCCTTGTGCATTGCAGGTGCGGACAGCTCATTTCTTCCACGAGGCTTATCTACACTTTTTCAAGTGTGGGCACACAAAAGTTCCACTTTGCTCTGCCACGAAGCACGCCTTTGATGACTCGAGGCTGTTGCTGTTGCTGTGCTGCGCAGCTTGTTTCTTTCACCTTTTTCTTGGTGAGCGTTGTGGCCACCGAATCATTACACTCTGGTGCTATTGCTCGCGCGCGCAGCGTCTCGCTACCGTCCTGCGATGCAGCCTGCACATGCTCCATGGCGTTTTAGCTGCCAATTGTCCTTGTGACGCTGCTCGCTGTACGTTGTCGCTTTATCAGATGCGACGAAAGCTTATTTGCACGACGTGAAGCAGTGCCCGAGTTTGCGCGCCTCCGTTGCGTGACGTTAGCGTGATGGCCACAACACTTAACCGATGTGCCTGCTCGCACCGCCCGTGTCGCAGGTTGCGAGCAGGCAGTGGGTGGAGCGTGCCTCTTGAGTGCGAAACACGGGGAAGCATGACGAGACGTAGTTTCGTGCCTAACGAGTATTTGCACTGACGCGTTGCGGGTCCGATGGCACGGTGAGCTGATGTGCTTGTGTGTTTGCAAGGCCACTTCTGAGCGTGGTAGTGGTGACGTGGTGCCTCGCTGCAACACGCCTTGTGAGCGATGCTGTGCCTCTTTTGTGTCATCTGACGCCGCTGTGGATGACTTGTGAGGCGCGTGTGTGGAGAGTTGCCCCTTCACGTGCCGCCTTTTTGCTTTGTGTGCTCTCGTTACTTGTGACTGGGGTTAAAATTGTATGAAGCCCGACACTCATAACTCTATGTGTGCGTGTCAGTGTGTGAAATCATTTGCCACACAAGCATGCATGTCATTGTTCCTTGTTCATTGGTTCATTTGCCATTTTTATTCGACGCAAACTTCGCACTAACATTTGTGATGTTTGAGCACAACCAGCACTTTGACGTTGCAACGCGCATTTGGTGCTGCACCCGTTGGCTCTGAACCGCTACCGCACCTCTTTTTCTCCTTCACTTGTTTCGCACGGAAAGATGGCGTTGCGAATTGTTCTCTGCTGCCCGCTCTGTGTGCGCAGTCCCAGCGCAGAGTGAAGGAAGCGTGCCAGGTGATCCGATGCAAATGATGGAAAACGGCCTCGGCAAGCCAAATGAAACAGCGTGTGTAACGTCGCTGTTGTGTCTGTGGCTTGAGGTGGTGCAACTTCCTCGCGGGCGGTGGTTGAGTGAATTGACGCAGTTTATGAAGAGTTTCGTGTTTTTTATTAACGTCGGTGGCGCGCGAGCCAAGCTGGAGAACGATGGCGCACTTAACAACATGTAGGATGCCCGGGAGGTGCTGTGTGGTGTGAAGAGGCAGTTTGATGCTGTGGCTGAGCTGGAAAGCAAAATGGACGGACAAGTGATGGTTGCTTGTTTCCGCTCTGTGTAACGGCGCTGCAGTCGTTGGTGAAATGAGCAACGCCATCAGTGCTATTAGCGTAACCACAGCTCCAATAATGAGGTGCAGTGGAGTTGTACAGGTTTCGCCTTCCAAGATGAAAGGCAAATTGTGCAATTTGCTATACTGTGAAGAAGGAACAACAATGGCCAATGACACTGTCGACTGCATTGTGATGAAATGTTGGCAGGTAGACACACAGCTCCTCGTTGAGAGCCTCAAAAGGTTGATAAAGAATTCTTCGTCAGTATGCGTCCAGCGCGTCCAACCAAGAGAGGAAAAGGAAGATCTCACATCCTGTCTGAACTACGCTGAGGCACGTAGGTTTGCTGTCGTTGACAAAATGAACTCATTGACTACATGGACACGATTGGGAGCATTGATCATTTTGGTTGGATACAGCGTAAAGCTTCTGACAACATTACGAGCAAACTGCTGCACAGAGATCCTGCAAAGCAACTCGAATGCATTTTGAGTGACATCAATGTCTTGAGTCGTATGAAGCAAATACCGAAGGAGAGAAGTCGACTGGCTGTGGTCAAGCGGAAAAAAAAGGAAGAGTGTTGACACAGCTGCACTGAGCTGTGGAGCCAGCTGCTCACGCTGGTGAAGTTGTAGTGGTGAGCAATGCATGCCTGCTGTAAGTGAATATTGTGGCATGCCTTTTTAATGGAATGTAAAACCGTCACTGCTAGTCTTTGTTATGTTTGTTTATTTATAAGGCGGAAGCAATAGATCATGGAACAATGCACAAATGACGTTACAGCGATGCCAATAAGCACCTTTTCAGTTGTAATGGGCTGTGTGTTCATTTCTCAAATGCCTATACGTTGACCTGCTTTGAGGTAGTAAGAGGCTCGAATCATTGGCGTTGTGCCTGTGGTTATGTGAATGGTAAAATATCTTTGTGCAAGCGTGTGTGAGCATGGGCTGAGTTGTTTGTTTCAGTGACCGCTTTATTGCCCAAAGGACGGACTGCTGTTTTGCGTGCGTATTGTCTTGCGCATCTTTGCTGTGCCCACGTTTCTGTTGTTTGTGCCTCCTTTGCACTCACATTCTCACTAAACAAACACTGCAGGCCTAATGAACAAGCAATGCAGCGAATAAACAGCTGCTGCTTATCTGCGTTGTGCCTCATTTTGAAAAGTATTTTACACCACTTGACTTGGAGTACGACTCACGACAATAGCACAGGATGGCGTATTGAAGGCAAGTGTGGTGCAAGGCCACGCCAGTGAGGCACTGGCACCTCGGCGTGTTCAAAACTAGTCGCGTTAGTTGACGCGTTCCCGCCATCAGTGGAACGTGCGGTCCATTCAGCTACGAGTGTGTGGAAATGGCATGGCGCTTCTGTGCCAAATCCCGCCATAAAACTTTCGCACGCGTATTCAGAGTGACGTGAAGATGCTTTGCCCTTTCTTATTATGTTTTGTTCTGTTACGGCTGCAACCAATTCCCCCGAGACCGCTCTTAAACAGCAGAAAGGGTGGCGGCTCTTGAAGCTTTCAAATCCTTGTTGGGCGCACGAGCGAATGTTGGCAACCACAACCGCATTTGCCATTGCAGTTCCACAGAAGGATGTTGGGTGAACTTGTCTCTGCATGGTGCATTGGTCACGACCAAGGAATATAAAGGGTGGCTAGATCTAGTTGGTGCAATGGCGCTTATGGCGTAGACGTGTGGTGGCACGCGGGGTTGTGGAGCTGATGAAGTTGAGGAACTCGAGAGGTAAAGCCGCCTTCCTTCGAAGGGGACCGTTGGGGAACGAAGGCAGACGACAAATCGGACAGCAAGGGATGACAGCAAGGTCGGTGGAAGTGTTATTCCTGGACACAAACGTGGCAACGCGCGTGAAATGGCAGTGGGGAGCACGAAATTGGCGTCGGTTAGTCAGATGCCTCTTGGCGCCTGGGTGAAGGCGGGACGCGTCGTGGATTACAGAGCGGCAGCGACATGTAGCGCTGCTTTCCGTGCGCGGAGCTTGTTATTTTCCCACACGAACAAAACAGCTGATATTCCTGTTATCATCATTTATTTACATTTTGTGTCGTGAGTTGTTTCAGGTGCATCGTGGGGAAGTGCAATTGGCGTGGTTGAGTTGCGTGAAGCCAACTCCTTGTGTGCAGTGTGTTGTCCGCACGTCCTTGACACGGGAATGAGTAACTGTTGCCCAGGCGGGCTTATATGACCCACTCAACGGCGTTGTGCCATGTGGTTCGTATTAAACTACGTTGCTGCGCGTGCGCGGGGTGTCTTGGTGGTGCTTGTTCTGTCCGATGAAGCGCTTAGAAACCCGCTGGATAAGCACTTCTTGTGGCTGCCGTTCCTTTGCCGTCCCGTCAGACAAGGTTGAACGCGCGCACGAACGCGATAACAATGGATCGGAATGGCATTTTGTGCGTTTGCACGCGTGTATTCTCCGTAGTCCTGTTTTATGGTTCTGCGTGTGCTAGCCTCTTCGCCTGCAAGCACCGGGGGAAGTGAGTGGGACGCTGGTTGAGAGGAGCGCCAGTGGAATTTTCGACTCGCTGAAGGCTCTGGATGGCAACCGGACAGTGCCCCGACTTGTCATGGAGTCTGGAGACAAGCGGGAGGCACGTTGCACGTGAGACTGTTAACTTTGTCATGCGACAAACGGCAATAAGCTGGTGAGCTTGCACGGGGCTCGTAGGAATGGAAGCGATTTTGATGGCGTTTGTTTTTCAGAGACCAGCTGTGGAGACAGCGACCCGCGTAGCAAGCAAAACTTCTGTTTTGAGGCTGTTGTCACTACTTCGAAAACACGAAGCTTTTCCACGGGCGGCGTCACGGGAAGTATCGGAGCTGTTTAGGTATTTTCTATCGAGGACAAGATGCCACTCACCAGTTTGTCGGGTGGAGGGGAAACTGCTTTTAGCGAGTGCGCCACGAAAGGTAGTTGGCTGCTAACGTTGAGCCGTAGATGTGTCCGTCGTAGCTGTGACAGTGGCCTCTCTGAGCGTGTTCGGGTTTTCGATGGCCCATTGGATCTAAAGAAGCATGATTCTGGTAACGACTGTCGCGGGTGCTTTCGGTGTCGTCGAGATCAGTTGGATACTGATGTTGCAAATGACAGCCACTGCGCTAAACTCCCTGGGCCGCAGCGGTGCGCCAACACTCACATGAAACTGAGCTCCCACCGCACATGTGTTCGCACGTGGTTATTCAAGAAGGGTGCAATGCTACCAATAAAAACCCTGCTGGAAGCGGTGATGGGTGGCAACATTCTCATAGAGCTACTGCTGAACGGCGAGTAAAGCGATCTAAAACACGTGTTTGTGGAAACAAGCGTTGTACGATGGAGTACGAGGTAAACACGTAGTGTCCGGAGCGAGGGGGAGTCAAGGGTGAAGATAAAAGTGAAATCATCTGTCAGCACAGCAAATTAAAATGGTGTAAGTAAAACAAACGTGGAAGTGAGGAGCGTGTTCCGTGACGCATTGATGTGCTTCAGTGCCCCTTGAGGCGACGCGCGAGATGCACAGTACGAGTCGAGGTTACATGCTAAACAGATCGTTGTGAGAGGCAGCTAGCCTTTCTCTGCGGTCGGCTTTTGCGACCTCGTGAGCAGTGGCGGTGTGTATTAAAGTCTCGCTTTCACTTCGCGTGCGAGTGAGTTAATGAGATGGATAATGGTGGATGCACTTGGCAGCTTGACGCGCTTGCCAGGACCACGTGCCCACAGAACTCAAAAAGTGTCGCTGCGTCATTTCACTCTGACATGCCTCTGCATTCGCCACACCTGCGTGGAATTTGCTTCTCCTTGCCAATTGTGGCGGTGCTGTTGGAGTGGGAGTGCGCGTGCTTGTTGCTTCCGTTGATGCTGTGTGTGGACGTGTGTTTGTTGTGGCATTTAGTGGTTGTTGCTTTCTTGGTGTGGGAGAGCCCGGTGCGGTGGTGGCGTACTTAAGATTGTCTTTGTTGTGGCGTTCCCGCGGCGCAGCGTGCTTGTGTCAGTGGTTGCACGTGTGGGCATGTGCGGGACAGTGTGACGTTTTTTTGTGCTGTGATGCGGCGAGGGGCAAGGCGCCGGTGTGTGTGTGTTGTGTTGTCGGTGTGGTGCGAGACGCCGCAGTGCAGTGTCTGACAGTGGCGCATTTGGGTGTGAGTCGTCGTTGTCTTGCACTGCCCAAACGGTGCCGTCGCTGCCTGGCGGCAGGAGTCTGGTCAGGACCACTGAGGCAGGAGACTCCTCACATGATAGGTGCCGAGTGAAGGAACACTTGGCAGCTTGTTTGCATTGCGTAGCTGTGGCAGTTCCGCGATGCCCACAAGCGATGCTGCGAGCAAACTGAAACTGGGAACCACAGTGCCAGTGATGTTTTCTGGAGTGCGGTGGTGTGCGTGAGCGTGTCGCGTGCTGTTGACGTTGCTTGCACCGGCGGCTCCGTTGGTGGTGGTGAGGAGGGATGTGAGTTTTGCGACGCTGCGTGGCGTGTGAGTGCGCGTGACTGTGTTTTTGCTGCCTGTTGGCCTCGCGTCGCAACTCGTTTTCACACCGAAAGTGCCCTTTCAACCACTTCCCCTTTCACATTCAGCACTTTCTCTCTTGCTTTGGACGATTGGACAAGAGGTGCGAGAGGTGCTGAGATGCGTGCCATCTGTGCAGCGCAGATATCCGCAGTGCTGTGGCTTGGAGTTGCAGCGCTAACCTGTGTTGATGCCGAGAAATGGATGTGTGGCCGTGGCAAGGCCTTTCACAAAGACAACGCGAACGAGACGTGTCTCATGTCACGGAATCTAAAGTATGTCCAACGGTTCATCGACGAATGCGTGGCGCGCGTGCCCGAGCAGCAGGAGAGTGCCAGGAAGGTGCTACAGGGAACAGGGCAACTTGGAATGCCATGGCGAGGTAGGGAATACATCGAGCTGGAAAGTACTGGGTGAGGGAAAAAGTAACAAACTCTGTTGGGGTTTAATGGCACTAAAACGCGCTTGCAGACACTGAACGTGAGTACCGAAAGCCTCAACACGAGCGTCGCAGTTATTCAAAATGGAACCAACACAGCCACGAAGACCACTTACAAGGCAGACGCAATGGATCACTTTATCCTTGGAGAAGATTTCGCTAGCTCAGGCTCTGTGTTTTGCGTGTGCGACGGAAATGACACGATGGGCGCTTTATCGTCGATGTTTGATTACCGTTTTGCACGGGGACCAACGCCGCTAACAAATGACCAGTGCTTCAAACTGAAATTACCTGAGCAGCCTCCACAAACAGCATCCAGCAGGAATGTAGGGTGGTGTATTACCAGTGTAGAAAGCGGCTCGTGCAACACACTTTGTAGCATTAAGATTGTCAGTTCCGTAAGCGGCAGTGACGATGTTGATGTCATTTGCCACGGCTACACGATTTATGTTCCCTCACTCGGAGAAATGCAGCGCGGATATGAAGTTATCAAGGCTTGCTCCATAGTCGCTGGTGTCCTCAGCCAAATTGAGGACATGAGTATGAATGTCTCTAACGTCCGAAGGGTTGTTGACGCCGCCGCATTGCCGTCTTCGCTGACAATGGATGGGAAGGTATTACTGTTGCTGTTGTTGTTGTTTCCTTTTCTTATGGTCCTGTCATGACGAGGCTCTCCGTTGGCACAAAAGTGTCGGTGATGCAGTGGCTTCAGAGACTGAACGTACTAACAAGTGAGGGGAATGAAAATAAAATTCCAACAGGTGGAGGGATAAAGGAAACAAAATACATTTGACATGTGCTGTGCAGCAGCAAGTGCGAAATTGTTCTTAATACGCTGACATTTTGCGTGCTTTGCGCCTTAATCAAACAGCGCCATTACTGTTTCGTGTCTCGCGCGCATGGGAAAGATAACCAGAGCTCCTCAAACGAAGGCTTTCATTGCTTTAATCATTGCGTGAGTGTAAAATGTTGCGTTGCACACGTGATGACGTCCGTCCGGGCTCGCGTCCCTCTCTGCCTGTTTTGTTCGATTCACTCTTTCCAGCACACTCGTGCATTTTCCTTTCCTTTTCACACTTTTGATGTTCAGCCACTGAAATGCTCTGGTTATGTTCTGCGTGTGATCTTGACGGAGCCCCTTGTGGCCATCAATGCTATGACTGCATCACGCGCAATGATTGCCTGTGTCGTGGCACAGATAAATACGTGTGAGTCACCACGAGCATCCGGCAGTGCATCACTTGACTTAACGCGTGCCTCAGTGTTTGCACAGGGTGTTGTGCCGTGGGCATCACCATTGCTGGCTCTATAGACTTGTTGCCACCTTTTTTGCACCGCATTTGTTCTCCACAATGACGATACGGTGGAGCTATGAAGCACCCAATGCCGCGCGCCATTCGGCGAGTAGTCGCAAATGGGTGTCGACTGTCACAGTCCATCCCTGGCCAACGTGCATGTGCACGCGCCGCACCGCTGCGAGTGACATGGAGATTTCAGATGTGCCCATGTTGCCACACTGGGCTGTGAAAGGGCGCAGCTCACTGCTTGAGGTTAACTGGTGTTGTGTCAGTCACACCTGCACGATGTGCGCATGGCGGGAGCAGCTTCCATCGTGCGGAGTGCGCGTCGGCACAGATAAAGCTCTGAGCGAGTACTGGGTCCCAAGCCACGCTGCTCAGCACGGCGGCGTGCAAGATAGTGAAGGGGCTGGGAGCTGGATGGAGGTGAATGTGGAATGTGTGGAGTGAAGGAAGCAGCGAAATGCATGAATTGGGCAACAGAGCTGCGAGCCCTTGTGCATTGGCAACGTTGTGAGCCAGCTGGACGTGACTGGTGCCGCTGCGATCGCAGGCGTGAATGTGACGCCACACGACAGCTGGCTCATGGCATGAGGTCTCTAGAAATCGCGCAAACGGCCGAACCCCATCCCAGGGCGTTTGAGGGCTTCGAGTTTTTTCCTAATCGCTGTACAAGGTAATAAACCTCGTTTGTATGGTGCCATTGTTTGCCGAAAATAGTTATGATTTAAAAGCCAGCTTGTGCTTGACAACTTCAACGAAGCTCAAGAAGCGTAACATAAATGCCATGCCATGCGTTCCCGCGGCGTTGTGTGAAAGTGCTCGCATCGGGCAACTTCGAAACACAGCAGCGCTCGCTCGCAGGTGCAGCACGCGCGGTTTTGACGGTAGTGCAGTGATGTCCAGTGTGCTGGTTTAGGATGGCGCTGAGCACGCTGAGGTTGTGTGTGGAGTGTAGTGCAGATCGAGTTGTGCTGTGTTACTCGCGCGCGCGCCTTCAGCGGGCTCTCTTGCACCTCGCCCATCCGGTCACGCTTCCGCCATCTCTGGCTGTGCGGTGGCGCCGTGAACGCCCTGTGCTGGCTGTTGTCTGATGAACGTGTGTGACACAGGACTGCCCACCATGTCCTCGAGAAGTGTCCTCATCCCTCACCTCCATGCGACGCTGAACGGTTTCAGTTGCCCACGCGCAGCCTTATTTTCATGCTGTGTGCGTAACTTAGTGGTACCGCTGTCTTTTTTGCCTCGAGATGACACGCCCGATCGGTGTGTGCGAGTGTTGTGTTGAGTCAGCAGCAAGTCTACAGCCTTTCAATGTGCCTTGGTGTAACTTTCGCCACGCGTCTGATACGGACGCACGCATTACCTCATCACAACCTCTTTTATACCTCCAAACCCACATGACTGCCCCTGCCGGTTTAGTTGCTTTTCACAAACTGCCTGCTGTACTTGCTTCCACACTTCCCTATCACTACGAGGCACACTGACACCGCTTAGTTAATTATGAATGCTGACTCCCACTCTGCAACACGCAGACACTGTGGCGTTGGTGATGTACGGTCATTGCCGCCCCTCTCTTGCTGTGGCAGTACGTGCCTCCGCCGACGTGTCGCTGTTGCTTTAACGGCACTGTTGCTGCAGGGCCAGGCATCGTGTCAACCGTGCCCGACAAATGAAACTCACAACACTACCAATGTTCTGGTTGTGTCTCTCATGACAAATGAGCATGTCCCAAAGACAATCACCGATGCTCTTGAGGCGGGACTGCAGGCCTCCATGATGGCGCGCAACAGCTCCTGCTCATCAACAAATGTTAGCCTGACAGCTATTCAGCAGAAAAACGCACAGGAAGAACTTAGAAAGCTCACCAACGAACGAAACGGGCAATGTCACATCGTTGTTGTGTTTGGTCCCATGGGTGATGCCTACACGATTGGTATCCGTGCCGTGCTCAAGGAGCTCGATGTGGTGGCCTTCTCGCCGTTCACGGGGTCGAGCGCGGTGCGTGGCTGGGAGCCGCACCTCTACTTTCTGCGCACGGAGCCCGCGGCGGAGCTCGCGTCACTCATTCGCTACGCTCTGGCGCAGCTGCGCGTGCGGCGGCTGGGCTTCATGTACCTGCGTGGCGTGTCCTTTGGCGACAAGGAGTACGAGCTTGCGGTGAAGTGGATGTCGTGGATGGGCCACGAGCTGTGCGGTGTGTTCAGTGTGGAGACGACACTTGACAGGCCATCGGAGAATGGAGTATTTGACGCTGCGTACGAACAGTTCGTTGGCACGAGACCGCAGGCTGTGCTGCTATTTGGCTCGCCGATACACGACACAGAGAAGTTTGTTAAGAGGCTCCTGATGGACGGGCGCACTGCAGGTGTCTCCCTGCTTGTGCCCGAGTGCAACCAGGCGATCCTTCTGTCATCGATAAAAGAGACCGTCAAAGAAGGTGGACGCTTCACGTCTGGCCAGGCGATACTTGCGGGGACCACGCCATCCGTCAGCGACACACAGTACAAGGCGATTGAACGATACCACAGGGAAATGGCCTCATACATTGACAACAAGAAGCTCAAGATTGGTGATGTGGATGCGAAGGCACTGTACATGAAAGACGCTTATGGAACGCACATGGCACATGGATGGGTGGTTGGCGAGGTGCTTGCCCGTGCACTGAGGTCGAAGGAGTGGCTGAGGACCGGACGACGTTCCGGGAGTCCTTGTTCAACCAGCGGCGCTACGTTATCGATGATCTCGTTTTCGGTGACTTTGGTGGGAATTGCAGCAAGAATGCGGCCCCTCTTGGTGCGATGTGCAGATGCAACCAGGGCGGGAATGTGGTGTTCATGAAGCGCGTTATGAGTGATCTCAACATGGAGGAACTGAGGGGTGGTCGCATGGTGGTGGGCGTGTCGAACTGCTACATGAACAACCTGCATCTGCACTCGCCGCTGAATGGCCTCTTTGTACTTATGAACGACCACCCCGTTGCAACGAGGGCGAACGAGGCAATGCTTGCGGGTGCGGTTACACTGAACGGTGACGGGAGCCTGGGGCACGGTGACCGGCTGTTCATGCACGTGCTGAGCACAACCCTGAGTGAGGCCGCCTATGCACTGCAGCGCGACATGGACACGAGGATCACAGCAGCTGTGTTTGGTGTTGTCGCTGAGTCCATCTTCGACGTCCGTGAGGTGACTCTCATTGATCCCATTCCCCTTGTGCCGCGGCTGAACAGCTACCGGAGAGACGTGATCCACCTCTCGCCGACCGTCGAGCAGCAGTTCTATGTGCTTGCGAAGTACCTGATGACCGGCGACCATGATAAACCTTGCGCAGTTGTTCGCAGTGACGACGCGGCAGGATTTGTCGAGGTGTTGGATCGGACGATGGCGGCGCACGGCGGGTCACTCGGCCACGTGAGGCAGCTGGTTGCGACATCAAGTCTCGCGGGGCATCTGCCGGGGGATGGGAGCGTGTTTGTGGTTGGCCTTGTTGCTGGTGACGCTGCCACTCTCGCGTCGCACCTGAGAGAACACCGCGACGTGCGTTTGCTTGTGTTGTTTTCGGAGGTCGCATTACTGTACGATGAGTTCGAAGCGGCGTTTCGCAACAGTACTGGAGCAAGCCGCTTGTTGTTTGCAACGAACCTGCCACACTGGGCCGATAGCGACTCGGGCTCGCCAACTGTCAAAAGGTACCATGCTGCTGTGAGCGACCACAGGCAGTGGTCCCCGTTGACTCTGCTTGGTTTTGCCACAGCGCGATTGATGCAGGAGGTGCTCAAGCGACAGGACAAGTCGAATGCAAAGGCACTCGCGGACTATTTCTACACGAACATTGCTGTGAGTGTGGACGACATGCACTACGGGCCATTTGATGACAGCAAGTGCGTGACTGCGCGCTCGCTGGTACACAACGAATGTGCTGTGAACTACGGCGCCACGCGCATTTCCGTGTGGTCCATGGCTCGTGCACTAGATCCCACCGTCCCTGAGGACCACCAGCCCGTGACGCGTGCACTGGTGTACCGCGAGCCACTGTACCTTGGGATGCCACTGCACACCTTTGTGGGTGTCTTCTTTGCGTTTATCCTCATCATGGCTTTTGTTGGTGTTCTGATTTATGTGCAGTTCTTCAGGCGCGATGGCCGTGACAACCGGAACGCACCGAAGGCACCGTCAGTCCCCGTGACGCTTGTCTTCACGGACATCGAGAGCAGCACTGCGCACTGGGCAGCGAACCCGCAGCTGATGCCCGATGCTATTGCCACGCACCACCGCCTGATCCGCTCGCTGATAGCGCGCCACAGATGCTACGAGGTGAAGACGATTGGTGACTCGTTCATGATTGCGTGCAAGTCCGCGCTGGCCGCTGTGGAGCTTGTGCGGGACCTGCAGCGCCAATTCCTTGAGCACGACTGGGGCACTGCTGCACTCGATGAGTCGTACCGTGCGTTCGAGGAGAAGCGTGCGGCGGAGGATGCGGAGTACGTGCCGCCGACTGCGCGCCTGGAGCCGGAGGTGTACCGGCGTCTGTGGAACGGGCTGCGTGTGCGTGCGGGCGTGCACACCGGGCTGTGCGACATCCGCCACGACGAGGTGACGAAGGGCTACGACTACTACGGGGGCACGTCGAACATGGCTGCGCGTACGGAGAGCGTTGCACACGGCGGGCAGGTGCTGCTGACGCGCGCGGCGTACATGGCGCTGAGGACGGATGAGCGTAAGCAGCTTGACGTGACGCCGCTTGGCGCTGTGCCGCTGCGCGGTGTGCCTGTGCCCGTGGAGATGTTCCAGCTGAACGCCGTGCCTGGGCGCACCTTTGGGCCGCTTCGGCTGGACGTGGAAGTGAATGATGTTGACGATGCGGATCACACTTCGAGCTCTCTTAGTGGTAGCGTCCCTTCCCTCACCGAGATGAGTCGAGGTGGCCGCATGGTCGCGCTCTCTTTGCATTCTCTCCTCAGGGCCTTCCCGGCCCCCGAACAGCGCAAGATATTACTGTCCTGTTGTGAGCGCTGGCGCGTGCCAGCACCCAACAAGAGCAATCAAAGTTGGAGTGACGATGTGCACCAAGAGGTAATTCCTCGTATTGCTTCTGCGGTGGCCAAAGTGAGGGAGTCAGATGTGGGATTTGATGACGACCATTTATTGGAATCTTCTGGCTCAAACTCGCTTGCCAGCTCAACGAGACGCGATAAGATATCCTCCTAGTTTCTCTACCCACCAACAGCTGTTGTGTTTACGAACATCGTTTTTTTCTCCGAAACGACGGAATGTAAAGGCACGAAAAATAAAACGATGGGCTCATATGCTCTCAAACTGCTCACACGCCTCATTCCGTCCCGCTCCTTTTTTATTTTTACTATTTTTATTATTATCATTATGCTTTACAATTTCAAATGAGCAATACTGATGCTGATGGCTCCTATTGCCTCGTAAAAAAAGAAAGTAAGTGCACCGTCTCCAACCACTGCCTTCAAGTTAATGACTTAATTTTTGTTTGGCTTAGTACACGGCCGCTTGCTCTCTGCTTGAAAGCATCCCGTAGTACAAAATATGCACGTGGTTGCAGAACAAATGTTGTTCGGTGTTCCTTCAAGCCGACCACTATGTCTCCAAAGATACTCGTATATCATACAAGTTTTGGTGTGTGACTTAAATGCTTGCTAAATTGGACAAGAAACCACAACGAGGAAAAGACGCAAAAATTAAAATAAAAAGGGCAGGCCTAATGAGTAGTATGCACTTTTAGTGGGGCGAAAGACCACGCCTAATGCGAAGGCTAACCACCGCTTCATCCAAGCAATGCGCTTGTGCTAGTAATAGTAGCAGCAGTACGATGATGACGGCGGTGTTGTTGTTAGTGCCTTCGTTACGCACTCGCTTCCCTTCTCTTTCACTAATTCCTATCATTAATGTTCATCACCGCTCCCAAACCATATGCCGCACTGAATGTTGTTATGGGCCTCTGACCCCTTAAAAAATAAAATAAAATGAGCACCACGGCATGTCTTCGTTGCAGGGATAGAAACAGGAGATTAAAAAAACGATATGAAAAAAAGAAAAAGAAAAAAAACGAAAGTAAGTGAAAAGTAAAACACTGAAGAGAGCAGTGTAATGTTCTTCCGTCATTTATATTTTGATGTCATGTCGTGTGAAGTTTCCTCCTTTTCCCCCATTTTTTGGTGGAAAGGGGGGCTTAAAATGTCAAATAAAATGTCTCGTGGCTGCGCATTTTGTTATTTCATTCCAAATGTTTTTCTGTTCGTGCATTAATATACACGTTTTTGTGGTTTTGTGTGTATTTACTTGTGCATATAGCTACTGTTTTGCGTAAGATAATAATAAAAAAACGCGTAGAGGCGAAAACGGACGAAAATATGTATAAACTCTGCAGTTGTGACTGAGCTCCATAGCCCGTTTTGTTTACTTTTCGTAGTGTATGGGACTATTTTTAAAAGTGGTTAGAATGGGTGCCGTTGTGTCCGTGGGGGCGTTCGTTTCTTCCTCTTTGTGGATGTTCGCGCATGCGCAGGCTTTTTGTTGCTTCCTCAAAATTTTGTCACTATCCCTCCTGTATTGGCTACGACACAGGTGTTAGAGAACATTTGACTATCCCACCGAAACGCAGACGAAGCAGCATATACAACGCGCGCTTATGGTTCCTGTGTTTCTATCCTTGATGTTCAAGGTGGCGTATGCAGTGATTCGCGACACTCTACCCCGTAGCGTGCACTCATTGATCGATGGTCGACCACAGTGACATCAGCAGTGACTGTGCTTGTCGAGCCCTCCCGCTTTCGGAATCTTGGTCGCGCACAGCTGCATGCAGTGCCTCGTGCCGCTAGTCGTCACGTGATTGAGAAAGGTGCCAACTTGTCGACTAGCATCCATACGCTGCTGGTAAGGTTGCTGTGTAGTCCATTGGCTTTGAACCTACTCACATTGAACTCACGATCGCGGAAACCACAACCCGCGTTCACAACGTTAGCTGACGCGGTGTCTTTGAGCGCAGACTTGTGGCGACGCTGTGCTAGTGTCTGCACTGCCACAGTTGTTGAGGATGTGTCACCAAAAGCAATTCAGCTCTGTGGCGCCATCGAAATCGCCAATGTGCCGGGACAATGGCAACTCTAACTGTGACACGCATGCGTGTGCAATTGCTGTCGTGCGCCGTGCCCTGTGTGTATGTAGTATGTGCCCGCTGCATTTGCGCGCCTGTGTTCATTCGGTCTGCAGCAATGGTGTTAAAACAGGCAGTGCGTTTTGTATGGTTACTGCGTGCATCCACCGTCAGTTATAGGGCAATGTGGGCTCGTGGGTGCCGCTGGTTGGAGGAGAATGTCAGGCAATGAACGACGACGCTGCTCACCAATGCAGCGAAAGTTTCATGACGAGATGTGGCCTGTGCGTTGGACGCAAATAGGTTGATATGATGGATTATTGGTTGTTCGTGCTGGCAATGTGCCGACAGTGTGGTGAATACTGCTGTGTGTTTCTGCAAGAAGAGCAGCGGAATGCTTCAGAACCGTGGGTAAAATAATAATCCTACACAAGGTAATTGGCTATGCACTGGACAGTTCTGCCGAAGCGCACACTGTGCCAGAGGATTGATTGTGTGTTGAACGAAAGGCCTTATCGTCAATGTACTGTGTCAGTGAGTGATTGCGAGTGGTGCGTGGACGTCTGTTTGTTAACTTTTTTAACTTGAAACTAGAACAGAATGCGGCTTTTGCAGCAATAAAGATGCGAACATTATTTTATGTTATGAATCACATCTTTGAGCACACAAAGAAGGACGAAGAGAATCATTAGAGATGGTAACGGGCTCTTGCATTGAAACATAGCATTTATGCCATGCCATGCGTTCCCGCGGCGTTGTGTGAAAGTGCTCGAATTGGGCAACTTCGAAACACAGCAGCGCTCGCTCGCAGGTGCAGCACGCGCGTTTTTGACGGTAGTGCAGTGATGTCCAGTGCGTTAGTTTAGGATGGCGCCGAGGACGCTGAGGTTGTGTGTGGAGTGTAGTGCAGAGCGAGTTGTGCTGTGTTACTCGCGCGCGCGCCTTCAGCGGGCTCTCTTGCACCTCGCCCGTACGGTCGCGCTTCCGCCATCTCTGGGCGTGTGGTGGCGCCGTGAACGGCCTGTGCTGGCTGTTGTCTGATGAACGTGTGACACAGGACTGCCCACCATGTCAACGAGAAGTGTCCTCATCCCTCACCCCCATGCGACGCTGAACGGTTTCAGTTGCCCACGCGCAGCTTTATTTTCATGCTGTGTGCGTAACTAGGTGGTGCCGTTGTCTTTGAAAAATTTCTCATCATCCTTGTCTTATCAAGACGATTTCGCTGCATGGACGCTTTGTTCCGAACATAATCGGGACCGTTGGGTTTGTTGCTAGCAAAGGTACAGCTGAAACTGGAATAACTGTGTCAGTTAGTACTTTTAAAATTTTCTCGACGGGCCTCATGCCAGTCGTGCGCGCACAGATGCACCAGATACAGCGATGCCGGCTGGTCCCCCCACCCTTCGATGATTGACGAAAGTGTGATACGTTTTTTACAGTTGCCCCCTCTCCCTGTTGGATATGCATTTTGTACTGTAACACGTGTTTCATATTTCCTGTGAGCGGTCGTTTGCGAACAGCCCTACGAAACACCTCTGCGAGGAACTGTTGCATCGCATAGCCGAATATGATGTCGTGCACACCCATGAGCAGAGCGAATCGAGGTTGACCTTTCCTGCGGAGTTTTTCCTGATGCCAGCGACTTTCGGCGCTTGCTCCGCTTTCACGAGAGGCCAAACAAGGTGTCATTGACGTCTGTGCAGTCGACTACCCCTCGTCTTTCACCTTAACTCATCGCTATAAGGCTAGCAATGCCATATTTTGCCAGAGGTAGGAGTTTTTTCATCGCATAGAGTTCTGTTGCGCAATGCAGTGTGGCGTTCCAACGCATTTCTCTCCTGATCACAAACGCGCATCGCATCACAAGACGCTGTTATCACCTCTGGATGCGAAGTTAGCCGCTGCTGTCAACCATGAGGCTGTGTGTGTGTTTGTTTGTTCAGACTTGCTTCGGCGAGTGTGAGAAGGAATTAACGGCTCTCTTGTCGTGCACTTCTGTTTCACGTCTGTTTTCTCTGCATGCGTGTCAGTGCCCTTTTCCTCTGTGTATGAATTGTTTGGTATTAGATTCAGGCGTGTGAATTGTATTGACTGTAGCCCGGTGACATTTGTTACGTGAGGGTTACGCTTCATGATGTAAAGCAGCTCCTTGGCTTTGTAGGTCTCACTGGCCGCTTGTCTTGCATCTTTCGAGGTGTTCAGCACGGCCTTCACCTTTCCCAGCACCTTGCTGCATTTTCATTTGGCTGAGGATAATGTTGTGCGCCCCTCATTTTTTGGAATGGTTCCCCCTCCATGGAGTTGTTTGCAGGTCGTCCTTGCTTTGCACAAAATGTTTCCTAAAGGCGGTCCTGCTGCTTCACCGCAAATGGCTGACTTGGGACACGCCGCGGTTGCGCCCTCTTGACAAGTCATTGTAGTCCTTTATTTTTAGTGACGTCTGAGCGCTGTTTTTCAGCGTTTTCCCTCCTGCCGTACCAATGAGCAGGGGTGCCTCTTCTCCCCAGCCTGTCTACAGCCTAGCGCCAGTCTCTTGAAAAACGTTGCAACTGCTCCAGAAAGTCATGTCAAAACGCACTGCCTCTGACACCGGCGTGGTGGATGCGAGCGACAAAGATATGAGTCCAACCATTGACTTTTCTGCGATTTCGCAATGGAACGGTGTGCAACCGCCAGAAAAAAAGAAATGCGCTGACACGAAAAAAGGAACGAAAACTGAAGCAGCTGAAGGTGTCAGTGGCATCAATCCGGGGGAGCTTCGCGATGTCCGAGAACTGGTCGTCGATGGCACGCCCCCAGCGGATTTCAGTTTCAGTTTCTTGAGTGGCTGCAACTCCCTTGTGAAGCTGAAGCTGAAGTGCAGGGACAGTGCACTAGACCTACAGACACTAACGGGCCACAAAGAACTCGAGATACTGGAAATTCAAGCTGCTAAAATTACGAACTTTGCCTCTTTAAGACATTTTCCATCGCTCAAGCAAATAAAAGTGGCGTGTTGCTCCTTTTATCACGACGGAGTCGCCTACGCGAGCCGCATGGATGCTTTGGAGGAGCTGGAGCTTTACTTTGTTACGGTGTTCAACAAGGATGACTTCCATCACGAGCCAGACTGCCGCTATGAAGCGAGGCGTGAGGACACAAGTGACGCGACGCCCATTTTGTGTGCGTACAAAGGAAGCCCACGACTCAGGAAGGTTCTTCTGGCCCACGTGAAAATACGTGACCTGTCGCCGCTGCTTGACCTTGAGGCGTTGGAAGAGCTTGAGCTCAATGACACTGTAGTCCCCGAGGGTTTGGGTGTTCTTGGCAGGCATGCAGCGCTGCGTGGGCTGGTGTGTCGAATACCACTTACACAGGACTGTCTTTGTGGTCTCGGGGAAAGTAAGTCTCTTGTGCGTTTGGATCTGGAGTTCCCGTTTATTGTAGACGTCCAATACGACGTGTCACCGCTTGGAAGCATTCTGACGCTACAAGACTTGAGAATTCGGCGACCCAAACTGTATGGAAGGAGTGTGCAAACGGACAAACCTGATCGAATGATTTTGAGAGGTTTTGATGCCATCGGGAAACTGCCAAACCTGACGGAACTCTTTGTAAGCGACTATAAAATACTTGGCGACACAGTCTCTGGATTGAGTGCCAGCATGACTATCAAAAGACTTTACCTGCACCCCACGTGTCCTGAAGATTATGAATCCTCGCTCTCACCTGCACAGTTGCGGAAGGAGCACGAAAAAATGGCATCGTTGTTGAAGCTGGAGTCACTCGAAGAATTGGTTGTTGATGAGTCCCATTGCTTCGATGTTGGCGACGGGCCTGGTTATTTGCCTAACCTGCGTGTTATCAAATTGCGTGGCCACATGCGCATTGGTGGACTATTGTATAGTCTCGGCGACAGTCTCACGTTGAGAATGCTCGAGATTATCGGTGCTGAGGATACTATTGATTTGTTGCCCATCCCAGGCGCTAAGACACTCGAAGAAGTTAAGCTGCACTTACTTCGCTCCGTCAAGAACAGCCATGCACTTGGTTACTTGCCGCGTTTGCGCAAGCTGGAGGTTATTTATGTCTCTCGTCGTGAAGTGTTTCCCGAAAGGACATTCTGTGTGCGTGAAAGTCCTAGATACTATATGTTAGATCGTCAAAAAATCTACGACGCCGCTTCTGTGGCAAGAGCAAAAACACTGGAAGATGTCTCGCTTTGCAAGTTTTGGCGATTGGACAACCTTGATGCCTTGCTGGAGCTTCCGCACCTTCGCGAGGCCAAGTTGAGTAATGTCAGTGACACACACGAGGATGTGGCCGCTCTCACCGCAAAAGGTGTCAACGTGACTGCGAGTAAGAACGAAGGCTCCTCTTTTTCTCTCAACGGTTTCTTTAGCCGAGTTCGTTTTATTAACAGTTTTATCGATGCCTTTACATTCCTTCCATTGTCAGGTTTCAGTGCTCCAAGGCGCCATCACCGCTATCAGCTGCACACGCTTTCCTTGCGCATGCAAAGGTTGTGATGTGTATTGCCCCAGGCACTGAGGTCTGCTCTATTCTGGCGCTGCCAAGCTGGCGGACTCACGTGGCACACTTGTTGCACAAACCATGACGCCTTGCTCTTGATGGCATTGACCGCAGACACATCGACCAGATATAATGCGCTGCAAGCAGCGAGTCCTCCTGCCTCACTCCTCTGTCTCATGTTATTTGTTTCATGATTCTCCCACACCCCTTACGTATTTTGTTGGATTCTCTGCAGGTCTACCCTTGTCTTCATCTTACAAACGCCTCGTATCGTACTTCCCGCAACCGTGCGCGTGCACATGGTGACATTCACACACGTGTGTTGATCTGGTTGGGTGCTTCGACGCCGCTCCGCCACACGGCTCCCTCTTAAAAAACTTATTTTTCGTTCCACAGCACGAAGCTGCCGGAGCTTCCCCGCATCACCGGTGCCAGTGTCATCACACCGGTATCCTCGACTCTCTCTTTCCCTTGTTTTTTGGATCTTGTTTGCGCGTGCCCACACCCGGCCATCGTCTATTTTGACCGCCATAACGCTTCGTGTGCGCTAAGTGAATGCACCCCCACGCACCCACAGACCTTGATTGTTTGAAAATACGCCGTATTGTGCACCGCTCTCTAACACCACGCGTCACCCTTTCCTCTCTTCGTTTCCATCCCCCAACAAGACACTACACGCCACCGTCTGCTCCTTCCATTTTTGCAGCCAAGTCGCGCATCAACACAGTGCAATGTGAACAGCGCCTTTAACTGATGGCTTACTTCTGCCCGTGTAAGTGCGAGCGCCACTACTCAAGGAGGCGGGGCACTGAAGCTAACTTTGTGCAGTTTCTCCTTGTTTCCGCTTCCAAGCCGCCGTCGCTCGCCACCGTCGGTTAACGGGCACACTTCCAGTTCTCACGAAACATGTGTGCCGGTTTAATTGTGTTCTGGATGTCAGTTCCCTTGCCACTGCAATGTTGCCATTTGTGGGAGAGGCCTGACGGCATGTGATGGTTCTCCCATTGCGTTCAGGATGCGCGTGCCCACGGAAGCACCGGCAGAGCGGTCCCTCAACCAGATTGGTGCCACCGGTCAACATGGAGCAAAGCGCCGCCGCGTGTGACCCCGCATACCTTTCAGCATCTGAAGCTTTTTTTAGTGAATTGCATTGTAAAATCTTCAGTATGCCTGCGTGAGGGCCGTTGCTGGGATATCACTTCGCTTCGCTCTGTATCACGCTGATGGTTAGGGAGCGCGAAGTGCTTTCAACGCTGTGCGTGTCTTCTTCGCCCTTCTAATTGGTGGAGTGTCAGCAAAACATGCGCGCGTGGGGGGAAGAGGGCCAATATGTAGACACACACGCACCTGTTACTCCGCCGTTCCTGTGCCTGTGGCTGCAGTTGCTGCAGCTCACACGCAAGCGGATGACTGAGCAGATTGATAGGGTTTTCGAGCAGTTTGGAAGCGCGCCAGTCTTCAGTGCCAAGCGAGCTAAGCTGGAGAAGAACAGAACGTTCACGAGCGTGTACGAGGCCATTCGAGGTACTATGCTCCGTGCGCTCCAAGCTGGGAGAACAAATCCAAAGAGGCAGGACGGAATTGTCAGCTGGACTTGGAAGGGATGACGCTGTTGTCGGCGAAGTGTATCTCTCACTGTCTTCTATCAGTAGTTGTGCCACCGAAGTTCTCACGCACAAAAGGAGAGTGCTGAGATCTCGCTCACACCTGCAAAGCAATGTGTACAACTCCTGGACAACTCCAATGATGGAAAAGGCATGGTCAACACCCTTGAATCCATCAAGCGAATGTGGTGGGGTTGAAGCGCGAACTCCTTTGACGAAAACCTCCAATTTGTTGTCAACAAATCTTCAAATATTTGCACCGGTATTCCTGCATTCAAGACGCAGCAAAGGTGGAGAGGTGTGCATGCCAAATGCCACAGTGATGCCAGGGTGGTTTCCTCTGGCAGGAATGATCTTGTGATGTTCATGGAGGCAATCGGCCGCACTGATGGCCTTGGTGGACGGAATCGCAACGGCCCTGTATCGCTTTGAAAACTGCTGCCAACGGCCAACGTGTCGTGCCTCGTCACTGCTGGCCGCGAAATGGCTGAGCCGCGGGATATGAAAACACAATTACGAAAGGAGAGCCAATCACACGGTTGCAGTTCAGCGGGGGAGAAACGCTGCGGTTGGGAGACTGCACCGATCTGTGTAAGCAGACCCTCACGTTTGTTGGATGGGAATTGCGCGACAAGGCGGAGATGCAGCGCGACAGCTTCGTGCCTTTAATTTCCTGAAGAGTTGCGAATGGCCGATGTTAATGTAGCTTTTGTTCGAGAATGATACGTAACTTCCACTTCGCCGCGAGTATGCAGCGCCTTTTACGGTTAAATATGAGCATCTTTTCCTCTGTGTCCGTGCTTCGTGCCTAGTGGAGAAGCAGAAAACAATTACCAAACTGGAACTGTGGCGATTGTAAAAAAAGATGTCTGTGTTTGTGTGGAACAAGTGCTGGGCGATTTGTTTCTGTGCGACATATTTTATGTTGTGAGGCTGGCGCGCGTTGAAGCTTTTCCCGCCTGTACGTTTACTGTTCCCTTCCATGTGTGTGTGCTGCGACATGTTAACCTTCACCTCTCCAGCAAGGTAGCGAGACTACCCACTGATGTGCAACGTGCCTGTGGTGTGCACCTTCCATCCATAGTTCCTGCGTCCGAGCACTGCTCAGTACGTAGCGTGTGGTGCATGTGGAATGCGAAGCTTCTAAATTGATGAGCATTGTTGATCGGTCTTTGTGCCACACGTGCGCTGTCGCCATGGACATTCCCATTTGCAAGCACTCGCAACATTTCCAACAGCATTAACGACGGATAAGCTCCAATGCTTTTTGCAATGTGTGCTAACGCTTTCTCCCTTTGCGATTTGCCAGGTGTTGGTGCAAATCCTGTGTTCCTACTGCGCCCGCATTCGCCTCACTAACATTCGCTTGTCTTTCGCCACGGAACGCACAAGGCACCCAAAAACACTGAAGGACCCACGTGCTGCGCAAGGCAATTGGCAGTCGCTCAACGCGGGATGTGGGATGTGGTGATGCAATTGGAGAGGCCCCGATCGAATGCCGTGCGTTGTGCGAGGTAACTGCCTGTCATTTCACATCCGCGCGGGTGCACTTCTGTTGTTGTCTTGCAGATTTGCCTCGCGGGCGTGACCACGATCCCATGCTCTCCAGCACGGCTGTGCGTCCTCGGGCGCCTTGCGTGATCCACGCTTTCCGACAGTCACCACCCCCGTGGCAATTGTCAAGTTTTTTGCCGCATCCGACCCCAATGATACATCAGCAGCATCCATCGTATCAGGATATTTGGAATCAGTCCGCGGGGTGTGAGGAAATGTAGTTTCAAGCTCGGCTTTCATGCAAGGCAGCGTCGGTCGAAATTTCCACTCAGCTTCCTGCACCCATTTTCCCTCACACATTCACGCACACGCATTTGTCGTGGCGGCGTTCTCTTCATTCATACTGAGTTCCATGGGCAACTGCTGCGTCCCCTGACTCCTCCAGCCCACGCCCATCGCTTCTTGCTCCCTTCGCGGCCTCTCGTTGGGAGCCAAACTATCGCTTCAACCCTTAAAGGCGCAGCTGTGGCCGCCACCTCGTGCAGCAGTGAACGCGCCGTAATTACTGACTTTGATATTTCGTGTAAGATATTCCAGGTATTTAAGGAACGTCTTCACAGCGACGCGCGAGCCACGCCCAACAAGCACGATCTTTTTAATTACGGCCTTTGCAGTCGTAAGCGCGAATCCCGGAACGACCGTCTAAACACCCCAATGGCGGTCGCCAGGTGCACCAGCGCCCCTCCCAAATCCATCTTATGTTCGATTGGCAGTGTGAAGAGAGTGCTCACCGTGCTCTGTGCGTATCTCGAACTGAACATTTCCCAGCCGTGGTCCGAGGCGACGCTCGGGCACATCGTTGCTTTTTAGCGCCGGACCGCAGCTGCAAGCATTATCCTGCAGAAACGGCGCGCAAACCCTCGACGAAGCATGTGGATTGGCCCACTGTTGCCTACTCGTCCACCTATGCGCGCATAATTGAACACACCACCCGTCTTTTATCGAGGTCTGGCGCATGGCACTACGTACGTGGGCGGCGACTAACGGTTTTCAAGGGACAACACGCTCACAAGCACACCTTGCGTCGGTGCACGGAAAATCTGGCGCGGGTTTGCTATGTTTACATCGCTAAGGAACAGCGAGGCGCCCTTTCATTCGTGTGCCTCTAGGCCCAAAGTGACGAAGAGTTCGCACACTTGCGGGCAAGCACCGCCGCGCGACAAAGTCTGATAATACAGCCGCTTCGGGAATCGTATGAAAAGCAGAAGCGAAGGCTGCACCAGCTAGCGTGTCACTTTGTTGCACAATGATTCTGTTATGTGAGACTGGAAACAAAGTCGAATTGCACACGAGAGCTGCAGGCGATGTCAACGAACAATACCGACCGCCAGGAAGACAACACTAGTCACGGACCGCGCATTCCTTGCCTGGCCGACCAGAATGCGAGCACACCGGAATATGACGCGCGGACAACTCCCAAAGATTGCACGCGCTCACCGTCGCGGTTAACGTTCGTGCACGGACTTGTCTCGCGATATCGGAACAAGTATTTTCAATCTATCCAGGAAGACCCCACACGAACGAGGCAGCGGCCTATCCCACTCCCTGAAGCTTTTGGAAGGTACCATCCGTGGCTCCCCTACCTGACAAAATTTCACTGTAAACCGCGTTTTTTGGTTTCACTGACCGCGCGATGACGCAGCTGGCTGTCACGTCGCGTCATCCCAGAACACTTCGCTAGACTGGTCTGCGTGTCAATTGAAAACGCAGCGTGCATCTTAGCGGCGGTGGCCAACAGCGCAATATAAATGCTTGTTCTTTACAAGGACCCGCGGCTTCTCAAGCGCGCAGCTACACGGCGTGGCTTCCGTTGGGCTCTGCAAACTTCACGAATGGAGCAGCAATGCAAAAAAAGGGACTTTTCCCTTCACAACCGTCTTGGGTATGGCTGTTTCCTGGTGCTGACAAAAATGGGAAGTAGTGTGTTGGTCCGACGCTGCGGAGTACAACATGCCACAACATACGATTGCGGTGCTTTGGACGATATGGCGAAGCTTGCATCACCGCAATCAGTTCAGGGGTCGCCAACGCCGCGTTTGCACAACGCTGCATAGCACGAACGAGGCTCAACAGCTGGGTTTGCGCGACATTTCGGCACATAATGGTGTGCTGTGACCGTTTTTAACTGACAAACAGCTGAGCATGTGATGGGGAAGACGCTCCCTGCCAGTTTTGGAGTATCAAGGAAAAGTGGTGGCGTTCGAAAACTGCGTGCAAAAAAGTTACGAGCCATGTCTCACCCACACCACTGACACAGGTCAAAATTCATCATCCAACCAAGTTGCTACCACGAGGTCGAGATGCCAAGCACTTAATAAAGGCAACAGTGGAGAGGAAGGAATGCAAAGCAGAGAGCGAGGGCAGAATTTGCGGAAAGTACGACCCTGGCCGATGAGGACGGTTCCTCTTTACTGGCAGCCGCGATGCCCTGGCCAAGAGCTGGGGCAGCGGAGACTACGCTCGCGCCCTGTGATGCTCTCATTTTATGCTGTGCATTGAAACGCAGGTACAGACAAACCAAACAAGTTGCCATGAGAAACTGGATAAGAATTGTGTTTTGTTCATGAAGCGCGTCTGTTTGCACTTCGTAGCACAAAGGATGCGATTTTGCGAACTGAGGAAAGCACAAGTGCGCTGCCCATTCGCGGGCGGCATCTTATCGTGCAGTGCCGAGAGGCGCGCACCGCCATCCCTCCCATGCACAAATTGCCCCAGTGGACTGAGTGATGAGCCATCGCACGGGGAAGTGTGACATGAAGGCATCACAAAGGTCTAGGACGAACGAGGAAGACCCGAGGCGGGTTTTATCGTTAAAACCATGCAGGTTTTTCTGCTTGCTGTGTTAGTCCAAACGCACAATGCACGGCGTTTCTTCGCAGGAGGTTCTCTCAGCGTATCTTCAATTGTTTGCATGGTTGAGCTTGTCTCTACACGTGCCTCCTCATCCATAAGAATTCCATGCGCAAACGTCTCCATATTTTCACTGGTGGTCTCGAGCGATGTGACGTTTTGCAGACGCTTGTGGCAGCTCCTTGAAAATGATTGCGAAATCGATCACACGTGAAGAAAAAAAAAAGATCTCCAAAACTCTCCCCGCCTCCTCACACAAATCAACGTCCATTTCACACTACAATTATGATCGAACTCAGTTACCGCCCCAGCAACAAGTGCTTTCTATTTATAGTCCGTGCCATTCAACCCTGCCGATCACGATGAGGGTGTTAGTGCGCACTTTGCCACCTTTCGCCTTCGGCCGCACGCGTAGTCGCCTTTACCTTCATTCAGGTTAGCATCCAAAGGCCAAACCAGCTGTCCGCTTGCCACTCGCACCGATGTTCCACACCTTGTCACGGTATCACGAAGGCCTATCCTGTGCAACCTTTACCCGGCGGCACGAGGCAACCAATCAATCATCAAGCCTCGACAAATCGTGGCAATGCACCAACAGTGCTTCAAACAACGCCTCAGCAGTACATGATGTAAGCGATGTGTTTTTGTAGCTGCAGAGGGAATTCAATCACAAACAATACGACTTCGGTGCTGTCATTTTGAATGCGACGGACGTTCACGCACAGGCTCATTTTTGCCCAGCAGCAAAAGGAGTTATAAGCGTGTGCAATTTGTTTTTGTTCTTGGTCACACCAACACCCCGCGCTCTACAGACGAGCCCGCATCACCGCAACAGACGGTGCAACAACGCTGACGCTCATCCTCAACGCCCTGCGAGTCATTACCTCGGAGCCAGCACACCTCGAGCGTTGTCTGTGATTACGTCCCTTTAAGAAGAAACTCTACCGAGGCGTTGGACACTCGTAGACCGGTGCACGCATCATCACAATAAAAGAGCACTAACGCCCGACAACAGCGGTCGAAATATCCCGCAGTTGTGCAGCAATGTTGTCTGCGAGACCCAACCTGCAATCGTTTGGCAGACCTCCAAACACGTGTGGACCGCTCCAGCTGGTCAGTCAAACAGAATGCGTGCTCCTCCGACACGAGTCTTTCACTGCCTCGTCAAAATCTGAGGAAGCTTTATGCCAGCTCCACTTGTAGAAAAACCGTTTTGTTACTACTAGAAATTAAATGATTGGATATGCCCTTTGAGTGTATTATTTTCGTCTTGGGTTTTCATAGACAGTTTACCTTGGCCCTTAATGTGGACAGAGGCATCCCAGGACCAGCTAGGGGTCAGCTGCACCCGACAAAAGGCTTTCATCACTGCATAACGGCTCAGAGCCGCAGCGGAGAACCTTTTCATGAGAAATAAAAAAGATGCTGATCATAACCCATAATTTGGGAAGAATGGCAAAAATTGTTCCTGCGTGCTCTGCCGCACCGACACCCGGCTGGGAAGCCAACAAATAATAAATTCTGCGTTGGTTTTTTGACGCAGGCACAGCTGTTGTGGTGCAGCGGGGTGTCCTCAAACATCTATCATGGAACGAAAAAAGAACTGCAGCTCCCGTCCGTTAGGACACAAGTAATGGTTGTCGATAGACCGAGCGGCTTCACCCACAGGCCCTCCTTTTGCAGGCGGGGTATGAAGATAAGCTCCTTTTATCGTTTTCTTTTTACAGCACTAACGACCGCTGAAGCAAGCGTCCACATATGACGTTAAGAGGCAATGTAGTCAGGGAGGGGGAGGTAAGATAACATGCGCGATGGCAGCGCAAAATACAGAACAAAAAAAATGCGACGGTGAAGAGACTACACGTACACACATGTGCGTAACAAATAGCCAACGCATGAATCGTTAAGGCGTGTGTGAAGGAAAGGGTTATAAAACGCGATAGAAGGTACGTCACTACATGGTGCATGTGTACATGAGCATTTCGGTATTTCTTCATTGTGACTGTCAGACCTACGCATCTTGTCTCGCCGCCCTTTACGACATTAGTAAGGCACTATACGAATTCACTCATAGCATGCATCCCAAAAGCAATAAAAACTGGTCATCTAGCAGCTATTCGCGTGCATGGTGTTCATATGGACAGAAATGAGCTTGTTTCCGCTACAGCTTTAAGTGTGAAGCAAGGAGTCGTTCAGGCTTTACATCAGAGATATTGCCCTGTAGTCGGCTAATCCAAAACATATTGTCAACGTCCACGGACAAGTGCAGCTGAAGATGGCGGGTAGGTCTGTAAACACATCTATTCTGTAGTTGCAAGTCATGCTTGTCGCCACCTTGTACACGGCCTGTGCGACAAATGACAAGCGTGGCTCACTTGTTGCCATCCTTGTGTTTCTCTAGGCACAAGGAAGTGCTCAGGTGACATCTCACTGGACTCACACGTCCAATAGGGGATTCTGCACTCTTGAAAGTAGCTGTACAACTTGTAGACAACGAAAGTAGACATATTTCCGCGCCAATGATGAACGAGCAAAACACTCATAGCCATATAGTTGCTCCCTTGGTGATTTAAGAATGTCAGCAAATAACCAATGAACCGTGCTAACTTGGACGATACGTGTCGAGGGAAAGGGTGCCGCTCTCCTGCATAACGTTCAGTGGCATCAGAAAGCCACAATGCGAAATAACAGGATGGTTAGTGGCAAGTCCCGTAGATTGTAGATTTACATGGCCAAAGGATCTACAACTAGGGCGCATATGGGCACATACAAAGCGTGTAAGATAGTAGCGCAAGTGAACGCCAACTGACGACTCGGTAATTGGTTCAGTCGTGCGATGGATCGTGCAAATGAGATATAGCACGCAAGCAAACAGAGGGCAAGTACAGTGGCTTTGTAACATGTCCCACGAAGTGAAGGCGCAGCGCGCGCGACGTCACTATTGCTCTCACTGCAATCCCCAAAGGGGACAAGGCAGACGTGGCACGGTAAATATCCCACTACTCCAGTTGCAACTTCATGGTTCTAATGGTGCGTCACAGTCATTGATAGACGCATCGGCTAAGCCCGCCATATTCCCCATACCTCTATGGTATGACTAATTGACTTCTTAAATACGCACTCGTGCAAGCAGTGTTGGAAAAATACGGTAATGAAGCATAATTCTATGGTGATATATGCGCCTCCAGGCACGACAAGGAACAAGATGGGGAAAGCCCTTCTCCTAAAACAGTGATTAGTTCATCTCTCTTCACAAATGATTAAACATGTAAACATGCAACAACATGCGTTTGTCAAATGCACGTGTTCGCGGTGGAATAGAAAGAGTATATAAGAATGAAAAATATGGTAATTATGTAGTCGGAACAGCAAGAATACGATGCATCACCAATGCAACCCTTTACATGGCGCCGTGTCAAACTGATAGTTTAGTAGCTGTCCACTCCTAAACCATCGTCCCGGACACCTGGTTATGACAACTGAGGTTCTTTGTGAAAAAACTCGTACAGTTGCGCTCATTGAAGCCGTCTCAAAAACACCTCTCTCACACATATAGCAATACAGGAAATCTTAGCCATCAAGCCTCACAATAAACACATCAGTAGCGGTGGCAGGGCGGGGGAAAGGGGGCTGCGTACAACTTAAGTATCACAAAGACATGGGGGGAACAGTAATGTCATTACAACGTTTGTATCATGAGGGGAGACACAAAAAACTGAAACCATTATTTCAAACAACCCCACGTCTAATGAGGCGGACGCAACCCGAATTCAAATTGAAACTACGCAACGGTGAGTAAGTAGAAAACGGATAAGCATGCTAGAACATGTGCTGTGTGCGTGGTCCAAGCAGGTGTGCAAGCAGTGCTTGTGCTGTTCTCACATTGCAGTACAATTCAGATTATAAAAGAAGTTGGGCGTATTAGTAATAACATTTGCTTAAATAATTTACGAAGGAATATGTGGCGACGCCACGACTTCTGGTGTCCTAGCGTTTTCTGCGCTAAGCGAAAAAGTTTGCCTAAAAGAACCAAAGCTACATTCGTTTTCTTGAAGGGCAGCTAGCTGCTTATTGTCGAAGCGCTCATGTTCGGCAAGTGAAGGCAAAAAAACGTTTTCTACGCTCCTGGTTCTTCGTAGAGAATTCGTGTCTGACACACAGGTAGCCAAGTCGTATTGATCAAAGTGCACTTTAAATTGCGCCACTTTGACAACAGCCGTGGCGATGCGATTAATAGTTTCTTGGTACATGGCATCGGTCCAAGTGCTTTCCTTTGTTTTAGGGCTAGAAACACACCAGCGCTCGCAACATAATAGAAGAACTTTGCGCTTCTCAGTTGCGGGAAATGTTTTGAGTAACGAAAACAAAGAAGCTGCGATCATAGAACCAGTATAACTTAGCTCATTAACAGGACGCGTGTCACCACTTAGAGAGCTCGAAGTGTGATCCGCATCGTCAACATCATTCACTTCCACGTCCAGCCGAAGCGCCCCAAAGGTGCGCCCAGACACGGCGTTCACTTGGAACATCTCCACGGGCACAGGCACACCGCGCAGCGGCACAGCGCCAAGCGGCGTCACATCAAGCTGCTTACGCTCATCCGTCCTCAGCGCCATGTACGCCGCGCGCGTCAGCAGCACCTGCCCGCCGTGTGCAACGCTCTCCGTACGCGCAGCCATGTTCGACGTGCCCCCGTAGTAGTCGTAGCCCTTCGTCACCTCGTCGTGGCGAATGTCGCACAGCCCGGTGTGCACGCCCGAACGCACACGCAGCCCGTTCCACAAACGCCGGTACACCTCCGGCTCCAGGCGCGCAGTCGGCGGCACGTACTCCGCATCCTCCGCCGCACGCTTCTCCTCGAACGCACGGTACGACTCATCGAGTGCAGCAGTGCCCCAGTCGTGCTCAAGGAACTGCCACTGCAGGTCCCGCACAAGCTCCACAGCGGCCAGCGCGGACTTGCACGCAATCATGAACGAGTCACCAATCGTCTTCACCTCGTAGCATCTGTGGCGCGCTATCAGCGAGCGAATCAGGCGGTGGTGCGCGGCAATAGCATCCGGCATCAGCTGCGGGTTCGCTGCCCACTGCGCAGTGCTGCTCTCGATGTCCGTGAAGACAAGCGTCACGGGGACTGACGGTGCCTTCGGTGCGTTCCGGTTGTCACGGCCATCGCGCCTGAAGAAGTGCACATAAATCAGAACACCAACAAAGGCCATGATGAGGATAAACGCAAAGAAGACACCCACAAAGGTGTGCAGTGGCATCCCAAGGTACAGTGGCTCGCGGTACACCAGTGCCCGCGTCACGGGCTGGTGGTCCTCAGGGACGGTGGGATCTAGTGCACGAGCCATGGACCACACGGAAATGCCCGTGGCGCCGTAGTTTACCGCGCAGCCCTGCTCATCCATTTTTATCAGTGGGTCGCAGTTACTGTCATCAAATGGCCCGTAGTGCATGTCGTCCACACCGATAGCAACGTTCGTGTAGAAGTATTGTGCTAATATGTAAGAATTCATTGTTTGCGTGTGTGTAAGGACCTCCTGCATCAGTCTCGCAGTGGTGAATCCAAGCATAGTTAGGGGTGTTCGTGGAATCCAAAGATTATCGGCACTCTCACCAAACATGAGAGCATGTTCAGAAACTGTATCAAGATCGTTCCAGTGTGGCAGGTTCGTTGCAAACAACAAGCGCCTTGCTCCAGTACTGTTGCGAAACGCCGCTTCGAACTCATCATACAGGAGAGCAAGCTCGGAGAAAAGGATAAGTATTCGAGTGTCATGGTACTTGTTCAGGTGACTTTCAAGTAAAGACACATCTTCTAATGTTACACCGATCAGCAACGTATCACCGTACGCAGGTAGCCAACCATCCAGCTGCTCATCCTCGCGTAGCAACACCGAGGACAGAGACGGCACGCTGTATGTCCAAAGGGTCTTTGAGAGTACGTCAGCAAAAGCGACCCCTTCCCTGGAGCGAATCACAGCGTGTAGGCCAGGTGAATGTGTGTTCGACAAGTAGTCTGTCAGCACAAACAACTGCTGCTCGGCAGTTGGTGATAGGAGGATCACGTTGCGCCGCTTGTCAGCCAGACGCGGTACGCGGGGAATGGGATCAATGAACGTTACATTCGGTGTATCAAGAAGGGCATCTGTCACGATACCGAACACTGCTGTGACGATCCTTTCTTTTTGCTCCTCGCTCATGCGTTGAAGGATATCTTGTGAGGTCGTGTCGATATGCTGAAAGAACAACCTGTCGTGTTGGCCCAGCCGCCCATCCCCGTTGAAAACAGACGCAATTATCGAAATAATTTTGGAAGCTATGGATGCAATCTCGTCATCCACCATATTAAAGAAAAGACCGTTTAATGGCGCTTGAATCTTACGCACGCTGCTCCCACACGCACCAATGTCCAGAGTAACGGAGCCCTCTTCAAGGAACTCTATCCGCCCATCACCCAACACACGCTTCAGATACACCGTCTTTCCACCGTCGTTGCAGTGGCACACTGCACCACTACGTGCCGCTTCATTATCACATCCCCAGCCAAAATCTCCAAACACAAGGTCGTTTACAACGTACCGGCGTTGGTTGTAGAGTGACTCTCTGAAAGTTGATTGATTCTCTAGCCATATGTTGGTGCTCAGTGCCTGCTTCAGCACTTCACCAACAGTCCATCCATACACCATTAACTCGCCCTCGCTATCATGTTTGAGGAAATAATAGTCGTCGTCATAGCCATATTGCGAACCAACAACCCGGAGATACTCCTCCGTATCATTCTGAAAGTTTGCAATTGCTATGTAGTCCGTATCCCTCGCAAGTGGGCCCCAACCAGTGAAGATCAACTGACCGGATTGAAAAAATAAACCTTTCTGATTTAGTTTAACTCGAAAGGAAAGGTGTACGACAAGCCCAATAGAACTGGGCGCAAGCACATACGTATTTGTCGTTCGTTCGTCAGACAGCAAACGCTCCAAAAAATTAAGTGTATCACTACATGCTTGGCCGAACAAGAGCACGGCCTGCGGGCGTGTTGCTGCAAACTGTGACCACGCTTTGTCAAAAACGTGTTCTGGTGTGGGCATCTCCAAAGAACTGTCCATTACAAACACGCCACTGAGTTTGCGGCCAACGTGTTCAAGTGCCTTCACAGTAAGAGCATACTCCTCCTCTCCAAACGAAAACCCCCTTAGGTACATGAACGCAAGCCTCTGTACACGGAGATAACCCAACGAGTATCGAATAAGCGCCATCAGGTCGGCATAGGGTGAGGCAGTCAGAAAATAAAGGTGCTGATTCCGTTGCCGCCCCGCAATTCCAGCGCTAATGGGTCCAAACGCCACCACGTCATACGTCTCCAACAGAGGAAGAAGCATTTTGATGGGCACTGATCCGAGAGGGCCCAGTACAACACGGAGTATGCTTTCATTACTGTTACTCAGAAACTGCTCAATGTACGTCACGTTGTGTACCTCCTCTAAAGTGGGAGTGATAACAGTGATATTGACGTGGTCGCCTGTCTGGTTTCGTTTCGACCTCAGTGACGCATTAAAACCAGCCACAACTGCAGTGGCACTGATTTGCACCTCTGCCATGGTGTTCATCAGGGAGAGAACCTCCACTGTTTTACATTCGCTCATGAGGCACACTGGCAACACCGCATATATCAAGCACAGAAGCAACGCTTGGCAAGCTTTTGCCGCATAAAAACGACATAGACACTGCATTGGAATGCAGAGACAGCTTACAGACATCGAATACAGCAACGCAATATTGTTGGACGTATGCAATATGTGTTTGGTTGTGATAATATAGTAGTCTGTGGTTACTTAATTATATAGGAGGAGTGAGGTAAGAAGAGAAAACAGCTTTGTAGACGACAAAGTTCAGGTCAGTGCACACAGCGGCACGCATTTGGGTATTAATCTCCATCGTTTAAATTGTGCCAAAGAAAGAAAGAAAGAAAAACAGTAAGAATTTGTCAAGCGCCACAAAGTTATATAAATTGTACGACAGAGAGAAGTGGGCTCAAGTTCCCCGGTATAAATCGCCTCGCTTTGCTACACAAACCCGCACGCATGCCATCTCAACCCTAACTCCATAGACACATACGTAAAAGTACAAGAAAACTGACCAAATAACAGCAAACCAAAAGCAGGTGAAACACGATGAAAAATAACACGGGAAAAGGTTGGTGCAAAGACGTGCGTAATTACTAAAGCGAAACCGAGCGGGTTTCGGAGTTTGATTGCAAAGCGAATATATACCTCAAGAAAAAGGTGGGGGGTTCATCGTATAAGGGCTTAGTCCGAAAAAATACAAAGCGACCCGGCACATTTAGCATAGAGAAACTGGGAAGAACGCGCTCCTCCTGTTAACTCGCTGGAGCTTGGCCCTCGTCTATCGACTGGACTGTGCAACCACAACAAACACTGCCTAAACACAATGTTTGGGACTGACCATAGAAAGTGCCTGAGTTAGCGATCACTGCACGCCATGCAATTCCCTCATATCTTTCCTTTGATGAAGCAAAATGTGCTGATATTCTTCCAAGTGCCAACGGTGACGGCGCGAGGGTTGTTGCTGTGTCCATGCATCCGCTAACACACTGGGCGAGATAGGTACAATGCGAGACAAATTGCATCACAGCAGCAGACACGTTGTGTAAGCTTGTTCGCGTGTGTAGGGAACAATACACACAACTATCAGCATGGTGCCCGTTGTGGCAGCAGTCTTGGACAGTTTTCTGGTTTTTGAAGGCAACTTTGATGGCTCTGACACAGTGAAATACAGAAGCACCAGAAAGCATATCAGTTCACGTCACTTTATAGCACGATGTGTGCAGCTATCACATGAGGCCAAATACATTGATGATTGTGGACATCGTAAAGGAGTCCAAATGGCTTCGGCCTCTACAGCGACTTGCTGCAAACATGGGAACCAGAAGATTACATGAAGGGTAGTAGTTCAATACATAGACAGCAGCACCTGGAAAGAGATAAGTGTGGCCTCATCGACAGGACAGATGAAAATTACAGTCATGTACTTAGGAATACAGTGCAGACTTGAAGCCTTAGTTGTGTTCCCCGGAGTTTAGTGAGTTCGGAGGGGGAATAGCACTGTGTTAACTCACCAGTGTGAAACTCCAAGCTCGAAACCATTTGTACTCACACGCAGTGCGGGTATAAAGTGTAAGGATGAAATCCGAAAGTAAAAGAGTCTCGCGCATTGCCATAATATATAAAAGATATTTAGTTTCCATCCCCACGAAAACGCGTGGTGCTCTTCACAGTGACTGTAATGTGTGCTTCTATGAACCTGGGATATCGAGAGCGATTTGGCATCTGGGCTCAACCGAGAAATAACACATAAACGAAAAAGAACGGATGCGATGCGCGAAGCGGCCATCTCCCACTGATCAATCTAATGTACACTGATACATGCGCGTTGTTAAGTAATACCACGGTGTTTTTTACATTTAGAGCGACGAACGTAGCCTTCGAATTACGGTGTGCCTCCGGAATTCCCTACAACGGAGGTAAGGACGTCGCTTACAGTCGTGCTAGCGCACTCAGTCTGGATTTTTTTCCATCTCTTACTTTGCCCTCACACTTCTCCTCTGCTTTTTCTCCTAACATTCCTAGCCACGTACGAGCTTTCCCATAGTCAGACGTTCTCCTGTCATGGAGTTGACTAGCTTTAAGCTCCACTATATTTTCAGCGCACGCAAAAGTACAAAGCACGCCGGTTAAGGGTTTCCTCGTTGACTTAGAGATGTTGTGGCACTACAAAGTGCATCGTTTTGCGCAATAGGCTTTCATTATGTCGCCCTTCAGAAGCGCTTCAGCTACATTTAAAACTGTTGTACTAATAGTTACACTTAGCAGGTGTACAGCTTTCACCAACGACCAGCGCCTTGTTATTTTATTCAATGTCCAGGGGGTCGCAGAGCCAACGTACATCCATGATCCCGTTGTATTCCATCACAGTCTCTGGGTTCCAAAAAAAAAAAATTCACTGCGTTGTCCTCGCCAACATCTTGCGCAGCAGCAACATCATTTTAGAGATGCTTTCTAGAACAAATACTGAATTGCCATTATTCATGAAAATCAAAAGGGCGCAAATGGAGCGTAACAACTGTTATATTCGAAGGCCATTCATTAGTTACGCGCTTCTGTTTGTCGGGTTGGGTTCTTTTTTGCCAATTCCAGGGAATTGCTCTATCGTTTTGCGTGGGCAGAGGCTTAGCCCGTGCTCTGGAGCTTTGGTCTGTGAATCACTGAGGATTCACTACATGCCCGCCCTAGCCCTACTTATACAGACCTGCCATTGCACAGGCCCGCATGTCTCTTCGATCATGATCTGATAGAAACTATGTGCTAAAGCAAAAAAGAAAAAAGTAAAAGTAAAAAACGTAAGGACGTTTGCGATGAAAAGAATTCAAAACGTTGATCCAGCATCTTGTAATCCACGTTCGTCTGTCTCAACGACTTTCTTCCCATGCCTTTCCAAAGAGGAGTGTATAATGGAAGCGGTAAAAATGTATTAAGGCATGAACGACAGTAGGCTACGTGTGGTGGTATACAACAAAACTGCCATAGGAAAGGAAGACCGCTAATCAGAAGTAGGCAACTAAGCAAAAAGACACAAGACCATACATAGCATACGAAGTTCAAACTGGAAAATAAATAACAACTTTCTCGTTGATTGGACAAGGGTTCCGGTTAAAACGCGACCCAGCAGACAACAGTACCAGGAACAAGAACGGAACAGGAGATGGTACTACCATGCACCAATGCAACAGCAGGAACCGATGAACAGTGCCGCAAAAATCGAAAGGTGTTGTAATTCTTCTCCGCCAAATGCAATGCATGTATCTTACGTGACCAATACATATGTTTATTGTGTATAAGCACCAGTAAACATTTCTACTTTGCTGATGCCACAGTCAGCGATAAGCAAAGAAACTCAAGTCACACATTCGAGATAGGTGGTTAGTGCAACGGGACTTCGTTTGAATCAACAAAACACCCGTTCTGATGTGCTACCAGATCAGTATATCGCAAAAGTCTCACAAACCCCACGCACTGTCTGTTACGATCATCGAAATAAATGGCCGTACGGACCTTTGATTTCAGATGGAACTGTCCGCTCAAAACGGTCGGCAAGTGGGAAAATACAAATTTACTTCAGTGCATCTGATGAATGCTCGTGGTGACTCACACGTATTTATCAGCGCCACGACACGGGCAATCATTGCGCGTGATGCAGTCATAGCATTGATGGCCGCAAGGGGCTCCGTCAAGATCACACGCAGAACATAACCAGAGCATTTCAGTGGCTGAACATCAAAAGTGAGAAAAGGAAAAGGAAAATGCACGAGTGTGCTGGAAAAAGTGAATCGAACAAAACAGACAGGGAGGGACGCGAGCCCGGACGGACGTCATCACGTGTGCAACGCAACATTTTACACTCACGCAATGATTAAAGCAATGAAACACTTCGTTTGAGGAGCTCTGGTTATCTTTTCCCATGCGAGCGAGACACGAAACAGTAATGGCGCCTGTTTGATTAAGGCGCGAAGCACGCAAAATGTCAGCGTATTAAGAACAATTTCGCACTTGCTCCTGCACAGCACATGTCAAATGTATTTTGTTTCCTTTATCCCTCCACCTGTTGGAATTTTATTTTCATTCCCCCCACTTGTTAGTACGTTCAGTCTCTGAAGACACTGCATCATCGACACTTTTGCGCCAACGGAGAGCCTCGCCATGACAGGACCACAAGAAAAGGAAACAACAACACCAGCAACAGTAATACCTTCGCATCCATTGTCAGCGAAGGCGGCAATGCAGCGGCGTCAACAACCCTTCGGACGTTAGAGACATTCATACTCATGTCCTCAATTTGACTGAGGACACCACAGACTATGGAGCAAGCCTTGATAACTTCATATCCGCGCTGCATTTCTCCGAGTGAGGGAACATAAATCGTGTAGCCGTGGCGAATGACATCAACATCGTCACTGCTGCTTACGGAACTGACAATCTTAATGCTACAAAGTGTGTTGCACGAGCCGCTTTCTACACTGGTAATACACCACCCTACATTCCTGCTGGAGGCTGTTTGTGGAGCCTGCTCAGGTAATTCCAGTTTGAAGCACTGGTCATTTGTTAGCGGCGTTGGTCCCCGTGCAAAACGGTAATCAAACATCGACGATAAAGCGCCCATCGTGTCATTTCCGTCGCACACGCAAAACACAGAGCCTGAGCTAGCGAAATGTTCTCTAAGGATAAAGTGATCCATTGTGTCTGCCTTGTAAGTGGTCTTCGTGGCTGTGTTGGTTCCATTTTGAATAACTGCGACGCTCGTGTTGAGGCTTTCGGTACTCACGTTCAGTGTCTGCAAGCGCGTTTTAGTTTCATTAAACCCCAACAGAATTTTTTGCCTTTTCCTTCATTTGGTACGCTCTAGCTCGATGTATTCCCTACCTCGCCATGGCATTCCAAGTTGCCCTGTTCCCTGTAGCACCTTCCTGGCACTCTCCTGCTGCTCGGGTACGCGCGCCACGCATTCGTCAATGAACCGTTGGACATACTTTAGATTCCGTGACATGAGACACGTCTCGTTCGCGTTGTCTTTGTGAAAGGCCTTGCCACGGCCACACGTCCATTTCTCGGCATCAACACAGGTCAGCGCTGCAACTCCAAGCCACAGCATTGCGGATATCTGCGCTGCACAGATGGCACGCATCTCAGCACCCCTCGCACCTCTTGCCCAATCGTCCAAAGCAAGAGAGAAAGTACTGAATGTGAAAGGGGAAGTGGTTGGAAGGGCACTTTCGGTGTGAAGACGAGCTGCGACGCGAGGCCAACAGGCAGCAAAAACAGTCACGCGCACGAGCGCACTCACACGCCACGCAGCGTCGCAAAACTCACATCCCTCCTCACCACCACCAACGGAGCCGCCGGTGCGAGCAACGTCAACAGCACGCGACACGCTCACGCACTCCACCGCACTCCAGAAAACATCACTGGCACTGTGGTTCCCAGTTTCAGTTTGCTCACAGCATCGCTTGTGGGCATCGCGGAACTGCCACAGCTACGCAACGCGAACAAGCTGCCAAGTGTTCCTTCACTCGGCACCTATCATGTGAGGAGTCTCCTGCCTCAGTGGTCCTGACCAGACTCCTGCCGCCAGGCAGCGACGGCACCGTTTGGGCAGTCCAAGACAACGACGACTCACACCCAAATGCGCCACTGTCAGACACTGCACCGCGGCGTCTCGCACCACACCGACAACACAACACACACACACCGGCGCCTTGCCCCTCGCCACATCAAAACAGAAAAAAAACGTCACACTGTCCCGCACATGCCCACACGTGCAACCACTGACACAAGCACGCTGCGCCGCGGGAACGCCACAACAAAGACAGTCTCAAGCACGCCACCACCGCACCGGGCTCACCCACACCAAAAAAGCAAGAACCACTAAAGGGCATAACAAACACACGTCCACACACAGCATCAACGGAAGCAACAAGCACGCGCACTCCCACTCCAACAGCACCCCCACAATTGGCAAGAAGCAAATTCCACGCAGGTGTGGCGAATGCAGAGGCATGTCAGAGCGAAATGACGCAGCGACACTTTTTGAGTTCTGTGGGCACGCGGTGCTGGCAAGTGCGTCATGCTGCCAAGTGCATCTGCCATTATCCATCTCATTAACTCACTCGCACGCGAAGTGAAAGCGAGACTTTTATACACACCGCCACTCCCCACGAGGTCGCAAAAGCCGACCGCAGAGAAAGGCTAGCTGACTCTCACAACGATCTGTTTAGCTTGTAACCTCGACTCGTACTGTGCGTCTCGCGCGTCGCCTCACAGGACACTGAAGCACATCAATGCGTCATGGAACACGCCCCTCACTTCCACGTTTGTTTTACTTACACCATTTTAGTTCGCTGTGCTGACAGATGATTTCACTTTTATCTTCACCCTCGACTCCCCCTCGCTCCGGACACTACGTGTTTACCTCGTACTCCATCGTACAACGCTTGTTTCCACAAACACGTGTTTTAGATCGCTTTACTCGCCGTTCAGCAGTAGTTCGATGAGAATGTTGCCACCCACCACCGCTTCCAGCAGGGTTTTTATTGGTAGCATTGCACCCTTCTTGAATAACCACGTGCGAACACATGTGTCGGTGGGAGCTCAGTTTCATGTGAGTGTTGGCGCACCGCTGCGGCCCAGGGAGTTTAGCGCAGTGGCTGTCATTTGCAACATCAGTATCCAACTGATCTCGACGACACCGAAAGCACCCGCGACAGTCGTTACCAGAATCATGCTTCTTTAGATCCAATGGGCCATCGAAAACCCGAACACGCTCAGAGAGGCCACTGTCACAGCTACGACGGACACATCTACGGCTCAACGTTAGCAGCCAACTACCTTTCGTGGCGCACTCGCTAAAAGCAGTTTCCCCTCCACCCGACAAACTGGTGAGTGGCATCTTGTCGTCGATAGAAAATACCTAAACAGCTCCGATACTGCCCGTGACGCCGCCCGTGGAAAAGCTTCGTGTTTTCGAAGTAGTGACAACAGCCTCAAAACAGAAGTTTTGCTTGCTACGCGGGTCGCTGTCTCCACAGCTGGTCTCTGAAAAACAAACGACATCAAAATCGCTTCCATTCCTACGAGCCCCGTGCAAGCTCACCAGCTTATTTTCGTTTGTCGCATGACAAAGTTAACAGTCTCACGTGCAACGTGCCTTCCGCTTGTCTCCAGACTCCATGACAAGTCGGGGCACTGTTCGGTTGCCATCCAGAGCCTTCAGCGAGTCGAAAATTCCACTGTCGCTCCTCTCAAGCAGCGCCCCGCTCACTTCCCCCGGTGCTTGCAGGCGGAAAGGCTAGCACACGCAGAACCAGAAAACAGGACTACGGAGAATACACGCGTGCAAACGAACAAAATGCCATGCCGATCCATTGTTATCGCGTTCGTGCGCGCGTTCAACCTTGTCTGACGGGACGGCAAAGGAACGGCAGCCACAAGAAGTGCTTATCCAGCGGGTTTCTAAGCGCTTCATCGGACAGGACAAGCACCACCAAGACACCCCGCGCGCGCGCGGCAACGCAGTTTAATACGAACCACATGGGCACAACGCCGTTGAGTGGATCATGTAGCCCCGCCTGGGTAACAGTCACTCATTCCCGTGTCAAGGACGTGCGGACAACACACTGCACACAAGGAGTTGGCTTCACGCAACTCAACCACGGCAATTGCACTTCCCCACGATGCACCTGAAACGACTCACGACACAAAATGTAAATAAATGATGGCAGCAGGAATATCAGCTGTTTTGTTCGTGTGGGAAAATAACAAGCTCCGCGCACGGAAAGCAGCGCTACATGTCGCTGCCGCTCTGTAATCCACGACGCGTCCCGCCTTCACTCAGGCGCCAAGCAGGCATCTGGCTAACCGACGCGAATTTCGTGTTCCCCACTGCCATTTCACGCGCGTTGCCACGTTTGTGTCCAGGAATAACACTTCCACCGACCTTGCTGTCATCCGCTCGGTGTCCGATTTGTCGTCTGCCTTCGTTCCCCAACGGTCCCCTTCGAAGGAAGGCGGCTTTACCTCTCGAGTTCCTCAACTTCATCAGCTCCACAACCCCGGGTGCCACCACACGTCTACGCCATTAGCGCCATTGCACCAGCTAGATCTAGCCACCCTTTATATTCCTCGGTCGTGACCAATGCACCATGCAGAGACAAGTTCACCCAACGACCTTCTGTGGAACTGCAATGGCAAATGCGGTTGTGGTTGCCAACATTCGCTCGTGCGCCCAACAAGGATTTGAAAGCTTCAAAAGCCGCCACCCTTTCTGCTGTTTAAGAGCGGCCTCGGGGGAATTAGTTGCAGCCGTAACAGAACAAAGCATAATAAGAAAGGGCAAAGCATCTTCTCGTCACTCTGAATACGCGTGCGAAAGTTTTATGGCGGGATTTGGCACAGAAGCAACATGCCATTTCCACACACACGTAGCTGAATGGACCGCACGTTCCACTGATGGCGGGAACGCGTCAACTAACGCGACTAGTTTTGAACACGCCGAGGTGCCAGTGCCTCACTGGCGTGGCCTTGCACCACACTTGCCTTCAATACGCCATCCTGTGCTGTTGTCGTGAGCCGTACTCCAAGTCAGGCGGTGTAAAATACTTTTCAAAATGAGGCACAACGCAGATAAGCAGCAGCTTATTCGCTGCACCACTCATTCAGCAGGCCTGTAGTGTTTGTTTAGTGAGAATGTGAGTGCAAAGGAGGCAGAAACAGGAGAAACGTGGGCGGAGCAAAGATGCGCAAGACAATACGCATGCAAAACAGCAGTCCGTCCTTTGGGCAATAAAGCAGTCACTGAAACAAACAACTCAGCCCATGCTCACACACGCTCAAACAAAGATATTTTACCATTCAGATAACCACAGTCACAACGCCAATGATTCGAGCCTCTTACTACCTCAAAGCAGGTCAACGTATAGGCATTTGAGACATGAACACACAGCCCATTACAACTGAAAAGGTGCTTATTGGCATCGCTGTAACGTCATTTGTGCATTGTTCCATGATCTATTGCTTCCGCCTTATAAATAAACAAACAAAACAAAGACTAGCAGTGACGGTTTTACATTCCATTAAAAAAGGATGCCACAATATTCAATTACAGCAGGCATGCATTGCTCACCACTACAACTTCACCAGCGTGAGTAGCTGGCTCCACAGCTCAGTGCAGCTGTGTCAACACTCTTCCTTTTTTTTCCTCTTGACCACAGCCAGTCGGTTTCTCTCCTTCGGTATTTGCTTCACAGACGACTCAAGACATTGATGTCACTCAAAATGCGTTCGAGTTTCTTTGCAGGATCTCTTTGCAGCAGTTTGCTCGTAATGTTGTCAGAAGCTTCACGCTGTTTCCAACCAAAATGATCAATGCTGCTAATCGTGTCCATGTAGTCAATGAGTTCATTTTGTCAACGACAGCAAACCTACGTGCCTCAGCGTAGTTCAGACGGGATGTGAGATCTTCCTTTTCCTCTCTTGGTTGGACGCGCTGGCCGCCTACTGACAAAGAATTCTTTATCAACCTTTTGAGGCTCTCAACGAGGAGCCGTGTGTCTACCTGCCAACATTTCATCATAATGCAGTCGACGGCGTCATTGGCCATTGTTGTTCCTTCTTCACAGTATAGAAAATTGCACAATTTGCCTTTCGTGTTAGAAAGCGAAACCTGTACAACTCCACTGTGCCTCATTATTGGACCTGCGGTTACGTTAATAGTACTGATGGCGTTGCTCATTTCACCAACGACTGCAGTGCCGTTACGCAGAGCGGAAACAAGCGACCATCACTTGTCCGTCCATTTTGCTTTCCAGCTCAGCCACTGCATCGAACTGTCTCTTTACACCGCACAGGACCTCCCGGGCATCCTACATGTTGTTAAGTGCGCCATCGTTCTCCAGCTTGGCTCGCGCGCCAACGATGTTAAAAAAAAACCCGAAACTCTTCATAAACCGCGTCAATTCACTCAACCACCGACCGCGAGGAAGTTGCACCACCTCAAGCCATAGGCACAGCAGCGACGTTACACGCTGTCTCATTTAGCTTGCTGAGACCGTTTTCCATCATTTGCATCGGATCACCTGGCACGCTTCCTTCACTCTGCGCTGCGGCCGCGCACAAAGAGCGGCACAGCAGAGAACAATTCGCAACGCCATCTTTCCGTGCGAAACAAGTGAAGGAGAAAAAGAGGCGCGGTAGCGGTTCAGAGCCAACGGGTCAAGCACCAAATGCGCGTTGCAACGTCAAAGTGCTGGTTGTGCTCAAACATCACAAATGTTAGTGCGAAGTTTGTGTCGAATAAAAATGGCAAATGAACCAATGAACAAGGAACAATGACATGCATGCTTGTGTGGGAGATGATTTCACACTCAGACACGAACACATAGAGCTATGAGTGTCGGGCTTCATACAATTTTAACGCCAGTTATAAGTGACGAGAGCACACGAAACAAAAGGGCGGCACGTGAAGGGGCAACTCTCCACGCGCGCGCCTCACAAGTCATCCACAGCGGCGTCAGATGACACACAAGAGGCACAGCATCGCTCACAAGGCGTGTTGCAGCGAGGCACCACGTCACCACTACCACGCTCAGAAGTGGCCTTGCTAACACACAGGCACATCAGCTCACCGTGCCATCGGACTCGCAACGTGTCAGTGCAAATACTCGTTAGGCACACAACTACGTCTCGTCATGCTTCCCCGTGTTTCGCGCTTAAGAGGCACGCTCTCCGCACTGCTTACTCGCAACCTGGGACGCGGGCGGTGCGAACAGGCACATCAAGTTAAGTGTGGGGGCCATCACGCTAACGTCACGCAACGGAGGAGCGCAAACTCGGGCACTGCTTCACGTCGTGCAAATAAGCTTTCGTCGCGTCTGATAAAGGGGCAACGTGCAGCGAGCAGCGTCACAAGGGCAATTGACAGCTAAAGCGCCATGGAGCATGTGCAGGCTTCGTCGCAGGATGATAGCGAGGCGTCGTGCGCGCGAGCAATACCTCCCGAGTGTAATGATTCGGTGGCCACAACGCACACAAAGAAAAAGGTAAAAGAAACAACCCTCATGATGCGGCGCAGCACAGCAACAGCCTCGAGTCATCAAAGGCGTGCTTCATGGTAGAGCAAAGTGGGACTTTTGTGTCCCCAGACTTGAAAAAGTGTAGATACGCGTCGTGGAAGAAAGCAGTTCTCCGCACCTGCGATGCACAACGCGTAAGACAACGTGGCACAGCCTTCTGTAGTTAGCAGTTGTTTATCTGCTGTGTATGCTCGACAAAAATAGAGGACACCCTGCCCGGACTTCACCTGCAACAAAAGTGTAACAAGCTGACGAGAGGGAGGCAGTTTAGGCAGTTGAGCAGGCAATGTAACGCGTCACAGAGAAAGGCCGAAATCCATCACAAAGTGAAAACGATGTCTGGACGATTATAACCGACGAAAGGGACAAGAAGAAAAGCGTTTTATACCCTCGCATCCCATGCGAATGTTTAGAAGAGTGATGAGTGAGATATTTTGTTGTTTAAAGTGGTATTTTTAGATGTTGATCGTACAAGAACCTAAAGAAATATTTAAATTGTGTAGGAGAGCCTGATCCATTCTTTTTGAAAGCTCTCCGAAAACCCAGCCGTGTGCAGTGGCGCGCGCTTACACAACTCCAGTGTCACACTGCAGCGCGCGATAACCAGTTGATTGTATTTATTATGAAAGAAAACATTGATACACAACCAGGTGGTTAATTCCCGTCCTCTTACTTCAACGGACAACTCGATCAGTTACGCACCGCCTCGTCACATTATTCCATTGTGGCTCAGCGCCTGGAGTTTACAGACACTTCTGCGACGACTAACATGTGCAAAAATAAAATCAAAGCACCACAGACATCACAACGGTCCAACATCGCGCGGTGTAGTTAATAAGCAGTGTGACAGTTAGAGACAAGTTACATATAAAGGTTAGCTAACGTCCACGCTTTAGTGGCTTGACTTGTGTGGGTTGAGGAGTAACTGGTCAGATAAGCTAAATAAACACTTGCATTTGTCAGCGCAACTGACGCCCCATATCACACATCACCAACCCCACTTACTGCACGAACAAAACAGTGACTCGCTTTGTAGAATGTGTTATTTAACACCAACCACATTTCCCACCTCATTGGAGGAGAGTGCCGCCCTTACAAAGTGAGGTGACACAACATACAGCACGCTCTCTCCTGTCTGACGTACGCCTCCCGTGACGAAGTATGTCACATTTCCGTCCACTTTCTTTCCCATTCCGTTTTGTACCGAGCCGCCCACGGCAGTGGGGAATGAACCGCCGGTGATGTTGCGGGCGTGTGCAAGTTGTTTTCGGTTGTCCAAGCTATCACTCACGGTCGCATGCTCACCCGTCACGTGTTCTCCCTCTTCGGTCTCCTTTGGTGCCTCGCCATCCGATTTTGACGTGTTGTCCTTATGAGGAACTTGTTGCGTGCTGCCTTTCGGTGTCTGATCTGTTTCCCTGACGCCACCGCTCACCTCACCTAGTTTATTTTTTTGGCACGCTTTGCATCTCCGTCGTATCTTTACAAATATCTGCACAATCCTCCATAGTCCCCATCATTTGGCCGTACCCCGCGCGCGCAAACATGCACACAAGCGCGCGCAGATTTCCAAGACTGTGAAACGGAACTTCTATCTTCATCACTACCCTCCCATAATAGTAACCACTAGCATCAACTATAAACATTCCACCAAAATCGCCTCTCGGTCTATAGCTATCATATTCCGTGTGCTCACAACTCGTGGAACCTCTTCCGACTTGCAGTTCTACTCTCAAAAAATTATTGAATTTACCGTTTTTACCAAAAAGCCTGAGAACTTCTCCAACTTTTGACGCTCCCGTACTGCTAAATGCGAGGCAGTCATTCCAGCAGCTCCTCGCATCTTTAGAACATGCAGTATCTGTGTTCTCCACACTAAGGCAACATCCTCGCTGATGGTCCGCCTTGCAGACTTCCCACTTGCTCTGGGAATTGATAAACGCGTACACCAATGATCGCGTAGAAAATTTAATGTGCATGGTACAGCACTCATTACACTTATATTTGTCTCCAAGAATTTTAAGCACGTGTTCCGCTTTTTACAGATAGTGCAGACCGCTGTAGAACTGACACATCTCATGTATCTCATCGGTGTATTTCAGTGGGCTGCCGGCGTGCACAGTGACGGCGACGCTGCACAAGACAAGACACAATGCCGTACAGAACTTCATGCCTTACCTTCCTGAACAATTTAACAAAAAAGAGAGATGATGATGATGATGATGATGAGACCGCATGCTTGGAAGTCAGTGGTAAGACTAAGAGGGTCGTTCCGACAGAAAACGCCACGAGCTGAGGCTCGCATACAGCAGCACGGTTTTGCTGGAACAGCATTCTCTCAATACGCGGACAACATAAGCAAACAAGAAGTGATGCGCGGCATATTGTCAGCCGTGTAGTTCACCACACAGATGACGTCAACCTCATGAGAACACATTCGAGCTGCCGCAAAAGAAGCGTTTGAAAACAGGAACCGATATTACACACAACACCAATGCGTCCTGCAGCTCCCGACACCGTCCGCGTGCCGTCACGGAGGTAGCTACGGGAGCAGAATAAGTTGCACCTTTCCCAAACCGTCGCCTGCAACAAAGGTCTAATATAAAGAGCCGCAGATGATTAACAATTAAGTGGGTAATACATTGCACAACAGAGAAAAGACAGAATCCATCACTAAAAGACAATGCTTGAAAACCATAAGCGTCGAGAGAGAAAAATGAGGAAGCGTTTTACACCCTCGCATCCAGTACAGAAGAGGGTGGATGGGTTACGTTAAAGACGACAATTGTAGTCGCTGATCATGCAAGAACACTGGAGAAATAATTAAATTGACTAGGCAAGGCTGGTGCGTTCTTTTTTGAAAGCTTTTCGGGAGAAAGAGGCAGAAACACCAATCAGATTCACTGAGACACATTACACGTGGACCGCGTTCACAGACAAACGTGCACTCCACCGTGTTAGTTTCTGTACTCCGCTAGAGACACCACTTCGTGTCTCACAAGAAGGTTGATACCATATGTTGTTCGATGAGTAAGATGCGGCATCACTCAACGAGCAGGCGCTAGTTTTTGCCACTCAGTGCACAAAAAGGGAGCATACGAGCAGCGTACCAATAAAAAGAGCAAAGTGAAAATGCTTGATAGATGTGGATTCAACACGGAAAGGGGTTCATAACTAAGATATAACTCGCGTAACGCAATGGTGACTATATTTTCCCAGTTTATGCAGTGCATTGGCGGAATGTCGCGCTAAACATTTCGCGTGTGGTATTTTGTGGCTGAACAGCAGGGGTATAAAAAGTACGTAATAGAATACTCCTGAAAGCAGCAAAAAAACGCCATTTTGTTTCGTAGGACAGACTTTGACCGCACAGAGGGGAAGAACTTGAATAAAAGAAGATAGCGAAACGAAAACAAGGTAGGTGGTGTTTGATCCAGCAAAGTTGACAGTTCGGCAAGTGATCAGATGGAGCACCATGAATGGCATATGAACACTGAACAGGAAAGCATCTTAGAGCAAATCAACCAACAAACGTACGACTTGTATGCAAAAATCACCGAAAATGATGAGAAAATGGAATGAGACGACAAACTATTGTGGAGTCGAGGAGTGAGCAACATTATGAACTTACCACGCGGGATGGCGATATTTGTGCGAGAGGCGTGGTGTGTGATAAAACTATTCACTCTGAATTATCGGTGTTGGAGTGGTATCTCCACTTGGATGGTGACACACAATACAGACAAATCAAATACAACAATGTATTGTGAGAACAATGCAATACCAAATGGAGGCTATTAAATTTTATCGACCGTGTCTCTCGTCTTGGAGCTTGGTGAAATTAACGTCCAACGTCCTATAAATCAAAGAGGTCAGTCTGTTTGCGTGGCATAAACACCGTGCTGAAATGACGCGCAACACAGAAGTAGATTACGCAATTTCACAGGGCACTAGGACCATGACTGGTGTGCACGCTTGTTTGGTTATAAATGCAATATCCACATAGCATCCCCAATTGTTAAAGGGGTCCATGGGAGACAATAGAATATGGTAAGCGAAATGCAATATCATAGTCGGATGAGCGCATGGTGAAATGGACCTCGGTTAATGCAGTCACACCAAATCTCTTCCGTCTATTATCGCATTTGGTATCGAAAGCTTGGATAAACAAAATACATGATTACATATCGCGATTTGGATCCATCGTTTACATCAGAGACAACAACAATAGCTCTTGTGGGAAAGGCGTTGTTGCGTTGTAAACGATGCAAACAACGAGTGTGAAAAACAAAATCTCAGTGCAGAGTTCGACGGTCCAATACCCAGCATCAAACACATCGGTAGTAGGTGATGTTGCGTGCAAGGTGACGTGTCACCATGGAGTTCTTTTGCGACACCCTGCGCGCAAATAGGCATCGTAAACAAGCGGGTAAGAGCATATGCATAATAGTACCGCGTGCGGTTGCTTGGATCTTTTCCTCGTTAGTTTTGGACACCTGATCCTTCAGCTTATTCAGCGCACAGTTGCTTTTGTATCGGCAGTAGACTCTGAGGCGCGCTCCGCTGTTGTAACGCACTCCTCGTTCCAGCGAAGGCAGGGTATTAGGAACCACCTACTCCCTCTTCGCCCTGCTCGTCCCTCAAAACACACTCAAAAGCTGTATTGGTTGTTTTCCATTTTTGTGTGTGTAAGGAGGCTTGAAGAAGTACGGTGCTTGCTTGTTTCTTCGTCCTGTTCGTGCCGCTTGTCATTTCAGCTTTGACAAGGGAAATGTGCGGCATCGTTAAGACGGAGGGTGGTGTTTCAAAAACGAATCGCAAATTTAATGTGCCAGGAAGCCGGATAACGAAAGGAGGCTCGCCGCAGGTTTCATTGAGATGGCTGGGCGGTAACGCTGCCTACTTGAACCGGAGCGAATCAGCCACTTGAAAAGAGGAACCCGAATGTCATCGCGCGCCGCTTTTCATCGCGTCAGACGACGCCGCCTCGGCGCCAAGCCCGCGCGCTACACTTCGAAGAGCGTCGGCGATGAGGAGCGGAGTTGTTTCTTCAAGTGGCGGTGGAGCTTCAACTGCAAACGGACTTTATAAGCAATTTTCGCCTAAAGAGGAGAGGGCTAAGCGCACGCGCCCGGGAGTGAGTCAGAAACAATCAACTGCGGCGCACATGGTGGTCATGTCTCCGGAAAGCGGATCGGGAGCCTAGCAATCGAAACCCGGCGCTCCGGCTGCCGGCGGTGAAAACAATTCGGGAAGCCAGCCGAAGGAAATTTCAGAAGAGGAGGCGCCACAAAAGCCCAATAACGAACATTCGCCGGACGCAAGCGCGAAGGAAGCCAAGTTCGATGATGGAGAAGCGTTGAAGGATGAAGGGCGATTTGAGGCCGGAGGGCGAAGTGATCGAGGATGGCGGAACAAATGGAAGCGAGAGTGCTGCGGAGCAAGGCCGAATCGAGGAGCGCCTAAGCAAGTTGCCTTTGTCCAAAAGTAGTGCCACACAGTGTCCCATGAATTTTGCTGCGTTGCTTTCGGCGGCTTTGGCAGTTTTAGCGTGTTTTGACAATCGGTTGGGTAGTTGCGTTCGCTAAGACTGTGAAGTGAGAATCGGGGGGCCGTGGCGATGTAGTAGAAAAGCGTTTTTGAGTTTCAATGTGCGTTAACGATTCATTTACTCAGAGGCCTAGAAACGAGAGAAATGAGTCGCTAAATCTCCCTGTCGGCTCTGGCGCTTTGCTTTGCCCATGAGTGTGAGCGTTGCTCTGGTTCCTCGTGCCTTGATTGAAAGAAATAAATAAGCCCTGAACAAACTACAGTAGAAAGGAACGCGTTCCGCGGGACAACTGAGCGGAGAGTGAGCAGCCGCCCCGTCGTCCTCAACAACCGGACGACGCACAGCCGCTGGCCATTCGTTGGTCATCGAACATGTCCTTGCTTTTTTTGGGCGTTGAGGCGAAGTTGGGTTGTTCTTGCGGGTCGGCGTTCATTCTTCTGCAAGATTTCGCGACGATGAAGAATTCTGTATTAAACCGCCATCGCTTCACGGATGCTATAAGAATACGTTTCCGTTGAGCTCAACGTTGGCTTTGCGAAGCATTGCCAACGCAAGGTGGTTATGCCTTGTTCCTTGTGTGATGCATTTCAAACTCCAACGCGGCGCAGGGAAGCATTGAAATTATTGTATTGCCAAACTCATTTCGTTTGTGGATCGAGATGAATGTGCCCACCACAGCGCGATAGCGGTACCCGAATGCCGCTTTTAGTGTTTTGCATGTTCCTCATTTCTTGACGCTGCATCCCCTGTTTTTGATACCCCATCCGATTGTTTCAGATGTTTTGCCAACAGTGTGCGATGCCTGTTCGACTATGCCAAGGTTGGCCAGAATACGGATCAGTTGGCTCATGCGGCTGGAACTGTTATGCTTCGTCCTGCCTTTCGCCAAAACAAATAGAGCGCAGTGCAAAAAAAATGCGAAGAGCGGGCGAAAAGTGTTTCCTGCGCGCGTTTATTTTACTAGCCGTTTAAGCTGTGCTATTCTGAAACCTGGGGAATTGAAGCTTAAAGCAGAATGCAACAAAGCCTTCGCGCGGATTTATTGGAGTGTCGCGACCAAACTGATCACAATAGTTTTATCACTCTCATTAGACTTCACGCTGCATTGCAACTGCAAACTGCCGCAGACTAATGGACTCCTCATTCCGCTTTTCGTTCATCTCACATCGCGAGCGACGACAAAGCAAATAATTTTTTTTTCCGCTGGGCGCGTAGGGAACTATTAGCAACATTTGTGTCTTCATCGCTTTGCTTCATGCTCAACCGCTTTTAGACGCCCATGGCATTCGCTGCGAGCCAAAAAATGTTGTACATCAGCTCTGCTGTATTTTTTTATGGTCAGATACCGCTGCCTGAGATGCGCCCATGAACCCTTCCGTGCCGCCCTTGAGATGTGTGCGCTACTCTCCTTTTGTTTGACCAAACAACCAGTGGGGCGGCTTTGTGGAGTAGTTAAGGCTATCGGAAATTGTTCCCACCGTCCAGTAACCCGCATCGCCGTTATTAACTTAATCATCCTTACGAACGCGCAACGCGCATCACTCATGATTAGTTGCATCTGTCTTTTTGCATCTGCCTAAGCGCATCCTCGCATTGCAGGCGAACGGAAATGGCATTTTTACCGCATTGTTTCTGTTAACAAACGCGCGGTTAACAGCGAACTTCAGGCGCACGATTGGTTTCTTTACCGCCTGCTCGTTGAGTTTTAAATTGCGCGAAATTGCAGCTATGCAAAATACACTTGACGGCATAACACGAATCCGCTTCCAAAGCACACCGTTTGGCACTCGAGATATGCGCACACTAGAATCGTTTTGAGGCAAACATCTGGCGCATGTGCGAAACCTTTTTCCAGTGCCGTTTGCTTGCGTACAGTGCCACTTTCGCATCCACAACGCTGATGCCGCGCGGGTCAACCGAAGCAAGCGCGCATTGAATTACTACCTTTGACACGTTGTTGTAACGGCTGTGCGCCACGCATTGCAATGTTTTAATTCTCCATCTGGCCTGTCTTCGCAATTCATCCATGCACATCACGTCGGCCTATTTACGTTGCTATGGCCTCCTCGCGTCCCTTCCTTACACTGACCATCGAAACGCAAACCTTTCTTTGCCTTGCTGCGGCCTCACCTCTCGCTGTTCATTATCCCCCGCTTTTCGGCACCCATGCGTCCCTAAGGGCCAGTGCAAAAGGCATTTTTAATTCGGCTGAATAGTTTTGCCATCCATTATACAATAGCAGCTTTTTTCTTTACCGCGGAGCTTTATGTGAACGCGAAGCATTTTCTTCGTTCACCTCAACGCGCGTCTGTTTCCCGTTCCTTGCAATCGCTGTTCAAAATGAAACATGGCCATTTCCGAGTAAACGAAAAGCCACGCGCTTATTTATTATAGGAAAAAAGACTCTTCCCAGTCAATTGCGGGCCCGTATCTATGAGCCATTGGCCTCAGATGGTCGTCTCTCATCTGTCGCGCCATCGGGAATTGCTATTTGCCCCCTTGCCACGTAGCCAGAAGCAGCTAGTGAGCGATGCTCCGCGCATGATGAAAATACCCTTCGCCCGACGATGTATGAGCAAGACGATTTTTCACAGCATGCATGTGTTTATGTTCGCTGCTTTTGCGCCATTTTACCCCCTTTCGCGGCGTTGATATGTCATAATGGCTGAATTCGTAGCGCATTAACACGGATCAGAATGAGTTCGAGACGTTTGCCAAATGCTACGAGTCCAACGAAAAAATGGCCTCGAGCGCTCGCTCCCCCAACTTGCCCGCATTGCGCAATCCATCGCCATTCGTGCAACTCCACAGTGGTCACTTAACGGCGTTGATTCAGTAACCGTTTGCGAATGACGGGCGCGACCAATTGCTTTTTAGTTGTTATGAGCAAAGCACGCTGCACTTCGCGCGTGCCGTTAAGTTACGCTTTGTTGCTTCCGTCCCCTTCACGTGGACACAATTTTCCCCTTTCTCGTTTCAAGTGTTCGCGTTGATTTTCCTATTTTGCATTTTCACGGTTCATTAAGATTCCCTATGCTATTTGTGTTTCAGGCAAACTGGCTGATTGCCTAAGTTATGCCAGTGTTAATTCTTGAATTGCTGGTGCGGTGCCGCTCTTCATGCCAGGCTTCGCATCGCTGTGTATACGCACATGCGTTTGCGCTGTCACCATCCACGTTTTGCGGAATTAAGGCGCGCAATGTTTCTTTCTGGCCTTCTGCGAGATTCATGTTTTCCGGGGCGCAGTTTCGACTTCTCGAAACATATAGAAGCCCTTTCGCAAACCAGATTTGCTGCCGACACCTCGGTTGACGGGTTCGCCCGCGTGGGAGTTTGCTACGCTTCAGAATGTCGCAGTATTCTCTCCTGCCTTTTCCCCTGATTATTTTAACCATAACTTGAATCTCCGTGGTTTGAAATGCGCACGCGGTCGCATCCGACAGCGGCTCCATGTCTCGTTTACACCGTTGCGATGGATAACGCCAATCGCAAAGCGGAGCGGGGGAACGCGCGAGCACACAACGGCGGCAAGCCTGAGCACTGCCGGTGCACGAGAGATAGTGCTGCACACGCGCGGCTTCGGAAAAACCTGATGGTGAAAAAACCGGGAAAGTAGCCATCGAGTGCTGCCGCGGATTGTCGGAACGCACCCGATAGCGATGGCGAGGCAGAGAAGAAAGAGCGGAAACGGAGGGAATTTATATGCCAGCAATGCGATCGCGTCCTCGAGAACAAGACATGGATCACCAGGCACAAGTGCGAAGCGACCTCTATCATAAACTCGGAAGGCTCGAACTTGGCGGAGAAGCCAGTTACGCCAGCGCGCCCCGTTTGTACCGAAGAGGACCGCTATAGGTGGATGCTGTGACAAATGCTGGCGAAGCAACCGGGCCACGACGAGTCGTTGCGTCCTCAGTCGCACGCGAAGCCCGAGAGAAAGGAAACGAGGACAGGGGCTCAGACAAAGGGCGAGTGAAGCGTGTCACTGGAGTCAGCAGAAATCGGGGACGCGTGTGGAGAGAGGCCGCGGAGCCGTCGACGAGAGGGTCGCCATATGGAAAGTGAAGCGGGAAGAGTCTATGTGTTCGGTGGGTGCGGCAGTGCGCGGAAGGAGGGGCAGTCTCTTTTTTGGCGCGCGCGCGCACGCGCATCACAGGCACGCCGCGACAGTGAAGAAGATAAAGGGCAGTGAGGTGGCGACACCGCCTCTTGTGTCGCGATCGCTCCAGCATCCAGAGCCCCCAGCGGCGCGCGTCTTCAAGCAGCACCCCAAAATACGCCTACACACGAAGCGTGCCCAGCCGAAACGGGAAACCAAGTACAGCTCGCTGAAGGTGGAGTGCCACGAGTCTGCGGCGCGCCTCTTGGAGCGTCCAAGCTTGCGAGAGTTAAGGAAGGAGCGCAGATTCTAAGGCCTGAAGAAATGGGAGTTTTCCTTTAGGGCTAGCCTGGCCAGTTTCTTAAAGGAACCCTTCGAGCTAGCGAGCCCAGCCGCTTCCGCACCTGATGAACCAGAATCGAGACCAGCTTGTGCCGTGCAAAGGCATCAATCACCCACAGCTGTGGGTAACGACTTGTCGCCCTTATCGGTAGAGCCCCGCATTTGGCTTTGCGTTGATAGAAACATGCGGAGACAAGAGCGGAAAGCCGACCCGTCATTCAAGCAAGTCTTGTTCAATGTTCCGCTGTGCAAAGCGAAGTGTTGATCTTTGTTGGGTTCAACGTCCCCCTTTGTTTCTCGGAAGTGGGGGAATTTTCTTGAGACCAACGAAGTAGAAGCAAATCAAAAGGCCGAAGAATCCAGAACCCGGGAACGAACATGAAAACGAGTGTCCGTTCAGCGTCGGAAAATTTCCTTTACGATAACTCTATTTATTAATTTTGCGTACGGCTAAGTTTGAAATATTTCCAAATCAAAGTAATTCCAGGTTTTAGATTACATTTAAACTTTTAAACCAAAAGACCACTTGAAGAAAAATCGAGTTGTTACTTTTCCGCGTTTGTGAAGTGAACGAAAAAACGTGCCGCTTACAAATGAAGGGCACCAAAAGGGAAAATCTCGTGTTGTTCGTTTCCCCTTTTCCTCCTCATGTTTTTATATTTGCACTTTCTTTGTTTAAATGTGTGTAACGAGTTTCTCTCCGCAACTGGTTCATCAGTAAAAATTTAATAAATCTGTTGAGTAGTTCTCCTTGTCTCAGCCTGGTGTTGTTTTCGTTCCTTCAGTTAGCTTTCACTTCCTCTCCCGTCCTATTCGACATGCCGAAGGAAGTGAGCGAAACAGATTTCAAAGAGAAGCATTAACATCCCCTAAATCGTCCTCTCTTCGTGCCACTCTCCTTTCGTTTTGTTGCAAAGCGAAGGAAAAAAGAAAGAAGGAAAAAGAACGCACAGGTTCTGGACAGGTATGAGTTCCTTGCTCGACGAAGCACCTGTCGCGCCACTATGTTCCCCTGCATTTCCCCCCGTTCCCTTTTGCGACTACAGCTCATTTCCACTTTTGTGCTTCCCCCCACGTCGACTCTCACATTTCCTCTGTTCAAGAACGATATTGTAAGATGCAGTTCGCCCATCTACACCCTCATCTCGTTGTACGGATCGTTTCCAATAAAGAGACAGAAACCGCTCCTCGTTTTTCGCATGCTAAAAGTAGCCTGTCGCAATTCTTTCCCATTTCCAGCACAAAAATCGCATCAAAAGGCACGAACTGCTCTCCCAGAGCGCCTTCTGACGAAGTTCCTCTGGCATCCCCGCTCGGTCCCCCGTCGCCCTTCGCATTTTTCCGATTCCCTGCCGTTATTTCAAAAGGATCCCTTCGCAACTTTTTTCTCAACACCATCGCCCATCGCCTACCAGGTGAACGAGGGTCCGTGAAGCTATGTCTGCAACTTCTCGCTGCTTTGTGCTTCCCCCTTTCCTCCCCGTCCGCGGTCCCTCTCCTTCGTCCGTTTTTTGGCTGTTCACGGTCACAGACTTTCCCTCTACCCGACGCGATTCGCTGCACGAAGAACATGTCTTCTTCATTGCGTTTTCAGTTTTCCGCCTTCTTCCCTGTTTTCTTGCAGGGCAAAAAGCGGAAGCTGACATCACCTGCCCAAAGTAGGGGACCATATTCCAATCCCCTCAGTCAAAACAGCCCTCTTCGTTCGCCAGCCTTCTCCCAATACCACCGCTGCCGTTCGGCTCCATTACAAGTGCACTTCTACAACTCGTGTTCGCACCAAGCTCGGAAGGTGCTTTCCTCTCGCCTGTCTTCTTTGCTTTTTCTCCTCGGTTCCAGTATTTTTCTCCCGTCCACCTCCACCTACGCTCCCCACTATCGAACCCTGTTCGACTCTAATCTCTCGTCGCCGTCTGTTCCCATCTTCTTCGTTGCTTCCCTTCTCCCCTGTCCCTACTAATACGACCCCGTCGGTTTTACTGAACATCGTTTCCCCCCTTCCTTTTCCAGTTTCTTGGTCGTACTTCTTCGGTCCCCCGCCCCCCTTCCCTTTTGTCCGCCGGCTTCCTCGTAAGGCTGACTCGAAACTCAATCTAAAGACGTCCCCTTCCCTTCCCCCCGCTCCTCTCTTTGTCCTTTTGTTCACGCCATTTGCACATTCCCAATCACCTCAATGCCCTTCAAAAAAAAATATCCGGCGAGCTGTTTTAGCTCCGCGACGCGTTCCCCCCACCGCTTCTTGCGAACCGCTTCTTCCGCCTTCGGGCCCTTTCTCGGTTACCGGCCTTCCACGTGCGTCTGTTAACCCCACTGTCCCCATCCCCATCCTTTGACTGCGCTGCTCAGCGGTCTTCCATTACTTTCGCTTTCTTTCCGGCACCCACTCTCTGGCCCCGCTACCTATGCCCTACTACCCTGCTCGCGCCAGTTTCCACACATGTCGCCTTTGTTTTTTCCTCTTCTTTCCTCTTCGCCGCACACATGCAAGTCCGGCTGCTTTTCCTTCCCCCCTTCCGTGTTCCGAACAAAGTTTTTCGTCATGTCCTTCACCATCTCGAACCCGCTCCTTTTCGGATCCTTCTCCTCTCGACGTCGCTCTCCAGATCGGGTTCTCCGTCCTCCAGTAGTCTGCTCGCCAACATCTCCTCCTCCCCGCATCCCGTTTCAAGTCCCTTAGTGCAAACGCCTCCTTTCTCCACCCATGGATGCCTCTCTTCTCCCCACGCGTCGTTCGCTGCTCCCAACTCCCTTGCCCTTCACTTCTCAAAATACACGCTCTTACCCGACTAGCCCGAAAAGCCCCATAGACACACCCACTTCGAGGTTTTTCACCCTTCAGTTGTTGCTCTAAAAACCGTTCCTGACTCCCTTCCCCCTCTCGGCCGCGCATTTCTACTACCACAGCTCCCTTTCGCCGCCCGAAAAGTTTCCCAAATGCAGGGTAACCTGTCTTACTCTATCAAGCGCCGTTACCGAAGGGGAACGTACGCAACCCACTTCGCACTCTGTTTCCACCATTGTCCCTGCTCCTCCCTTTTCCATGATTCTGTCCCGCAGGTCGCCGGAGTTCCGCGACTCCATGGTCGAGTACGGCGCTCTGGACGCCTCCATCCCTTCGCGGAAGATGCATCGGGCCCCAACCACCGTCGTTATTTCTAGTTGTTTCCGCGCTTTGTTGTCGCCTTCCCTTTCAAATCACGCCACCTGGTTTCATTTCCTCTCTTTTTTTCCCGTTCCCTACCGACGCGCCACCTTCCCTTTGTTTTCTTTCCGGCTCTTTCGTCCTTTCACTGCCTGTCGGCATCTCAGCGACGCCTCTAGCTCGTTCCTTCCGACCCTTTTCTCCCCGCATTCCAAAAGCCCCCCTTTCCCTATCTACAAACGTTCCTCCCGTTTCCGCCTCACGCTCCCACACCCCTTCAACGCGCAGCAAAATCTACTTCGACACTTTTATTCCACAGTCTCTTGCTGTTTCCTTTTTTAAGTCTTATCGCACCTGCTCTGGTCCCCGCGACCCTTTTGGTGGCCAGCCCGCGTTCCTGGACGGAGCCTGTGGACGCACCCTTCTCAGTGACCGAGCCCTTTTCGCGTCAGATAATCCACCCCCTCGGCTTCCCCGTGCGAGTTCCTGCGCCCCTGCCTGGTGACGCCATCGCGTTCGGTCAGCGGCGGGGACAAGGTCGACGACGCGGTGGTGCATAGCTGTCCCCCCCCGGTCGCCGCCGAGAACCCTTCCCCCCAATAGGAACAACGAGTGTTGTGCGAAAGTGGGTTCCGCCCGTGGGTCCAATCGCCGAGAACGGCAAGCCCGACTTCTAGGGTCGCAGGGAGGTCCGACCGCAGGGTGCCCGCCACCATTTCCGACCGATTCTCGGGGTCTCGAGTCCGAGGGGCCACCCCCTTCGCCAAATTGTCCAGGAGCAACGCTTTCCCCTGAACAAGCGAGCAGTCGCGCGCGAAGCCCCTATTTTGTCCCCCTGCGGACGGTTTGCGCATCGGGCGGTGTGCTCGCTCCGCCGACACGCGCAGGCCATGAGGGACATGGATGGAGAAGAAGGCCCGGCCGAGTCCACGGCAAGGACTGGATGCGAAAGACAGGGGTCGTTACGACAGGTCCGTGCTGCGCCGAAGAGTGCCGCGTCAACGGACGGACGGGCACTTTCCGGGCGGCAGCGCGAAGGATTGGCGACCTGCAACTCCTCGAGCGGGTCCAAGGCGAAGCGGCGAAAAGTGGGGGTTTGTCGGCGGTTGGGGTCGGAGACGTGCCGACGGTCCGGATTGGCAAGCGGCGTTTTTGGAGCACGTAGATCCAGCTGGGAGGGACAGAAGCCTTCGTGACGAAGGTGGGGAGACGGCTCGGCAAGGCGCGGGCGGATCAAACTGTGGCATCTCTCGGCGTCAACAGTCGGAGAGCGCGCTGTAGATCCCGAGGTCTCGGGCGACGAACGCGCCGCGCCTTTGGCCCGCGAGCGACCGGCGAGGGACGGAAAGGGCAAGTGCAAACCGCAGATGGCTTGACCGAGCCCAGGCGCGGGCTAGTGTCGACACCTGGCGCGGCTGCCCCAACCAGAGAAATGCACACCTAGCCTAGCAGGCAAGCGCGGAAAAGTTTAACGCGCGTCGTTGCACAGGTTCTGTGAAAGGGGCACGAGCTTAGTAACGCTGTACAAAACGGTCGCCGCATAGATCGGGTATGTGGAGTAAGAAAAATAAATGAAGGAGGCGCAAGATCACGGGTGTGGCCCGAATCAGGTCGCGAGCGGACGTCGAAGGAGACCTTTTTGCATAGATACGACCTTTGGAAGGCACAGTGAGAACGAATGCGATGGGGAAGATGCGGGAACCTAGGGGATAGACTGGTCAATGAGTAAGGGTTCGGATCGAACTCCTGGTGCGCGAATGGAGGGGGGAAGGGGAAGGGGGGAGATGGGTAGCATAGTGAGGAGATGAGTGGAGAATGCTGGAGATGCACGGAGCGACGGTGAGGGGGTAGTACGTCCTTATAGGAGTTTCGTTAAATAGGAGACCTTAGTCGTTACTTCAAGTCAGCAAAGGTTTGCGCCTCCGAGTGCGATAGAGGGGCACTATCCGATGGCCGAGGAAATAATGCGGAGAAGGGCGTAGCGGACCGGGTGGGCGCGATACTCTAGTGGTCGTCTGTTTTTGCTAACTTTCGCAAACGGGTTGAGACGCACGCCGCATTTGTTTGGTTTTGGGCGAACCCCGGGGCGTCGGTCTTCACTCCATCCACTAGGAACTTAAATAGACAGTGCGTTCGGAGGGACCGGCAGGCGGTGGGCTCACTTTTTGTCCAGGCGAATGTTGCACCAAGGGGGGCGGCACTGAATAAGGGCTTTTGGGGCATAGGAAGAATGGTGGTCCGAGGTTCGAGAGTGCGTCTGTGGAAGGGGGGCGTGCAGCTCGTCAGTGGTTTATGTTGCCGAGTTGCTGTGGGCACTCGAACGTCGAGTTGTTGTAAGTACGTTTTTGGTTTTTCCAACGAACTGTCGCCATCAGGCGATAGAGACGACTGATGGCGAAAGCCAATGTCAGATTTACTCTCCATCCGTTATCGTGAAGTGGGCGAACCAAGTCTAAGAATAGGGAACCAGAGCGAAACGGCCTCCTCGTGAAGGGTGGAATTGAGGCCTGGACCGAAAGCCTCGTGGAGATCCATGTTGAGAGACGGAAAAGGATATACGTTGAATGTGATCAGGAACGGGACCAACGACGATGGAAGAGCAGGCGAGTAAAAGCGAAACGAAAATGGCAATCGTTGAACAACGCGGGAGCGCGCGCTAGAGAATCAGAAGACTAGATCGAATGGGGAGCTGCCGAAGTGAAGATGACGCGGGGGAAGTAGATAGGTCGAGGAAGGGGAAATTGGAAGAAGAGAAGTGGAAGCTGATCGTTTGGAGTGGAGATGGGCGAAGTGGAAAGCAGAAAAGTCAGGCTGTTGTCATGGAGTTCGTGTTCGAGAGAGTTTGTCATTTCGGATGCCTCAGTGGAGGGGAACGAGCCAAGGAAAAGGTCGATAACGACGGAAAGGCGAGGAAGGCTGGTGCTTATTGAGGAGGGGGAGTGCGGAGAGGGAACGACTCAACGCCCCTGGTTGGCGGGACCGGTTGTGCGAACTCACGTGGGTAGATCGACGATTTTGCGAAAGAAAACTGGTGAAAACGTTTGTCGTGGACCGAGAGCAAAGTGTGAGTTGCTCCTGGCCATAGTCTTGCCTAGTAGAATGGTGGGCGAAACAGCGTGCGTTTGAAACAGGGGACCTCAAGACGCTGTGGAATGCAGGGCGGGGGCAAAGGGAGAAGTACGTAGCATTGCTTCGCAGATTGGACAGAAACATGAGTCGAGATGAAGCGCGCTTAACGGCATGCATTCTCAAGATGAAAAGCCCGGTGACTGAAACTCCATCCGTTGTGATGGAACGGAGCAGGCTGTTCTGATTTTGGAGAACGGCAATGTGGGAACGAGCGGAACCGGGGGACGCACTGAGGGGAGGATGGGCGGTATTTTCTTTGGCTCTAGTAATGCGCGAAATGCGAGGATGGACTTGACGGTTTGTTTATAGCGTACCGAAGGCAAACAAACATGGTGAAGCTGATGCGCGTTCTGAAACCAACGATAGTTGTTTAATGCACCATGTTTTGTGTTAATGAAGAAAGGAGGCAGAGCACGTGTTTATTGACGAACAGCGCTTTCAACGATAGAGAGGCGAAGGCGGATGAGGAGACGATTAGGAATAGCAATCTGTTTCGCACCTTGACAGAACAAAGAAGGGGAAAAGGCGTGTGGGAACATAGAACGGCCGAGGGGAATCGGGAGGAAGAAGGAGAACAACGGCAGCGGGGAAGAGGGAAAGGGAAGCGTGTGGCACAACAATGCAGACGGTGTTATGAAAGGGGAACAGTGCGTGGAGAGGGTTAAATCCCCGTCCTCAGCAAGGCGGCCGACTTTGGCACGCCCGAAGCCCGGATTCATTTTCGTTGACGTGAAGGTGTTTTTATGCCAGAGAGATAACTGAGGAAACACGGAAAGGCGAGGGAGGGCGAAGTATCCTCCACATGGGGAACGACCCGAGAAGTGGAAACGTGAGGATCGGTAGGCAAAGTGACGCGATGAACTGCATAGTTTTGGCGCTAGTGTTGCGGTACAAGGGTGGCGACACCGGTACAGGACCGGGGAGAGACCATGGAAGGCAACACAGGGGGTGGTGGCTCGGGGCGAGCGTGGGCAGTGCAAAGGGCGATGCTGCGAGGCACGAAAGGGGAAATGCGGTACGAGGAGACAAAGCGCACTGGCCCGTGTCGAACGGGCGGAAAGAACACCCCAACTGAAGCGGGGACACATGGGAACCAATGCCGAAGTCTCGTGCCGGAATGGGGGCGAAAGGAAGAAAAACAGTGCGGTAGGCTCTGGGGTCGTGTCGCGCACCGGCTCCAGACTGTGCGCCAAATGAACTCGTATTCGTACACAAAAAGGCGGCAGACATTTGTCACGGGCAAGTGGGAACGACGTGATAGTGAGAAATGCGCTCGGGGGGCAGTGGGGAGGGTAGTAGGGAAGAAGAAGCGAACGTTTAAGGCAGACAGGGTGAAAAGGACACAGAGGAAGGAGTCGAAAGCACTAAATCGTTGTTCATCCCCTGCGGTGGCGATTCCGATGGAGCGAGGCCGGGGGGAACATGGTCGCTGTGAAAAAAACTTTTTGTTGTGCGGAATTCTGTTTTAAAAAATCAGCGTCCATGATTAGGACGAGTCTGTGGAGGTCGAGGTGGGCTGAAACTGATGCTCTACAGGAAAACGGCGTCACTGGTAGAATTTCCGAAAGACAGGGCGTGGGCAACAGGAAGATGATGGGTGGAAGCCGTGATGCGCGATTGGGTGGGGATGAGCGAGGGGAAGGAAGAGATAGGGTAGTATGTAGGGATGGGCTTTCCGGTCCATTTCGAAGAGAATCGCATGATTGAGGAGAACAGTTCTTTCGGAAGAACTGCAAGACCAGGAGGCTAAGCGCGTGAAGCGATCCACAGGCCAGGTAGATGGAAGGAGAAGTGTATAGACATCTTCGGAGGAAGAAACAATACGAAGATCACAATCACAACGGGCGTGTGTACTCCAAGCCCGTGTTTCACACGAAAGCCTGGACAAGAATGGAGGTGGCAACGCGCACGCAGTGTTTTTTCACACACCAACAATACTGTTTGAAACGGAAGATGGGGAGGAAGACCATATCCTCCGAGGTGGTGTCGGTTTGCTTTATTGTTCATCAGAGAGCTGGGGGAAAGCTTGTGTAGACAGAGGGGAACGGATGACACTGCATAGCACAGGTGGGAGCAGTAATGCGGAAGGGAAAGGGCACTGAGGGAGACAGCATGCGGACAGGCCCAGAGAACAGAAGGAGTTCGATGAGCGCATTGAGGTGGGAAAGGCTATGGGGTTCATGTTCAACCAAAGAACAGTGACAACGGGAGAGACCAAGGTGCAGGGATTGAAACCGTTTAGCTAAAATGACCATATGGCAGAAAAAAGGACATGTGTTGGTTTTGCTCTTTGAGACTGATTCGCAAAAGCAGGGTGCGGAAGCATGCGCGTAGTATGTCACGAAAGGCATTCGCAACATGACAACCAAACATTGCGCGTTGTATAGAAAGAGAGACGCTGAATGAATTACTTGAACGTCGGATCACTAGATAACGAAAGGTCCTATTCACGAGCCGACAAACGTTGGTAGTGACAGGGGAACCAGGGGCTAACTTGGGCCGAAAAAAGATTAAAAAAGAGAAGAAGGGGAAGCGGAGGGAGTTGCTCGTGGCCGAAGAGGGTAACAGAGTTTGTCGATTGCAAAACCTTTGTTAGAAACAGGAAAGAGGAATACGGTGACAGAAGGTGAACAGCACAACAAAGGGGCGAATATACATCAAAAAGATCAGCAGTCTAGAAAGGGGTAGAGGGAAAAGGAAAGGGGGAACACAGTTTCTCCAAGCAAAATGGCGTGTCATTTGGTGAAGCGGATTTCAACTCCACAGAACAGAAAGAAACTTATCAAAAAAACATAAGAAACATAATAGGCTCATAAAAAACATGAGCAAAAAAACCTTAACGAAAGCGGGAAACAGTAAAGAAAATCAAACAGCACGCGTACCGCATATCACATCATCTCTTTCCATTTTTTGCTCCACTACTTCACACAATTCTTTTAATTTCCTAGTCGAACGAATTCTTATTACTTCTGTTCCTCCCGTTTGTCCCAAACCTTGTTGTCAACACGTACGCCTCTTCTCCTCTATTGATTCTTGCCCTTTTCTTTTAGTCACCCATATCGCCGTTGCTTTCCCTTTTCTTCTTGTTCGATCGTGGTGATGTAAAAGACATTCTCTTCTTACATCATTCCCTTTCGAAAGGTTTTGAATTTACTGCCCTTTCGCATTGCCCACACTTTCTTTCCCTCATAGTGACCTTTCGCTTCCCTGCCAAATGCACGCCTGCCCTTTACCCACAGCCACTCAGCCTTGTCTTCCCTTTCTGCTTGTTTTCTCTTCGCCTCCCGTTGTTTTCGCTCATCTCCATTCATTACCCTGCAATCGCCACTTCTATCCGCACGTTGCCGTATCTTGTTTACCTCGTTACTTCATTCGTCGCGTCCGAATACGGTTTCCGGTCAAATCATTATCGTTTCTCGTCCATTTACCGAATTCGCATTGACCAGTGTTGACGGTATGCCTTAGCTCTTGGCCAGCTCTTCCTCTTTCCCTTTTTTCTCCATCTCCCTTTCTGTGCTTTTAAAAAGAGAACCCCGTGTAGACAAGTCGGTCGGGGTTTTTGAAGCACCCTTCTTTTCTCTTCGATTCCAATAAAGAATCTTATCCCTCTGTTGCACTCTTCTCTTCCACTGGTTATTTCCCTTCCGATGCAACTATCGTTTGGTGATCGATCCCGTTCCTCTTCGCGAGAATTCAGCCGCACGACATCGCTGCCGTTTTTCTCAGCTTCCTCACTCCGTTCTCCCGGGCAGGCCGACCGTCGATTTACCCCGTTTCACCAAGGCTTTCGGAATTGCAACTTGCGATGGCTGACGTCCGACCGCCGTCGCGGCGAGCAGTGGGCCATCCGCAATCGTTTCAATCGCGCTTCTCCGTGCATCATATACTCGCCCGGGATAACGAATAGAGAGTCGGACGTCGCGATCTTCTGCGCTAGCGGAGCGAAGCCGAGGTGATCGACGGTGGTTCTCGTAAATGGTGCGTGTTTGTCGGTTGGAATTCTTAGTCCTCGCGCGACCGAGGCCTGATGGCGCATGTAAGCGCGCGGAAAGCAGAACGAGAAACCACGGCACGCGGTGTCTGACCCCTGCTGCTCGCCCGCTGGGCTGACCACAAACAGACCACCGCATTCTGCACTGCTTTTCCAAGAACCCTGCGTAGCCAGATGAAAGGATGGAATTACCCAAACCGGCCTCCCTCCGAAGCAAAAAAAACGCGAGGCATGGACCCACATCGGCCTGAGAGGCGCTTAACTGAAGCCCGCGGGGCCAAGGCCTCAGCGCGGACAGAGAAGCAAGTCCGTACTCTCTATTTTCGGTCTTTCAGATGCTGCCTGGAAGAAAGCGGAAAGAAAGAAGTGGAAAATCTAAAGGAGCTCGACGCGTTTCTCCCGCAGCAAGTTCAGAGTCATTAAATGAAAAGCAATTGACTCAACAACGGTATGGAGAAGTGCAAAAGAGTAGGTGCTTAGACGAACGTCAAAGAAGACTAAGAGGAGGAAAAATAAAATAGCACATGTCGTGTTGGGACACCCACCGGCAGAGGGCTTCGAAACGCCAAAAGAAAATGAAGTCGTTTAAAATAAATCTCGTTGTTTTTTCTTCGTCCGTCTCTCTCTTTCTCTTTTTTTTCGTTCCTTTTGGACCGCGTCGTTACATTCAAAAAACGGAAAGAACGAAAATTAGTCTCTAGCGGAAAGCGCATTCAAACACAACAAGATGATTTAATAATGAGATAATTGCCCTTTCTCCCTTGTTCCAGACCTTCCTGTTTTCCCCACGTCTATTGAAGGTCGTTCGTTCATCTTCCTCGGTATTCAATCAAAAAACACCGAATTAATTCACCATGATTTTCACTATTTTTCCGTCCGCTCAACTGTGGTAAAAAATATCAACCGAAAAATATTTATCATTTTTTATTCCCACCCCCTCGCGAAGATTCGACTTTATTTACCACGTCATGCGGCTTTCATTTTCGAACAACACAGATTTTTCGCACCTCCTATCCGTCAATCACCTCGTTTTGCGTTCTTTCAAAAGCGAAAAGAGAAAACAATATAGCGAAAGCATTTTGCCGAAACAACCCAATCTCCACCCCTAATGCTCGAGACGCACTGTTTACTTTCTTGCGCCTCTTTGCTCTCCCTTGCTGTTTCCCGTTTCTCTCGTACTTATCCTAATACTTTCGTGCGTGGTTGTTCTCGCGCAATTTGTTCATTAATCTTTTTGGCCGACTGCGCTGCACATGTACACCTGCTCCCGATCTTGACTGAAGCACTGTTTCTTGGCGCCCTATATCTTTATATCAACTTATTCCTCGTCACACTTTCCCCCCGCCTCCTCCGGTTTCACATGCGCTTCGTCGTCCGATGCTCTCCACTTCCTCCTCCTGCCATTCCAAATAAAACTACCCCATGTTATCTGCATTCCTCCCGGTAAGTTGTCCAAGACTCCTCCAGTGAGCTTCATTTCGCCTCTCTCGCAAATCCGGGCACAAGACGCCTGTCCACACCCCGCTGCCAAAGTCCTCTGCCCTCGACTACCCTCCCTCACCCTCCCCCCTCTTTTCCCTCAGATGCACTCTCCCGCGGCATCGTAATTCAAGCTTCGCTCTCTGTTTCTACCCTACGCCCCGCCCGTTTTCTGCGTCACCCCTAGCTACGTTGGTTCACTCCTCCTTCAATTCGCCCGCCCAAGCTGACCGCCCACCCGCCCTCCTCCCTTCACAAGACGCACGTAACACGCTCAAATGCCATCCCCTGTTCCAAACCATGGGCGTGCTTCTCGTGTCTTCGTTCGCTCACCCGTCGTTCACCACCGACGATACCAACCGGTATCGTGACAAAAAGGGCGCCGTTCGGAGCCACGTTTTCACACCACCCATTGTCAACTTACCGTTTTTCCCTGCTTACCCTCCGTCGCTCCTCCAAGCGGACATTCTTCCGCTCGTCCCCCCCCCTCCCCCCCACTGCGAGACCCCTGCATGTCACCACGGTTTGGCGTCTGGGAGTAAAGGTTCCTCTCTCCAATCCCCCTTCACCGTCGCCGCCTGAGTCCAAGAAGCAATCCACTTCCCCATTTACCTGTTCCGTTCATATCCCCAATCCTTTCCACCGCGTCCCAACGCCCCCCTGTTGTCGGTTAGTCCCCAGGGGAATACGAAGGGAATGTCCCTGGCCGCTTGAGCCTACCACCGGACACCTCACGCTCGGTCGCCGGTTGACACTAACATGGGGACGCTACGGGGGGCCTTCGCGCACTCCTTCGTCACGCGCCCTTCTCTCCCAAACGCCTTACCCACCCGGCTCCGCTCCCACTCTTCATTTCACCAAAACCCAACCCCTCTGCTCATCGCTCGTATGCTATCCCCCCGCGCTGGGCCGGCTTCTCAAGTTGTGATAGACGTCTTCTCTCTTCCGCCGACCGCGTGTGGGAACGCCTGTTGTCGCGCAACAGTCCTCGCGAGCTTCCTCGTCTGTCTGCGACACGTCGGATGCTGCAGACCCTGCGGGTGTGCCCGGCCTTGTCGTTCGGCAAATGCCTGTAGCCGACCGCCAAGGTGTTGATTCGTTCGCGGTAGGCCACGGCGTCCCCTGCGGGTGTTCTGCCTCCTGTTGCGCTTCGCTGTCCCTGCGGACGCGTCGGGTTCGGACGGGACACGGTGTTTCACACCAAACTTGATCGCCACGCTTCTCCGGCCTGCGAGTCCGCGCGTGGAGAGTGAGTCTGCCTTGCTTCTCCGGTCGGGCGTGTTGGTCTCCACCAGGATCCGCGTGCAAACGGCGCGGTTCCGCGTAACCCGCTCCCCCCTCTCCCCTCTCGTCGATGAGCGCCGTGGTGCACAGTTCCGCCGTAGTTCGGTCACGAACGAGCGCGGAAAGCAGGCCCTGTGGCAACACAGAGCCCGAACGAGGATGGTTGCACGCGGCGCGAGTGCGTGGACCAGATGTATCTGATGGAAGGTGTTACATTCAGCCGTTGCGCGCCGGTCCGCGGGGAACTTGTGTGACGAAGGGCGGTCGGATCACCACGCCGAGAGTCAGAGAAGCAAAGCGCCGCAGCAGCAAAAATGGGTGAACAGCGGCCAGGGAAGACGGCGCATCGCACTTCAGTCGAAGACCGAAGAACATCCGGAAGCGTGGGCGAGGCGCGGAAGGGGAGAGGGCAGATGGTGGGCTGCGTCGCGGAGGGAGATCGCGCGGCGATGCGTCAGGGCATGGGGCTTGAGTTTTTTTGACCTTGCCTTCGAGGCTTGGAGAGTGGGACGGACGCGCTCAGAAACCAACCGTTGAAGGATGCGGTTCGGTATGGTGTAAGCGCTTTCCGCGGTGGACACTAGGCTGGCCAAGGGAGAGGATGGAGTCGAGAAGGTGGAGAGCGAATGTAGGGACTTCCCCAGCGAGTGCCCGACGGAGCGGCAGCCGGGAGTCGCCAAGAGAAGCCTGGTGAGCGACAAGGCGGCCTGTCAGGGGAAAGGGGGCATGCGGTGGTGAACGCGAGGAATGCGCTCTGGTATGAAGAGTGAAATGAGGAAGCACTTCGGTTGTGTGCGATGTCTGCAGCGGACGCCGTGAGACATAAGTGCAAAAAGGCAGAAGATGAGCCACGCGCCGCCGTGGGGGAGGATACTGAAGCGGAACTTAGGACCAAAGCAGAAAAGGCCCAGGCTGCTCGCGGAGCAAGGCCCCAACAGCGCGCGCAAGGCGATGATCGGGAAAAGAAACCGGAAAGAAGAGATGTGCGCAAAAGGCAAAAAGTAGGTCAAGGATGTTTTTGGTAAAGTCGACACTGAGCGACAGACATGCAACAACGACGCGCGTGGCAAATGGGCGAGAGACCTGGGATCCGCTATGGGAGTGCTGAGAAGCAACATTGGGAACACAAACTTCGGGGGGAACAAGAAGGAAGGCACATCGCCTTGCGCAGCCGATGGGCACCTGATCGCAACGGCGGGTAGTGGTGGTCTGGTCGATGTGGGCGGTCGATGGGAGAACGAAGGATACAAACCGGGGATTGCGTCGATGGCCGAAGTAGAGAAGAGGAAAAGCAGCAAGGCACTCTGCGAGAACAACACGCAGAAAGACACCAAAGCCCAGAAAAAAATAGAGAATTCCTGGGTCAAGCTCTGGTGACGGCCCTTCGCGGGACCTTTGACATGTTCAAGGAAAAGGTGAACCCGAGGAGAACAAGCGGCTATGCGTGGGAACGCCGAGAGCAGAAGGAAGAGATAGCAACCGGGAAGGAACTGTCATGCGCAAACGACGCCGGAGCAAAGGGGTGGTGGAGACCACTGGAATTCCCCGGAAAAAGGGCGAGGAGCAACCGGGCACGGCCTTATAATAAATAAAGCGATTTTTGGGTCAGAGGAACGTTCTCATTGGAATAGCGTCGCGTTTGGGGAAAGGGGGAGAGGGGGCGGTGCGCCAGAACGCGGCCTGGAAAGTCGCGAAAAGAAGGCGAATAAGGAATGTCGGAGCTCCTGATGCCGGACAACTGCTAAAGGGCATGTGGCGAAGGAGTGGAGCCATGGGGAAGTGGCGCAAGGAAGGGAATGCATAGCGAGACGTGCTTACAAGCACTCAGGAAATCGGAAGGGGAAGTGCACAAGGCAGCGCCGTTGGGCATTCGGAGCCTAGCATGTGGACTCGCTATCCGGCATGCGCTCGTCGAAATGAGGCGGAAACATGACAAATCGCCTTGGGCACATAGAAAGGACGGAGAGATGGTTGACAGAATGTGCCAGTGGAATGGTCAGAAGAGAAATGCGAACGAAAAGGGACGAAAAATGGTGGCTGATAAAAGGAAAGTGTCGGTTAAAAGAGGATAAAATGTTTGAGGGCGATAAAAGAAACGTGAGAGAACGCGAAGGAGAGGGAGTGTGAGAAAATTCTCCTTGTTTTTTTCCTTTTGTTTGTCATTATGGTCACTCTTTTCTGTGGCGTTCTCGTTTGAAGCGGACACAAACCCGGGTGCCCGTAATTTCAGACAGGAGAACGGAACAACATACAGGAAGAATGGATGAAATGAAGGAAAGATGTGGAGGCCATGGGCGATTCTTAAATGGAACGCTGAGAAAGAGGGAGAGGGAGAAGAAACAATGTGAAAAGACGGCTCCGGACTACAGAACAAAACGCGCCAGAAGGCATGGAGAGGAAAAATTAAAAGGTGTGGGTTGAGTGTGAAGGGAAAGGGGTGTAAACGGTCCAGCGGAGAGGAAAACGCGAAAAATTTCATTAAACAGTGTCACATGAGAAAAAAGGATGTGAAAAGGGTACCGGACGAAGAACAAGAAGCGGGAAAAAGACAATCGACGACCTCATGGTACGTTAGAGGAAGATCCCTGAGTGGATAGAAGCACGGGAAAAAGACGAAGATAACGTTGAACGAATCACCAGCAAAAATATGTTTGCGAACAAGAAGTTTAAAGCGATGAGGGGAGGTACTAACAGAAAAAGTGGGACGAAAAAAAACGTCGAGGCATTGAACGACAGACTAAAAGAAAGAATGGAAGCCGATTCCGGTCGCGGAACGATCCAAAGTTAAAAAAACATTCCCACAAAAAGAAGCCAACACCAGATAAATCAGCATCAGGTACTTTAATATTGAACCGTCCTTTTGTCCGTTCTTGTATCATCACCGCTTTTACCGTTCCAAAAGCGCACTGTGAAAAGAATTTCTTGTTCCTTTTTCTCTCTTCACAGAAAATTTACGAGCTTCACAACCTCGTCCTTGCCCCCCTTTGCGCGTTTTCACATTCTCCTTCAGCGATAATGACATGGTCCAGACTACTGCTTCAACCTCTCGAACGGCTTTTGTTTTCTTTCTACCGTCGCTACCCCTAACCGCTGTTCACTCCATATATCCCTTTTCCCTTTAAACCTATTACGCGTCCTTGCTCTGGTCGCCACGAAAACTGTCGTCTTCCGTTCCTCCTACGCAGGCACTCGCCCATGCGCTTTGTTCTTTGAACTCCTGGCGCGCGCGTAATACAACCCGTACGTCTTTATCCTCTACACACCTATCTTTGTCTACGTTAGAAAGTGGCTCTCATTTTAGTGCGGACCGATTCTACCCAGGAATCGTTCAAGTTCGCCTCAGTCGACCTTTATCTTCTTGCACGGAAAGATCGAAGCTGATATTCTCTCAGTGACCCTCACATGCTCGCTTCCCGTCCCAGAACAAATTACCCTGACGCATCCGCCGTTTCGCTGAACTCTCCTTCAGGCGTCACTATTCACACTTCTCCGTTCACCAGCCATAAGCTATTCCTTTCTTTCTTCGATCTTCAACGGCCCTTTTGTGTTCTCGCGCATGCGGGCTAACGTCCCTTATCCCCCGCTTACTTTCCGCGGTGAAACGCCACAACGCGTTCACCGCGTCACATGGAAACGGTCCTCAAAGACTGCTCAAATGCATTTTCGCTTAAACTCTACATCAGGTCTCGTGTTTGACTGTTGCCTGGCGGACGCGTCCAGTTCCCCATCCTTCCTTTTGTCCCTCCTCTCCTCTCGCGGAGCGTCCTTGGTGTCCCCCGCGTTTTCGCATAGCATCTCGGTCGCGCCGCGCTCTTAAATAGCAAACGGTTCTTACCACTGATGGGATCACCACATCGCCAGGCCCCCGCTCATTTCACCACGTGCCGATAAGTCCTTGTCTACACTTCTCTCCTTCCACCCTCTTCTGCACTAATTGTCCCTTTTTATCCATCCTCCCCTAGTCCCTCCTCCCTGCAAAACGCCACGCCACAACCTCACCCATTGAGTCCGAGCGTTCCTCACCATTGCCGCCCGAGCGCCAATCTCAATTCCCCACAACGCTTTCCTACACGCGCAACTGGCCGTATTTTCTCTACCTTATTTCTGCGAATGTCCTTTTCATCCTCCCTTTACTTTCGTTCTCGTGGCCTTTCCCCCCCCACCCTCCCGATGCATACTCACCCCCTCGGTTCGTATTCCACCTCACCTTTCTCGGCCCCTCACCCTTCCCCATCGCACACCGTAGCGATTTCCACACTTTATTCCTATTAGGCTCGAACGCTTTATCGTTCGCGCACTCATTGCTTCATTGTCTCTCATCTGGGGTTTTCCCGGTGGTTTTACCATTGCGGTTCTCATGCTCCCGCGCGCTTCCAAACAAACGCGCGGACCTTCACGGTCGTTCACCCTGTTCCGGACCATCCGTCCAACATTCCATCTTCCCGCAAGGTAGTCTCACATCTCCCGTCCTTTATCACGCACGCAATTCCTTGTTCCTCGGACGGTCCTGGCGCTTCTCTCGCCCCACATTCTCGTGCCCAAAAACCCGTTTCAGGAGCAGTTATTCATTACTAATTCCTGTTTCTTCTCCCATTTCCCTCTTCCTTGCTTCATCCTGCCACCGCATCCTCGAACCCGAGACCTCTTCTGACTTCTCCCGTTCTCCCTCCAGCTACCCCACCGGCGCGACTGTTTCTAGGTCATTTGCTGCTCGTTATTATTGCGTCGGCTCCTCACCGCTCTGTTGTTTGGTCGCCCTCACTTCGCAAATACCCCCCCGTCCTTTCTCCCCTTTCCCGCTTGGCACACTTTCGTCCTTGACTCGTTCCACGGCCTTTTGCTAACAGGTTTCCTCGTCTACCTTTACCGCGTCGACTATCCTACGCACACTTCTACTTTCGTTTCGCTCGGGCATTTGCCTTTCATCTGACGGTCCGTTGCCTTTTTGTGTACCACAATAACTTCTCGTGTCTTGGTCCTTCGGCCCATTTTTCACCCCACGTTGCTGCTGTTCCGGCCCCCACATTTCCCTTCTCCGCATTTTTTTCGTCAATCAGTCCAAAGCCCTTCTTTCCCCAATCACCCTTCAAGACACACAACCACGCGGCCATCCATTCCCGCACTCGACCTCACATGTCCTCCCGAGCATCCGCTAAAAAAAAAAAAACGATCAAGCCATCCACCCTTCCCCCATCTTTACAGAACCTGGCCTTCCTTACCATGCCCGTTTCCTTCGGGGACGATTTCCACCGCTGTTTACCAGCTTTCTCCTTCTCAGACTCCCCTTCGACGGTCTCTCAAACTCGAGCCGTTTTTTCCTCGTAAGGTGCCGAACGAAGGTTGAAAATCAAACCCTCTTCCCAACCCTTTCCCCGACGTTATTGCTCCTACCCCTTATTTCTGACCATCTCCCTTGCGCTTTGGACTGACGTCTTTCCGTTCCCCCATCCACTTACTCCTTTCGCTGGTCCGCCACATCAGGGGCAGCCATCGTTCTATCGCGCGAGCGGAAATAAAAACCAAATTCTCCGTTCCCGGCCGCCCGTTCATACACATTCCCTTGTGTTCTTAACTCCCCCACCCCGTTCACTTGCCTTCCACACAATCGTTGCCACCACCAACGTCCTTCTATCAACCGCTCTGTCACAAGTATCTTTTCCTAGTACTTTCCTGCCGCTAAAAAACGCCCACTCTACCCATAGCCGCCTCACTCCGTCGTCGCGAGCCCTCGCACTGACCGCTCCCAAATTTCCTTCCATTTCGGCTCCACTCAGCTCACTATTCCATCTGTACTGACCACTTCCGTCGCATGAGTCCATGTTCCCCTTGCCCTTTCACGCTTGTTCGCACTTCAACCTTCAAAGTTCGTCGTGCTCTTGCCGTCCATACGCCTTCCCTTCTTCGCCGGTTCCCTGTCCGACCACAAACAAACCAACCGCTTTCCTTCCCCCCTGTTCCGTCTCTGTCCCAGTCATCCCTACAGCCTTTTTCTTCCTTGACTATCGACAATGCGCACTTCTGTTTCTGGACGGTCCTCCATCATTACGTTTCGTCTCTGTTTCACTGGACTTTTCTGGTTGTTATCCACCCTCCTCCCCCAAACCACTCTCTCCCTCTTCCTCCCTGGGCAACGCACCACATCGTTTCCAACATCTCCCATTACACTTACGGCATCTACAGGGCTACATTCACCCCCTCTTACCCGCCATTTCTCTGCACCCCTTTCTTTTTCCCACTCCCACCCACCATCGCAGCCTTCACCCCACTTGCTTCCAACACATTTCGCACCCGTCACCACTCTACCCAAAAGCCTTCTTCGGCGTTCTCCACCGTGCTCTGCGTTCCCCCCCACCTGCCCTGCACTCCGATCACCCCCTGTTAGTTGTTTTCTAACCCCTTTCCTTTCTCACCAAATCGGGTTCTTCGCGGCCGTTCTGACGAAAACCGTTCGCAACTCTCTCGGCCACATACCGACACACGCAAACAAAACTTTCCAGCGCACAAAACAACCTTTTTCTTTCCGTCGGCTACACGTTTCCTTCCCAAGCGTATTGCGCCCCCCTTACAACTCTATTTCGTCTACTTGCATATGCTCCCGCGTCCCACCGCTCATCCTGTCCGTCCTTGTTCACGGCCACGCCTTTTTCTCGATTTTCTCGACTTCGACACGAACCACCACTATCCCTTCCTTCGTGCTCGATGGCCCGGCCGTTGGTCCGTTTCTTTTGCCCCACCGCTTCTGTCACCACAACCTCCCTCAGCCTCCCTTGCCTGTGGGCTGGATCTTCCCCACTCCCTCTGTGCCGCATTGTATTCGCCACTTTTTCCTCCTCATTTTCCCCTATCCCCCTTTTCGCGCATCTTCTTCCCCAGAGGGTCACTCGTCCTTCTTCGCATTCTTCCGTCGGGTGCAAAAAAAAAAGCATGTTACCCACCTGCGTTGGACGAGCGTCCTTTTCCCCTTTCCATCCCCGCTCCTGCATTCCTCCTTGGGGGCATCGCCTGCGGCTGCGCTTGCCCAACTATCGACCCAACACTCCAATCGTTCGTTCTCCTCTATCTTGGAAGCGCGTTTCCATGCCCTTCTCATTCCCGTCCCATTAGCCGACTGAGGTCTCTCTTGGCGCCGAACATGCGCATTGCTTTCCGTAGAAATGCTGCGCTTTGTCTTGCGTTCCCCGACCTTTCGCACTCCCGTTGTCGACGTCACTCGAACTCGTACTGTGTTGTACGCCTCGCGCTGCGGTCTTTTCAACGCCTCCTTTGGCCGGGCTTTCCCCCTACCATGCACCACGGCGCCTCTACTTGTTTTTCCCTGCTTCCCGCACTTGCACCACGTTTCCGCGTTTGGGCACCCGTTCGCATCGCTTAGTTCTCCGTTTTGTGCGAACACCTCCGCGCCAAACCTCCCCGCTCTGCAACCCCCAACGCGCGCGCCCGCTTTTGCCCGGCCTCGCCGCCGTCTGTTCGTTAACACTGCCCTCGGTGGCTGGGTCCCGCCGCGATCTTCTTCGCCCTGATTGAAACGGCGGGCGGTCGCTATTTCGACGCGGGACATGTGGGTTTACCGACCCGCTTTCGTGCGAAGCCGCTTGGTGCGGCCCTCGTTTCTGTAAGCGACGGTGCTGTCCGTCCGTCGCCTTCGACACTCGCAACCTCCAACTTTCACGAGCGAACAGGAAGGCGTCGCGCGCCAAGCTGCGAGCGCAGAAAAACCGGCGGCTGGGCATGTGGAGCGAGTGTGCTGCGCAGGCGGCCTTTCTCCACCGTTACCCGACGGCCCCCGTGTTGCAGAAAACCAACCGCGGGGGCCCGGGAGAGACGGCTCCAGAAACGGGGAGAGATGACAGCGGGGCGTTTGGGAAGAAGGTGGAAAACGCCTTCCGAACAAACACCAGGAGCACGCAAAGAGAATGGATGAAACGCACCTTCGGGACATAGTCGGCGCAAAGGACCCGCGGAAGGATGAGCAGAGGAAAGCACATAGTTGTAGGAAGGGGGACCGGACAGGCCCGCAACGCACGAGGAGGAAGGCGGGTAACAGGAGACGGAGCAAATGTCGTAACGCGTGTGTCAAAAGAAAAGGTGCGGAACGAAACAGCACACCGACATTACAAGACCCGTCGGTGCGAGGAGGCGGGGGTGAAGCAGAAGACGAGGGTTTAGGACGCGGTTCGACGCAGGAGGAAAGGAAGGAAGAAGGCTCGGACAGAGGCGATGAACGGCAGAAGCAGAGATCGGGTAGGGAGGCAGCAGGAGCAGAAACGGCCGTATATTCCGGCGAGGGGCACGGGAGAAGGTAGAGCGCTTGGCACTCGGGAACAGAGATGGAAACATGAAAGCACAGGTGCGGAGGCCATACACTGCTCAAGGCTCGTTGACAGTTGCCGATTGTAACCAACTAGTGTTGACAGAGAGGAGGCGAAGAAACTAGTGGTATATTAAGGTTAAAATAGGGAAGTCGAATGGGGGGAATCGTTCGCAAGTCTGAACGGGGAAGACTGCCCTCATGAAGTGCTCTTTTTTTCTTTTTCTTTTTCTTTTTCTTTTCTTTTCTTTTTTTCTTTTTTGAGAAGACCCGAAGAATAAAAGACCGGAAAGTAAAAAAGGCACTACAGTAACACCCTTGAATGGGACATTGAGAGAAAGATGGTAATTTAAAAGAAGAAAACTTTTAATTATACCAGTTCGAAAGAGGAGAAGACATACGGTCTCGTTGCCAAACCGAAATGCCTTATTTCGATAAGTAGAGGAACAAGGGTTACAGATGCGTTTATCACCTCTCCTGGGCATGGTCCCAACGATTGTGTTACCCACTCGTCTCTCCTCCGTTTGTATGGGACTTTTTGCACGAATTCCAATTGGGAAGATGGTGGGTGGAAAGCGTGTGAAGAAAGGAAGAATGAGAACTCCACTCTTGAAGTGCCTTGTCGATAAAATCGGGTTCGAAAAGCGAGTCTTCATATTCTCTGTGATTTTTTTTCATTGTATACATTGCCAACCCAATCCCAATACCAATACAAAGGTGTTAGATGTCCTTCTGACAAATGACCTGGATGATGGTGGGGGAGAAAGCACCGCTGTCCAAGACATGCAATGCAATACCTAATCGCCCGAATTGTGAACAGACCAAGGCTTCCCCATAACGCCTTAAAAGGAGAATGTGCCAACCATACCTGGTTACGTTTATCAACGATCTGACCGAAGCGGAGCGTCGGTTTCACTCCATTGCGATTTTGCCACCCACCGACGTGCGCAAACAACGTTTTCCTTTGCTAATCGTGCGTGCTGTTCGACCTGCGATTCCATTAAGATCCAAAAGTCATTCGGACGCTCCCAAAACGACCCAAGTACATTGTTTTAACAAAGAGATAAGGATCAACCAAACGACTTCTAAAAACATCACAACCATGAGCAGCGCGTATTAGAAGCAATTTCACAACATGTACTATGAGGCTTATCGCCGACGGTTCCCAGGTCATCTCGACTTTCGCTTTTCGGCGAACGCAAATAGGACCAATCTCGAGATGGAAAAAACAAACGATAAATTCACTCATCTCGATGAGCCTTTTTGTTGCTTCCAACGCAAAAGCACACTGCGGCAATTCTGGCCGGGAATGCAGTGTCTGTGCTCATCCTTCCATTGTCACACGCAGATTCGACTATTAACAATCTAGTTTCGTACCTTTATCGACTCGGACTTGGTTCCTCACGCTATGACTACCGCACGTTTTCTCTTCAACTTCCGTGTTTTTTTTCTGTTACATTCCGTGCTTTCACTCGTATTTCATCAGAAACTCAGCGTTCTCAGGAAACTATCCCGCTTTCGCATTTCGCCGTTATTTTGTGCGACCTGCCCGCCTCAGGCCTGGCTGGTCGATGGGTTCCCTTAGAAAAGATATGCCCACTAACGCCTCAATCGCAACATCCGGACGTCACGACACAAACCACAGAGACACGTCGTCTTCCTGTTCATCTTTCTCTTTCATCTGCTCTGTTCGTTGAATGAAATCCCTCCTAGTCCTGGTTCCCTTCGGCGATACGCACAAGCGGGCACCACATCAACCCCACGTCATCTTCCTTGACGCTTCGCAATTGACACCGACCCCCGCTCCCACAAATCCAGTTGATACAAGGACGACGCCCGTCATTGCAACCTCTTTCCAAGCAGAGAAAGTGTATCACGATCGCCCGCCCCCACTGCCAATTGCGCTGCGCAAATTCGCCAACCATAACCCTCCATTCAAAGGAAACCGCGCATTTCCTACGCCAGCGCTTGCGCTTCACTACCCTTCCATTCCCCCTATCCTACTCCCAAAAGAATGTTCTTCTCCCTTCCCGCTTGTTTCCTGTAGACCTCCTCTTCGCCCTCTTCGCCCTCTTCCCATTTCACTTTCTCACAAAGTTTGATTCTTTCTGTACCGTTCCCGGCGTGTCCAACTACGCGACAACAATTGCAAACTGTCCTCATTCCACACACACTTCGCCCTTAGACATTCCCAACCCACACCGAAGCGTTCATCCGGAAAAAGGAACGACACATAAGCACCTTTCACCTCACGTCATTCCCGAGAGACTAACTACTTACCAGTTCCCAACAACGCCAGCGCATTTGTTTGTTGCTTCTTCTTTAATGCAACGCATTTGTCCCAGTGATCCGACACGCAAAATTTGCCCACAACCATTACGCTGGACCCCAAGCGTTTCGCTTCATAACTTCCGAACTCGTTGACAAACAGTTCCTATGTACTCCCTTCACCATACCCGTATGGCGACCAGGCGCGCCCGTTTCCGGTCCGTTTACACCAGAACAATCGGCACACCATACGGCATTCTACAACAATAGGCTACCAAACCGTCGCGACCCACTTGTGGCTCTTCTTCTTTTGGCCGCTCACCTCCCAATGGCACTTCTCTCTGGTCACGCCTCCATCTGTTGCTTGCAGTGTCTTCCTGTTCCTCCTGTTTCGCCCGCTGTACGCCATCTCCCCGCTCTTTTCACCAATCTCTTCTCTTTCATCCCCTCCGACCGGATTCGCTTCAAAATCCTTTCGTTCTCTACCCTACAACATCTAGAACGACCTCCGCAACTTCTGACAACTACCGCCGAAGCAACTAGTAGCAAACACTTGTCCGCTTCCACCATCTGACATATTCAAACCAACGTGCATCCTTCGTTCCGACCCACTTCCGTTAGCGCAATCCGCCCTTCCCCTTTGACCCTCATCGCACGGATGGCCCGTCCGGGCCGTCGAGGGGTCATATGAAATGGCTCTTTTAATTCGCGCTTCCCCACTCGACCGAGGCTGTGTCCTCGCAGTGCGCGACCCAAAACAGGGGCACGTCAGTTCGGCCTCGACTGGGTTAAGAACAATCCGGCTTCCCACTTCTTGTTGACATAAGAATCAACCTGATAGTAACCGCTGTCGCGCCCGCTTCGTCATCGAGGAGGATGTGCGCCTGTTTTGCATCTCGGCACTGCGGCGGCGGAAGGGGTGGAAAGACTTCGTACTTCCCAATGTGGACCGTTATCTTCGGCATATCGCCTTCAAAAAGTAGAGGAAACAGGGAACAAACCCTTCTCCACACCTTTGCGTTTCTGCGTCGTCCCCGACGCACATAGGGCAAAGTGTTCTAGAGCGTTTGCCGCTTTTCCTTCCTTCGCAGTCCCCCCTAACTTTTGGGGGTCCTTCTTTCCACTCGGCTAAGGAAATAATATGCACACCAATCTCCCCCTTCTAGCGCGCCATGGTCACTGCGGAGCGCGCGTACTGGAACCTCGAACCGCACCTTTGCCACAGGCAAGTTTGGAAATTCACATTTCCCTCGTTTGGTCGTTCCGCAAAAAATTACACTGTGTATCATGACGCACCTCGTAAATATTGTAAAATAAGGCCTTGATTTACATACAATCTTCGAACATGTTCTCTTACAATGGTTCGTCCGTATACGGTCCGCCCTCGTCTTCTTCCCGAGAATCTGCGATCGACCGCCGCCGTGATGAGCGCCCTTCCTTCGGGTGACATAGAACGCCTCCAAGGCGTATCTCCCCCCGACCCGACACCGTGAAACCTCTGTTACGTACCCGGGCGGATCAATCAGGCAAAGTTTAGCCAATATTCTGTTATCGCACGTTCTAGTTTGGCCTTGTTCCGGGCCCGGTCGGTCCAGTTCTTCATTTCAGGCGCCGGCTTCACTGTCAAAAAACTCCTTGGTTATGTAATTCGAAACCTTCTGTTCATCTCCCGTGATAAAGCGGCCTTCGCCATATGTCTTCGGCTATACTTCACCGTTTTTTATTTATTTTTGTGACGGTCACCGAAAACGAGAAGTTCAACACGCTGACGACAGGGCAAGGATTTGTGTATACAAAAGCCCCCCTTTCCCCACACTCACTTCTCGACTTCTCTGTGTTTTCGGAATGCCCCTTCAGTTTTTTCCGAGACGAGACAGGGAAGACACCGCGATGGAGAACAGGATCGCACAAGGGGTCGCTGTGGGCTCTAAGCTTCTCTACCGAATCGGCTCGTCCGTTTCAACGTGCGTAGGGTCTTGCTTATGTGCACATCTCCCCTAAAAGGCTACGCTTCTATCGTTGACTCGCCTCGGTATCTACCAGGTTTTTTTACGGCCCGATCGCGTTCGGATTTGAAATCGCCTCCTCATTTGCGCGTGCGCAAACGGATTCATGACAAACGTAGCGCCATTCCGTACCAAAATTGGTTGGAGGCATGGCACCCTTAACAAGCAGCAATTTCCTTCTATGACGCTCCAATCTATTTCACGCATTCGCTACGGTTCTTCGCCCTTCAAAAGGCAGTGCGGAGCGAGTCGAGCACCTTCGCCGATAGGCTCCCCCACGCCATCCCTTAAGACTTCGCACGAGGATACAGAGATGTCTTTGGCAACGGCCTTCGTCCCGGCAAAGAAGCAGACGGAATTATGCGTTTGAAGAGGGCGCCTTCCTAGACCACTTGGTGCGCGATGTGCCGTTCACTCCCTCCTTCTCCTGAGTCCGATGCGAGATCCCGGTGTCAGCATCGTCGTTTGCCCGCCTGAACCGGCGCGGTCCGTACCCTCAACGAACCGTATGGAACGCAGCTGTCACACTCGTCGACGCCCTTTGCGAATAACTTGTGACTGAACTGCGTCGCCGCGCGCGCGAGGCAATTCACGGACAACAGTTTTCAAGAATTTGGCAGTAACACTAGGCCGTTTCGCACACCCAAGTAACACACGCTGCGTTTGTCCCGGGTTGCATCTTCCGCACTGGGTCCGCCACGTTCAAGCATTCTGTTCGCTTTGGCGGGGTATGGAAACTTTGATCGATTTATCGGTATTGAGTTTAAAAGGGTGCATCGGCGGCACAACGGAAGTCCCTTGGTTGTCTTAAGAGGAAAGCGCAACGGGCATATGCAAATCGAAGTTCCAGAATCGCTGCCGGCGAAGAAAGTCGGTCTGACATCTCCATGGAGACTCCTGGACGGGGCTGTCTTTTGAGAGTAACACCGACGAGCGACGGCTGAAACGGATGTGAAGGGATTATGTATCCCATTTCGGCCCGAACCTGCTATTCTACCGCGCGCATCGTGTTCTCGCCGCTTGTTTTGCATGGGCGCTCCCGCCACGAACAGCACGAGAAAAACAATCAACGCGGTGAAGAAGTTAAAGGAAATTTGATCTTTGTTGAGGTGTGTCTGTTCAATATCGGTGTGTGAGGGGAGTTGTCGCCTATCGGCGAGGGACTCCTTGAGGTTTCCTAGCCAAAAGAGAACGTTAAAGCGGATCATGCGAACGAAAGAGGTAAGATTCTTTCATGAAAAATTCTATACACTCGAGGATGGGTAGTAACAAAGGACGCAAATACTGTTTGCAATGCAAGACTCTCTGGTTAGTCATTCCCTTTTTTCCCGTTCCTTTGATTTTTCTGGAGGAAATTCAAACATTTTTGTTTCTATCTCTTTTTCGATCCGCACTTCGACGTTTCCACGGAAAATTCACGTTGTGTTCCTTTAAGCGTTATCGAACTGATGTGTAGCCGTTTACATTCGTAAGCGAGTTGCGCATAGAAAGGGAACAATCTATCTCCTAAAGGATTTTGTGGATGACAGAACGTGAACGGGTTGAAAAAACCGATGGGCGACTTAGAAAACGTGAACCATTTTTGGTACAAGAACTGCGAAAAAAGAGGGTAGTGGGAGAATTGTAATCCAAAGCCGAACCTTTAAGCGGTTCTTGTTGTGGACAGTGGGTTCTGTTAGATGCCTTGTGCTGCACCCAAATTCCACAAATAATATACCAGAAGGGGTCCATTGTGAATGTACCAGCGGACATCCGGTTCCTCGTTCAGCTCGGTCGAATGTAGGCACCAGGTTTGGCAAAAGCACCAAAGAAATAAAAAGATACAGATAATCACCAGGTCCAATAGTATTTTCGACGCTCTGTTCTGCTGCGAAGGTGCGCAAACGAGTTCGGGTTTGGGATGTCGCGAAAAAGGGGGTAACATGGGAAAAGTTTTCCATACAGCGGAGAAGCCACTTAAAGTCCTTGACCACGGCGCTGCCAAATAGTTCGACAACACCTGGTTTCCAGTTTGCTCTCTACACACTTGATTTTCGGTCCCCATCAAACCGATTCGGTTCCTGTTCAAAGGCGCGTGTTCATGACCGTAATGTACACAGTTTTCGCCAATGTCGCGACTCCATGGACGTATTAATCAACAACTCCCCGTCATGTTGAAAAAGAAGGGTGCTACCAATTTCTGCGCGAGCTTTGTTGTCACTAGGCTTCCTTTCTCCTTTCTCCTCACTCTTGACGCCAATATTTTCTCTGTTCCCCATGGTCTTCTTTCATTTCAACGTGCTTGCCCTTATATTATCCCATCACTTGTCTTTCCCTTCTCTTCCTGATCCCATAAGTTTCCAGGGACCGCGCGAAGCAAAGGTTTTCCTTACTCCCCCTTTCCGGTGATTCGTTGATGTTAAATGGCTAAACTTCTTGTTATTTCGGTTACCGCGTTTTCAGGTTCATCGTCGGGACAAGGGTTACTATTACAGAGTCCTGCACAGTCCGCTTTTTCGTTGCGGCAGACAAGGAACCCTAAAGCCAACACTCTCCCATTCTCAAAAGGGACATCGGCGCAACTACCATTCCGAAAGTTACAAACCATTTCAGAGGTTTTCAAACAGCACTGAAGCAACACCGAGGTGTTGAACCCCTTCCCCTACGTTCTCTCGGAAAACGTTGCCCATTCATCTCGTTGTGCGCATGCGGCCCCAACGCGCCTCCGCTTGCTAAAATGTATGTTTTAACATTGTTCCTATCGCACCGCCCGGTATCGGCCAGAGTTGTTTTCAGGCGGAAACGTGGCCAAGCGTTTTCCGAGAAGGCATATATAACTACTATTCCTTCGTGACGAAAAGTAAGAAACCCGCTTCGTCACATGTGTCCTTCTTGGCGGGCTCTCTCGCAACTAAGTTATCGAAAGGGCCAAAGGGAAACACAGAAGAACTCTGAAGCTGCTACCCTTCAGCCGTTTTTCGCCACCCTTCCCCTCGGGCTGGCAATAACGGCGGTTGCGGAAAGCTCCACAATATCAAATGGAGACTCCCACGAAACAAAAAAATGTGGCGAAGCAACACCGCCGAAGTTTCACAGCGTCAAAGAGGAGAAACAGATTTCTAACAGCATCATGGCACACCAATGGCCTATTTTTCCTCTTACCTCGCAGTGTGAAAGAAAGGCGCCTCCCGAAAGGTGTCGAAGGAATTCGCTTTAGAGCGGTTGACATAATGGAAAACGAAATGCTTGATCGGAAGCGACTCAGTAGCGTCGCCGCCGCGTTCCGGATACTTGGAACAGAGCTTCGTTCCGGAGAAGGTTCTTTCACGTCCTCGTTCGTTTCCTACGTAACAACAACGGGTTGAAACGGTGAATTCCTTGTCTCTACCCCTACATTCGCCGAACCGTCCCTTCACCCCCGTTGGCCAATACTCATAACGACTTCGCGCTCTCTCCTTCTGTACCTTTTTTTTTTTTTTGGACAAAGCTAACGGAAAAACATTCCCGTTTCTTTGCGATTTCCCCGTCGTCGAGCCGCGCCCCGTTTCTTTTCTTTGGCATCGTTGTTGTGGTGTTCTTTTTCTTCCGGAGCTGCCTCTCCCTCTTCGAAACGGGCCGGCCGATCTACAGGATTTTTGTCGTATCAACAGATTGGGAACTTTACGCCGCTCAGCACCAAAGAGGAGCTTCTTGAGGTTCCCTTTGTTCCACCACATTTGCTCTTTTACGCTTTCTTGGCTTCTTCGTTGTATTAAGTTCCTCGACGCCATTGGTGCACCTAGACTCTACGCCGGTGTCCGTAAATTCCGTCCCAATATCCGCCCCCCGACTTACTTCTTCTATGCTTCGCCTTGTCGTTCACCGGGCCTCTGGCGCATGCTGTTTCATTAATAGCAACGGTCGTTCTTTCGCTGTGATGTCGTATTTCTCCCTGCGGCTCCAGCCTCCAAAGCTCTGTTCGCTTAGAACAAAAGAAGCCGCTCTCCATCCGTGCCAGCGGGATTTGGGGGGGAAAGATCACGCCGGTCACGAGGGACGAAGTCTGCAACAGCGCCGGCGCTCATGGGCGAATGAAGTTGTCCGCCTTTCTCCCTACATGCACATTGCTGCTGCGCTAGATGTTCGGCGGCTCTTACTGCTTATCGGCGGGGGCGTTGAGCGAAAATTCTAACGAGCGGATGCGCGGAGCGCAGTGGACCTCTAGAGGTATGTCCCGGGCGAAGCGGGGTACCTAGGGAGGAGCCTCCATGAACTAGTGGTCTCGTCTTGTCGCTTGTAGGATGCCCGCCTGTCGTCGGCGAAGTGTGCCGCGCTAAAAATAGGCGGGCGCTGGCGGTGGAAATAGCGGAGGGGATTCCCAAAGGCTCAAAGAAGGACGATGCCCTGTGCAAAGCGCGCCTGAAGCCGATCGGAACGAGGGCACACCGGAGAGTGTTGGAACGCTACTTGGGACTGAAGGAGAAAGGGCTGGCGCAAACGAAGGTCGGGAACACAATCCTCCCGCCCGAACGCCCGATCCACGTCAGGATTGTGAAGATACAGCAATTGGACACAACCGAAGAGGTACCGGAAAAAACACACGGTGGAATGGCGTTGCAGCTGGCCCGGCGCGTTAGCTTCAACAGCTCCACGCCGGGCATCGTTGAAGCTAACGCGCCGGTGAAAGGCAATAAGGTACGCAGCGTGCGGCGCGCGCGCGGGATCAGGGGCTTCGACTATCGGCTGTGGGCTGACGGGTCGGTGGTGACGGATGTCTCGTCAGGAGACGGGGCGCTGGTGTGTCCGAAGGTTGGTCAGCGAGAGAAGGTGGTGCTGGTCGCTGGTTCGCTTGCCTGCAGTTACCGCGCGGAGTATGTAGCGATGGAGGTGGGATTGAAGAGGCTTGTGGACGCCATTTGGCGGAGCAATGCACACAGGACGCGGGTGGTGCCATTCGAAGGCTCGCTGTTGCTGCGGATGGCGCTGGGCAACGGTCCGGCGGTGGTGGGAAGAGCGGTAGTGAAACGAATCTGAGCACTCATACTGCACATTGTGCGTCTCCGCGTCCCCAATAACTTCCAGTTCGTGTTCTCGTATTTCGGGGGGCCGCGAAACGAGGCGGCAGACAAGGCGGTTGTGCAGGAGAACGAAATAACCGAGTTGCATGGGGCGTGGGCCCCTGGCATCGTCGCTGGGGGAGAAGGACAGGTGCAGAACGAGATGCGCAGGGCCTTTGAGGCGGGTCGGATGTCTCGCGCGCATCGCAGTGTGCTGCTCGATTGCGTTCGGCCGGGGCCAAAGCACTCCAAGCTCGACCGACTGAACGCGTCGCTCGCGGCGCGCTTCGGAACGGTCACCTCGAAGCATTTCGGGTGGCTATAGGGAGTGCTCGCACGCAGGGCGGGCCGGCTTGAGTGCAGGTGGTGCAGCAGGTAGGCCGCTGCGAGTGGCGCGGGGGCAGGACATCCCTTGGTGGACCCAGTGGCTGACAGCGCGGGCGTACCCGACCTTTTGCCGAAGAACAGGCAGACAAGGACGATTATCCGGACACTGTGCGACATGGTTTGTGCGCTTCGGTGGCTGAACGAAGTGCACCTGGTAAAGATTCGCGGTCTGGGGAGGACTTGTGCGTTAGAGCCGGGCAAGAAACATAGGAACGGAACGCTGATATACAGGAATGGATGCGCCTGCCAGGTGTGCGGCGAGAACTTTGGGAGGCAGGTCGTACTCGTGAAGAACGTGGCTAAGAACCCACCGGAGGGCAAGGAAACTAACAACCAACGCCAAACAACGACCGACGGAAACGACCGAAGCACAGATGGCACCACGCCCGAGAGCAGGTGGAGTGCGAGGCCATGCGCCACAAACGCGTGGCTGCGGAAAAAGCTTTTACTGAGTCGCCCAGAAAGCAGGCTATCGAGTGGTGCCGCGGAGGCTCAGTGTGCGCCCGAAAAAACAGAAAGAAAGACAGACGAGGAACGGGAACAAGGAACAGCATTCGCAAGCACGCGGTGACATCGCTTTCTCACGAGAAAGGCATGGACCACAAGACGCAGGGCCATCGCAAACTCTGCCATAAACTCGGAAGACTCGAGCGTGGTAGAACGGGCGATCGAAGCAGCACGAACCATTTGCAGCAAGGAATGCCAGCGGAGAAGGCTGCTGCGACATGTGATGGCGAACAATCCAGCACATGTGGAAACATTGCGTCCTCAGCCACGCGTAAAAAACAAGAAGGAAACACGGAGATAAGAACAAAGGCCCAGGACAACGGAGAGGGGAGTGTGTTACTGGAGCCAGACGGGGGAAAAGCACGACAAAAATACGCGGAAACGTCAACGAAAGGTCGCCACACGAAAGATGAAGACGGAAGAGACTATGTGCGCGACAGCTGCGGATGACAATAAAAACGTTGGTGTTGTCTGGTTTGGCCCGCGCCCGCGCAAAGCCAGCACGCTACGACAGTAAAGCAGAAAATGAACGAAGTAGCATCAGCACCTCTTCCGCAACGATCACTTCAGCACCCATACTCCCCAATGAAGCGCGGGATCAAGCAGTACCTCACAATACACCCCCAGGTGAGGGGAACCCGAAAAAAGGGGAGGCTGAGCACAGCTCGCCGAAGGTCGAATGCGTGGGAACTGCAGCGAACCTCTGTATTAGCACAAGCCCTCAGTGAGGTTTAATGCGTTTTTTTTTTTTTTGTTTCTTTCCATTTTGTTTTTGCGCGCGAAGGTATTTTCGCCTAATTTGAATTTCTCTGGAATTCAAAACGCGAATGGGGTCATACACTCCTAAAAAGATGGCGTTCTATGTTTTGCTCCATGTGCTTCCTAGTCTGTTGCAATCAGGCGAGAGGTTGGAGCTTCTCAGCTTATGTTTTTACTGTTTCCTCCCTTTTATCTGTTGTGATTGTTTCCTCTTTACGTGGGCTTTGCGGCGACTCAACCGCTCATGGGTGCGGAATGTGCATGTAACAAAGCTCTTCCATCCATAGTTCCTGCGTCTGAGCACTGCTCAGTACGTAGCGTGTGGTGCATGAGGAATACGAAGCTTCTAAATTGATGAGCATTGTTGATCGGTCTTTGTGCCACGCGAGCGCTGTCGCCATGGACAGTCCCATTTGCAAGCACTCGCAACATTTCCAACAGCATTAACGACGGATAAGCTCCAATGCTTTTTGCAATGTGTGCTAACGCTTTCTCCCTTTGCGATTTGCTAGGTGTTGGTGCAACTCCTGTATTGCTACTGCGCCCGCATTTGCCTCACTAACATTCGCTTGTCTTTCGCCACGGAACGCACAAGGCACCCAAAAACACTAAAGGACCCACGTGCTGCGCAAGGCAATTGGCAGTCGCTCAACACGGGATGTGGGATGTGGTGGTGCAATTGGAGAGGCCCCGATCGAATGCCGTGCGTTGTGCGAGGTAACTGCCTGTCATTTCACATCCGCGCGGGTGCACTTCTGTTGTTGTCTTGCAGATTTCCCTCGCGGGCGTGACCACGATCCCATGCTCTCCAGCACGGCTGTGCGTCCTCGGGCGCCTTGCATAATCCACGCTTTCCGACAGTCACCACCCCCGTGGCAATTGTCAAGTTTTTTGCCGCATCCGACCCCAATGATTCATCAGCAGCATCCATCGTATCAGGATATTTGGAATCAGTCCGCGGGGTGTGAGGAAATGTAGTTTCAAGTTCTCCTTTCATGCAAGGCGGCGTCCGTCGAAATTTCCACTCAGCTTCTTGCACCCATTTTCCCCCACACATTCACGCACACGCATTTGTCGTGGCGCCGTTCTCTTCATTCATACTGAGTTTCATGGGCAACTGCTGCGTCCCCTGACTCCTCCAGCCCACGGCGTATCGCTTCTTGCTCCTTTCGCGGCCTCTCGTTGGGAGCCAAACTATCACTTCAACCCTTAAAGGCGCAGCCGTGGCCGACACCTCGTGCAGCAGTGAACGCGCCGTAATTACTGACTTTGATATTTCGTGTAAGATATTCCAGGTATTTAAGGAACGTCTTCACAGCGACGCGCGAGCCACGCCCAACAAGCACGATCTTTTTAATTACGGCCTTTGCAGTCGTAAGCGCGAATCCCGGAACGACCGTCTCAACACCCCAATGGCGGTCGCCAGGTGCACCAGCGCCCCTCCCAAATTCATCTTATGTTCGATTGGCAGTGTGAAGAGAGTGCTCACCGTGCTCTGTGCGTATCTCGAACTGAACATTTCCCAGCCGTGGTCCGAGGCGACGCTCGGGCACATCGTTGCTTTTTAGCGCCGGACCGCAGCTGCAAGCATTATCCTGCAGAAACGGCGCGCAAACCCTCGACGAAGCATGTGGATTGGCCCACTGTTGCCTACTCGTCCACCTGTGCGCGCATAATTGAACACATCACCCGTCTTTTACCGAGGTCTGGCGCATGGCACTACAAACGTGGGCGGCGACTAACGGTTTTCAAGGGACAACACGCTCACAAGCACACCTTGCGTCGGTGCACGGAAAATCTGGCGCGGGTTTGCTATGTTTACATCGCTAAGGAACAGCGAGGCACCCTTTCATTCGTGTGCCTCTAGGCCCAAAGTGACGAAGAGTTCGCACACTTGCGGGCAAGCACCGCCGCGCGACAAAGTCTGATAATACAGCCGCTTCTGGAATCGTATGAAAAGCAGAAGCGAAGGCTGCACCAGCTAGCGTGTCACTTTGTTGCACAATGATTCTGTTATGTGAGACTGGAAACAAAGTCGAATTGCACACGAGAGCTGCAGGCGATGTCAACGAACAATACCGGGCGCCAGGAAGGCAACAGTGGTCACGGACCGCGCATTCCTTGCCTGGCCGAACCCAGAATGCGAGCACACCGGAAAATGACGCGCGGACAACTCCCAAAGATTGCACGCGCTCACCGTCGCGGTTACCGTTCGTGCACGGACTTGTCTCGCGATATCGGAACAAGTATTTTCAATCTATCCAGGAAACACCCATGAAAACGGGGCAGCGGCCTATCCCACTCCCTGGAGCTTTTGAAAAGTACCATCCGTGGCTCCCCTACCTGACAAAATTTCACTGTAAACCGCGTTTTTCGGTTTCACTGACCGCGCGATGACGCAGCTGGCTGTCATGTTGCGGCATCCCAGAACACTTCGCTGGACTGGTCTGCGTGCCAATTGAAAACGCAGCGTGCATCTTAGCGGCGGCGGCCAACAGTACAATATAAATGCTTGTTCTTTGCAAGCAGCCGAGGCTTCTCAAGCGCGCAGCTACAAGGCGTGACTTCCGTTGGGCTCTGCAAACTTCACGAATGGATCAGCAATGCAAAAAAAGGGACTTTTCCCTTCACAACCGTCTTGGGTATGGCTGTTTCCTGGTGCTGACAAAAATGGGAAGTAGTGTGTTGGTCCGACGCTGCGGAGTACAACACACCGGAACATACGATTGCGGTGCTTTGGACGATATGGCGAAGCTTGCATCACCGCAATCAGTTCAGCGGTCGCCAACGCCGCGTTGGCACAACGCTGCATAGCACGAACGAGGCTCAGCAGCTGGAGTTGCACGACATTTCGGCACATAATGGTGTGCTGTGACCGTTTTTAACTGACAAACAGCTGAGCATGTGATGGGGAAGACGCTCCCGGCCAGTTTTGGAGTATCAAGGAAAAGTGGTGTCGTTCGAAAACTGCGTGCAAAAAAGTTACGAGCCATGTCTCACCCACACCACTGACACAGGTCAAAATTCATCATCCAACCAAGTTGCTACCACGAGGTCGAGATGCCAAGCACTTAATAAAGGCAACAGTGGAGAGGAAGGAATGCAAAGCAGAGAGCGAGGGCAGAATTCGCGGAAAGTACGACCCTGGCCGATGAGGACGGTTCCTCTTTACTGGCAGCCGCAATCCCCTGAGCAGGAGCTGGAGCAGCAGAGACTGCGCTCGCGCCCTGTGATGCACTCATTTTATGCTGTGCATTGAAACGCAGGTACAGACAAACCAAACAAGTTGCTATGAGAGGCTGTATAAGAATTGTGTTTTGTTCATGAAGCGCGTCTGTTTGCACTTCGTAGCATAAAGGATGCGATTTTGCGAACTGAGGAAAGCACAAGTGCGCTGCCCATTCGCAGGCGGCTTCTTATCATGGAGTGCCGAGAGGCGCGCACCGCCATCCCCGCCACACACAAATTGCCCCAGTGGACTGAGTGATGAGCCATCGCACGGGGAAATGTGACATGAAGGCATCACAAAGGTCTAGGACGAATGAGGAAGAAGCGAGGCGGGTTTTATCGTTAAAACCATGCAGGTTTTTCTGCTTGGTGTGTTAGTCCAAACGCACAATGTACGGCGATTCTTCGCAGGAGGTTCTCCCAGCGTATCTTCAATTGTTTGCATGGTTGAGCTTGTCTCTACACGTGCCTCCTCATCCATAAGAATTCCATTTGCAAACGTTTCCATATTTTCACTGGTGGTCTCGAGCGATGTGAGGTTTTGCAGACGCTTGTGGCAGCTCCTTGAAAATGATTGCGAAATCGACCACATGTGAAGAAAAAAAAAAGATCTCCAAAACTCTCCCCGCCTCCTCACACCAATCAGCGTCCATTTCACACGACAATTATGATCGTACTCGGCTGCCACCCCAAAACAAGTGCTTTCTAATTACAGTCCGTGCCATTCAACCCTTCCGATCACGATGAGGGCGTTAGTGCACACTTTGCCACCTTTCGCCTTCAGCCGCACGCGTAGTCTCCTTTACCTTCATTCAGCTTAGCATCCAAAGGCCAAACCAGCTGTCTGCTTGCCACTCGCACCGATGTTCCACACCTTGTCACGGTATCACGAAGGCCTATCCTGCGCAACCTTTACCCGGCGGTACGCAGCGACAAGTCACTCATCAGTCTTCGACGAATCGTACCAATGCACCAGTAGCGCTTCAAACAACCCCTCAGCAGTGCATGATGTAAGCGATGTGTTTTTGTGGCTGCAGAAGGCATTCGATCACAAACAATACGACTTCGGTGCTGTCATTTTGAATGCGACGGACGTTCACGCACAGGCTTATTTTTGCCCAGCAGCAAAAGGAGTTATAAGCATATGGAATTTGTCTTTGTTCTTGGTCACACCAACACCCCGCGCTCTACAGACGAGCCCGCATCACCGCAACAGAAGGTGCACAAACGTTGACGCTCATCTTCAACGCCCTGCGAGTCATTACCTCGGAGCCAGCACACCTCGAGCGTTGTCTGTGGTTACGTCCCGTTAAGAAAAAACTTTACCGAGGCGTTGGGCACTCGTAGACCGGCGCACGCATCATCACAATAAAAGACCACTGACTCCCGACAACAGCGGTCGAAATATCCCGAAGTTACGCAGCAATGTTGTCTGCGAGACCCGACGTGCAATCGTTTGGCAGACCTCCAAACACGTGTGGACCGCTCCAGCCGGTCAGTCAAACAGAATGGGTGCCCCTCCGTGCTGCTGAAATCCATGTGGTTCACGCAGCAGTTCATTCATTTTGACCACAGTGAGCAGACTTAATTGGACGGTTGCGCTACCAAGAGTGACGGCGGTGCCCGTATGTCAGGGCGAACGGGTTGCAGCGCAAATCTTCGCACCCCTACGCCTGCCTGAGTAATCGGCAGAGTTTCGCACACAGAACGTCAGTGCTTCTGCGCACTGCTTTCCATGGTGAGGAGACCGAGCTTTGATGCGGTGGACGTCGCCGCGCACAGGGAAACTTCAATCACCTTACGCGCCTCGCGGATGGACATTACAGAAACCGTCAAGTACGCTTGCGCTCCGATGCCGTGCATCTAAACACGCTTAGTCACTGGAACGGTCGCATTAGAACCCGGGCGCGTGGCAACCGGTTTCATCCCGCTGCTCGTCGCTGTGGGGCAGACAACGCGGCCAACGAAGGACATTTAAGAGACCGTTCTTTAAAGGAGTGCCCAAGTGCGCTTCATCATGTGTCGTGCGTTTCGTCCTCGACCCCCAGCTTTCGCTTGACTGGCATTCGTTCCATAGGCATCTGGCGCCGGTGAACCTTGTAGTGCGCTTGTGAAGAGAAATAAAGAAGAAACACAACAGACTTAATGGCTTCGTATACAAGTGTGAGAACAGGCGGCAGAAAAGAAAGAACACGTACATTCGTCCAAAGCTCAAGAGGTCAGATCAGTACGACTAAAGTGTCAGGAAACACACTCGAACACGTACATGCGGCTCGACAGGTTTGCAGTTCGTGGGCCTCCAATCAAGAGGGATAAAACAAAAAAACAGCACAAGGGAAAACTGTCCAGGGCATACACCAGGTCAGAGGACACAAAATGGAGCTAACAATGTTCAGAGGACAGCACGAACCTGTGGGTGTGGACCGCGTTACATGTGGCACCATTCAGCGCCGGTGTCGCGCCGAAATTGGTGTCTTCATCAGTGCCAACGTGGTGGTGGTGGTGGTGGTGAAGGAGGAACGCAGAAACCAGCAGCGGTGGCGCCAATGCGTTTCGGTGTCAAGGAGCCCATCACGATTACGTGTAATAGTGAGATGTAGCAACAAACAATCAGAGGGAAAAGTAAAGTAGCTTGCACAGACAATCGGCAAAAACAGGCAATTCCAATTGATAAAAAATGGGACATGCCTCAGCGCGCGGGCAATGCTTTGTGAGCAGGTCAAGCAAACGGGTGTCGGTGAGTTGTTTTAGCAGCAAATGCGCGAAGAAGGGGGTAGGAGTTATTGTGATGGTCAGAGGGAAGTACAGTTAAATAGCAGACAGATATTCCTAGCACCTTACAGCAATGCGACGCATGCACTTCTTGGCAGCCGCCCCTGCCTTCAAAGAGATGCGACATCCTTGTGAGCGGGTCTACATATGTAAACTACAAACGACGCCACAGCCGCAGTGGCCACACTGACGGCCGACACGACGACCGCGACTACAGCGACCTAGGCGCTTTAACCGCTCACCATCTCACTAGTCGTGCCGCCATCGGCTTCCATGACGCCACTCTCGGCTGCATCAGAACCGAAAATCGTCTCGTCAATGTCCATATTGTCAGTGTCGCGATGGGATGAAGCCTCCACCGACTTCGCATCCACAACCCCTAAAGCATATGAGGTGTGAACACCGCGTACAAACTCCAACTCCCTTGTTGCCTCCTTGCTGGATGCGCTATCTCTCCCTCTCAATGCGGTCCCGCTCCAGCTTCGCGGCGACAATCTGCCTCTCCTCCAGGACCTGCTCCCACACCGTCTCCAGAGCCCTGATCGCGCTGCCCAGCTCAGTTTCAATATCCTCGCGACTCCGCCTTGACCCCTCGATGAGGTCGTCCACCTGGGCGAAGGCGTGGGTGCAATTGGGGTTCTCCAGGTCACTGCAGTCCGCGTACACCGGCTCGCTCATTTTCGTTATGCCGGCCCAGAGGTTCTCCGTGGCCTCCCTCCACGCCCCAAAGTCGTACAGATGGCTGCTGCGCTCCTCAGACACCAGATGCACGAGCACATCGCGGTCCAACCGCGTCTCGCTCCTGCATCACGCGACATTGTGCTTGAACTCGTTGCTGTAGCCCAGGAACGCATACAGACCTCGCGACCCACCGCCGCACATGGCGTCCAGCACCTTCTGCAGTGCCACAGATGTCTCAGTTGTCAGGTTTCCCGCCACCTCCTTGGCACGCGCCGTGTCGTGCACTACAACGTATTCCACACCAAGAGCAGTCGCCTTTGTCAAGTCCGAGGCTCCCCGCGACGAGTCATCCGCCTTCACAATGACATCTTTCGCCACGTAGTGAAGTGCAGCGAACGTGTTCTTCACGACTATCAGACTTCTCTTCATCTCACAGCCAGTTTCCACCCTTCTGAAAAAAATGGATTTCTGCCTGTTGAATTCCTCGATTGCGCGTCCTGTTGATTTTATCTCTTCGCGAATATCTCCTTCCAGCGTTTTGACCTGGTTCACTACCTTGATGTGTCCAACCAGGTAAGAGAGCTTTGCATGGTAAATATTCGTAGTAATATATGTTTCCTCTCTTACCGAAAGCGAGCAATTCCGTCACTACCCTTTCAAGCTGAGCGTAGAGGTCTGTTATTTTTTCTGGGTCATCACAACTACCACGAACACAGGTCACCTCGCAATCAAAATGCAGTGACCTATCCGAAACGACATACAGGTCCCACAGACGCGCATGAGCACTAACAGATGAAATTTTCCGTGTAACATCATCCACATCTCCCTGTGTTTTCCACAACTTTTCATCAAGCTTCTTCCGCGTCCGGGTGACATTTGAATGGCGTCCGACCACTCCCGCGCGCGGCACGATCCCCACGCATTTTCTGTATTCATCACCAATTTCACTGCGTATCTGTGTCAGTTTTTGGCCCAAAGATGAAGCAGGCTGACATGCCGCCTTCACCCTTTTCCGCCATTCACACTCTTGTGCATTCGCTGCGACAGTGTATTGTACTGCACGGGTGCCAGAAATTCCATGGGGGCCAAACGCAAGGACGCATTGGTGCGATGCTGCAAGGCCAACCCCTGCGAGAGCGCAAAAAAAAAAAAAATGAACTTCTCGGGCATCTTTCTTTTGACCGGAACTTCTTATGTCGAAAAAACAGCTGAAAGCCAAGTCTAAAATGGGAACGGGGGAAGACGTCTGCCGAGCAGCTGGAGGTTCGAAAAACAGCTCTTGTCATTGTAATTCATGTACAGTGACCACATAGTTGGCGCGTTAGGACGAGTGAGGCGGGCACGCCGCCCACGCGTACTGACGCCACAGAACTGAAGGCTCTCGGAGTGGCCTCTGCCGTTTTCAAAGCACCGGGAACACGAGCCACAGAAAAACAAAGCCGGGAGTCATGACTGCCGACAAGTGGGTCGCACGTGCACGGACGACGGCGAAACGAGGGTGCGGGCCAGACAAGCTGAAGTGTCAGCAATAGCAGGGAGAATCATTAGAGGCCTTCCATTGCACACAAGTGTCCTGCCTCAATACCCCCAGGAATGAAAGCAAAAGACCTCTTCAGGAACCATGAAAATGACTCCCACAAGACAGAGACAGCAACGAACACAGGAAGGACCAAGCATGAACGGAACGCCTATGAAGTCAGCGACCAAGTTGGAGGTATTTTGTGTTGTACACAACGGTAAACGACAAGCGCGAAGTTACTAAAAGGACATGGTAGCGGTCCTCAGAAAGCCTCGGTGGAATGTTTCACTACATGGGCGGGCAACGCTCCACTGGAGGACATACAGGGACAAACGGATGGGGAATGTCATGGCAGCATACTGACAAGAAGCGGCAGGGCGGAGCTGCAAAAAGCTCAGTGAAGCTTCTGTGGATTTCCTGTTGATGGTATCTGAGTTCTGCGACAACCAACTCGCAACTCCTCTTGAACGCACGAGCAGCACAAGCACGTAGACCGGCTTAATACCACTACCGGCAGACAGGGATGCGGGAAGCCAAATCTTCAGTGCAGCCGCATCGCATGATGAGCTTTGCTCAATGTTCTTGCGCAACTTGGGACAAAAAAACGTGAGCCCGCGTAGCCGGTCAGTGCCTCGGGTCATTACATTTTGCCCATGACGCTATAGGAGCCGTTATTTGCCGCACATCGATGTTTGTCCAGCGTTTGCTCGCTTTTGGCATATAGCGACACGGTGCAGAAAAAAATGGTGCGGCACTAATGTTGCCGCTGGCGCTGTAGTGGCGGTGATGGTCGGCTGACAAGCACAATGACACTCCCATGTACGATGATTTCTGTCACATCACCAGTGGTCGGGCTCAGTATACTGGGGGACGTTTCCAGTACCTCTCTCAGCGCCGCGCGCTTCAAACGGATGTGCTGATTCACGAACAGCTTGGCGCTATCGCACAAGTTTATTACTCCTTTTCTGCAACAAAACAAATACGCATTGATGTACACACGCGTCAGGGTCTGGGGCACGTGTTGTCAGCATTGTGTTTAGTTACAGTCGTGGTCCCTCCACATCCTGCGATGTTCCAATCACCACCCTATCACTTCTCTACGAAAAAAGGTTTGGCATGGAAACACTGCCGAGGGCAAAATTGTTTGGAAAAGAAGCTCCCCCGATGGCAAACGCAGCAAAAGAGAACACACTGCCATGCAAAGCGGGAGGGTGGTGGAAAAAATGACGAACAGGCAGGAAAGGAAAAAAAAAAAGCAAGGCCCAAGTTATCACAGGCGCAATGCCATTTTGTAGGAAGAAAACGAATTTAAATACATCAAACTGGGAACATCATCATCACCCTGCGCGTGACGACAACAAAGACATCAAGTCCGCCTCTCTAGACGTGGCACTGGTAGCTTTGACTACGGCACCCCACGGACGGCACTCCAGCACTTGTTGTCGCTCAGTCGCCCCAGTACAAGACAGCGTAGAGGGAAAAGAAAAAAAGAAAATCGTTCAAGAAATGCGTCAGTTATAATAATTGGCACGCTCACACTGTGGGCCGAGCATTGTGCTGACGGTTCGGGTCACCTTCCACACCGCGTTGTGGCGTTGTCACGTGCAAATCCACACCTCCATGCTCACCACACACCGACGAACGGAAACACGGGGGCAATAAAAGACTTCATCTACGGGAAACTGTCTCGGCCATCCAGTGCGCATGCTTAGTTAAGACAAATTTATTATTTTAATTCAATTGAAGGGCATACCAAAGCGCATGGAACACAAGTTTATGCTCAATAAATTATTTCCTACGCCTGTATGTAGAGCATTTCATATGGCTATGCCTGACACCCAGCAAAAAATGCTCCTCTGCTATCTACATTTACCTACCTTACTTGAGCAGTGGCGTTGATTAGACCGCAACAGCGGATTTCTTTTCTTTCGTTCGGCCACGCAGCACCGCGAACAGCGCACCGCACATCAGCAGAAGAACAACTGGGATGACGGTGGCGAGCACAATGTTGGTGGTGCTCATGGTGCTCTTGTGGGAATCACTGAGAGGACCAACGGCGTCCACCAGGTCCATGAGGTCCTCACCGGCTTCAACACCCACCACACCATCACCGGTTTGAGCAGTGCCCTTTACACTCCCATCCGGAGCGGCGCTGCCTGCGCCGGCGTCTTGTGCATCACCGCCACTGTGCCCACGCTTCTGCTGTATTTCCTTCAGCTTCTCATTGAACTTTTCACACGACGCACGTTTTTTATCATCTGCCTGACTGCCAGCGCCTTCCCCATTTATCTTTTGGCACTCTGTAGCCTTTTCACTGACAAACAACTTCGCGGCCTCCTCAACAGCCTCCTTCGCTTTTACAATTTTTGTTGACGCAGACGTCAAATTTTTAGCAGCATCGGTAAGGTTCGTTTTGAGCTTTTTAACTAAGTTTTTAAAATCCTCGTTCAGTTTCTTGTATTTGTCTTGACTGTCATTACCAGTTAAATGCCTAATGATCAATTCTTCTTCTTTCCACGTGTCCGCTTCACTTTGGGACCAATTTCCAACGTTTTCCAGGTTACTTCCAATTTTCCCACGCACTTGCTCCTCCGTTGTCTTGTAATAATTCTGTATGTTCTCACAGGGGCCGAATGACTTGCCAAAATTCGAACTGATTTGATCATGGTCGAGGTAGTTATAAGATCCGCCCTTTACTTCTTTTTCGAACTTCTCCAAGTCTTTCAAGGCGTTCTTAACACCATCATCTGCACGCTTGGCGTCATTCCACGCGTCACCAGACGTTTCCATAGCTGCTTCGGCTGCTTCCTTTGGGATACCTGTATTTTTGAGCGTCCACGCACGATCAGACAGTTTTTTGGCTTCCTCAAACGTTTTCGACGTATATGTTCCAAACACAGTAAACACCGTCTGCATCTTGAGAAACATGTTGCTTACTTCACACGCTGCCTTGTGTGCACTTTCACCACTTTGCGCAGCAGCGATTGAAGAGTGGAAAACGCCCCCACTGCATAGCGCAATGGCGAACAGGAAGACGATCCAACACGGGGTGTTCATGCTTTATGTTGCGCGCTCCTTCTTGCTTTGGAAATTTTTTTCTAGTGTGCAGAGAAAATAGATCCGTTGCACATGTGAAAACAAAAGCCATCACAATAACCAGCTGTAACTCTTCACAAGGCGCGGTACATATCTAGTCTAACTTGCCAGCGTAGTGGCGTTATCCGAATGAGCTGTTAGTGCATCTCTGTCAACGTGAAACGGCCCCAGAGCTCGGGGCAAAAAATAAAAGTTTCAGTTGTTTTTGTTTTGTTTTGCAGTAAACACACGAACTGCGCCACGCCCTTCGATGGACCACACACGAGAGGAGGAAGTGAAAACTTCCAAACAAGTTCCCAGCAACTACAGGAGGGAATAAAAAAGCAGCAAAGCGAGAAAAACCCTGGTGTGATCAGTAACTGTAGCGCCCTCACGAAAGACCCCGCCATCACCCAATACATGAAAACAGCGATTTTGACCGTTGGTCTACGCGCGCGTGTTACGCAGACAAGGCGGCCGGCATCTCCCTGGAGAGTTTTCAGCTTCGTTTGGTTTGTGAACAAACAACAAAGTAAAATTGTACAAGGAGCTAAAAACTATCCCACATTGCTCGCGTCCAACGTAACGACAACTACTACACTTCCGTGTACTTTCAGACGCAGCAAAGCAACAGCTGTCCAACATCCTAACAAAAGAAGAAAATATTAATGAAAATATTAATCGCCGCACAAAGGCATATAGTACAAAACCCACTTGCCTATGTCGGTGCGCTTCCACACGCGCTTCACATTGCAATTTGAAAATATCGTGAAGTACCCATCTCGATATTCTGCTTTTTTTTTGTTTCTTCATCCTATTGATGCATTGGCCCCGCACGTGCTCCACTACCTGAAGGGCTCCCCCTTTATGCCTGCGGGAGCACAGGCGTTGTGCACAAGTCACAGGTTAGTCTGCACTTACTCCACAGCACCACTTCCTCCGCACGCTTTCCCCTCCGTCGATTGAAGCAGCCAACGCCGCGTCCGGGTTGCACACGACGCTGCAATATGTGACGCAGTGATGGGGTGACCAAGTGTTTTCCTACGGTTTGTCTTCACGTAGCCAAGCATCACTCCACTCCCCCTTTCTGTTCGGCTGCTCTCTGGTCAAAGGCACCTTGTAAAAATACTGCATTTGGTCTTCGTCCAAAACCTCGTTGGAGCATAGTGAGACAGATGTGCTTAACGCATATGAGCAGCGGCTTCCATCAAGTCGTCCCCCTCTTCACACTTCCCCCCCGCAGTTATGCCCATAGTGCACCCTCGCATACCGAACTAACGTGAATCACGATTTGTTGCTGAAGTTTCATCTCTCGTGCACATGCTTCTTGCTCTTCCACGCACGATGGCGCTGCTCTCCCGAATACGCCTTCGGCGTGCCACTCGCCGTAACGTTGTCGGGCCTATTTACGCATGCCTGAGCACGCTGTGTTGTAGGTGCCATTTTTACGCGTTTTCCAGTAGTGAGCTTCTTCAAGCTCAACGTGAATAGGCTGATCCGAGTGAGACGAGCGCCCTACCATTTCTGCGCATTTCTAACCTTTACTTGCCCGTGAAGTTCATTCATTCCATGGCACACTCCGACATTTTACAGTCTTATTCTCGTCTTGCTCGCCGAAACCAACCCCTTCACTGCCTTTTATCACTCTACCACAGGGTCGTTGGCGAGACGCCTGAACATCAAGGACGCAGTGCGATAGCGTAGTTTCGCCTAGGCCAGTGTCGCTGAGGAGGGCGTCCAGGACACTTCTCCCCCAGGACTTCACTCAGAACAGATCACGGTATTGAGAGTTTACTCGATGGTGTCAGGTGCGGGCGTTATTGTCTGCACGTGCATTACCAGCCACGCATCCCGCCACAGAGCCACAAAAAGGCAGCCTCATTGCATCCATATTCCTTAAATTTGTTTCACTGGTTCGGAGGCACCGGACACCTCTATCGAGGGCGACAAGGAATATGAGCTGCTCATTTTACACGCAGAAAACGCCGTGCGATGTTCGCAAAGCAGCACCACAGTACAGCTCAATATCGGCCAAGCCATTTTTCTGAATCATATGCCGGCCACGGTCTGCACACAACCGTGGGGACACCAAAATGGACCCCTTCATCAGGCCTGGAGCGCGATTCAGCTCTCTGCCGAAAAAGACCGCTGCTATCACCGGAACGAAGGTTTTGGCAGCTTAACCACAAGGGGCGTCGCGCACGCCGTCGGGAGACGTTTTTCTTTTTTTCTTGCGTCCTGGTAATTTTGTGCAACTAAGCGCCATCCATAATGCCAAAATTGGGAACTAAGTCAATTAGTTGCCGGCGACCCACTCAACCAACGGAGCTGGCACAAGGCACAGGCACAGCAGCCTTCTTGAAATTATCGATTCTTCGCTGCACTGCGCCAGTGGAACGCATCACACAGATCGGTGCCAGCGTCAATTTCATGACTCATAATCATTTTTATTTAGCCTCCTCGCAGGACTGCCAAGTGTGGCTGTTCCGAACGATGGCATGCTGAGTGAAGCTGAGAAAAAAAGGAAGCGGCTCGCAGCACAAAAGCGGATGCTGCATGTGCGTGCAAATAAACAGACCACAAGATGTCTAAACAGAAAATCGCATGCATGTCAAGGGGCAATCAATTTGTGTCAAGTGGGCAGAAGGAGAGATGTAACAGAAGCTTGGCAACTGGTAAAACACAGGACAACACCGAAAACTCTGCGAGTCAGCTATTGTAAGCTGGCAGCAAAGCCAAGGAAGTGAAGGCACATGGGCGCACCAGCGGCGCTGTCCAGTCGTTTGCTCACCACGTGGTTCCCACGAACGGTCAAGGTGTATTTTTGCAAGTTGCACAAGCACTGGCCTACCCCGTGGCCTAATTTTGGGATTGAAGCGCTTTTCTCTTTGTCGACATCCGCTGTAAACATAGGCGCCTCATACGACCAACTGCCATGTAAATCAGGCCTGCACGCGCTACTGCTGCCCCTCTACTCCATACCGCGTTTATGAAGGACACGTGGCACGCGGTCCTCGCCACAAGACGCATCTGCAGACACGTCCGTGGAGAGAGCTAGCGCGACTCAATGCAAACACAAAATAAAAACTATGCTCCTCACGAGCCTCCAACCTTTGACTTCGAAAAGAAAAGAGAAAATATCGTTCAATGCAGTGTAAAGTTGTCAGCAACAAGCGCTTACGAAACAACAGCCGCGATGAGGCGAAAGAAGGTCCCCCAAGTACTCTCAGAGTGGTTTATGATGTTACTGTTTTTTTTTTAAAAAAAAAAAAATTTCAAAACTGCGAATGGCAACGACTCAAATCATAAAATTATCCACGACGTTCACGTCACTATCGGTCACCGCCACTCCGGTCACGCTTTTTCCTTATAAACACGTACGCACATCGTCTTAGATCATACACACAACGCATTTTGGTTCCAGGAAGCCGCCACATTTTAAGCACACGGTCCCTTTGGCTGCCTTCCCTCCCGTTTTACAACTGGTGGGTTGGAGGTGACTTGTTCACACACACCAACAACGAAAAGAACAAAAATAAAAACAGGTAAAAAAACATTTAACACTCAACCGGTACCGTTGCAATTAAAAGGTACACAGAGGCCATTCTTTATAATGTTTCATCTCATCGGAACAAAAATCTCTTCGTGTCCAGAGCCGTTGGGCACCCACGCGATTTGGTGTTTTTGCTGCATGTGTACGCCGCTCAGCTTAACATGACTCGATAGCAGCGGCAGCAGAGATGCAGAGAGTGGTCCTGTGGTAGCAACTAAAGCTAATGAGCGATTCGGACCGCCAGAATAAACAGCACCACACAACCACTGACTGTAGCGGCACTCCTCTTGGCCACGTTTGTTTGCAACGTCAATAGCAGCGCCCAAAGTCATAATGAAGCTGGCAACACACCACATCGCAGGGATGTCCACTTCGTAAGGATTACGCGGACGGGGGCAGGAAGTCAGTGCTTATAAGCAAACTGCACAACTTCCATGACAGGGCCTCTCAACTTATTTTTTTTTAAGTTATGGAGCGCAAGGTGTACGCACCCAAAGTAGATACATTTTTCGTCTCGCCTGATTTCGACAGCACATCGCAGCTTATCTTCCTCGTCCGCCCGCTTCTCGTGACGTGTTTACTCGCGCTACATCACTTTCGTAATAGCGCCTCCAAGCCTGCATAGGGCGAACGTCTGTACGGGCAGCCGAGCAGCGCACTTTCCTCAGCAATGCTGTCACGTTTTAAGAACAGGCCTGTAGGAAGGAAAGAAATAATCCTCACCCCCTCCGACCCACCAGTGCCGTTTTGGGTGTCGCTTCATACGCCAGCGAAAAACAAAAACAAAAACCAAACGCATCACACCAATAAAACACATTTCAACCTGACTTCCAAAAAGCACAAAACACACCAGCTCGCAATGTCCGAATTCCCGAATGCGCTGCGGATTCCGAGGAGGTGGGCATTCCACCACCAAAAATTTCTTAGCCGCTGCCCCGGATCGCTTGCTGCGTCTGGCTCTCCATTTGTTTTTTCTTCTCCACACGCTTTTGTTTTCGTCTTTCCAACTTCTCCCATCGTTTTTGCTCTCTCTTTCTTTTTTCTTCCTCTCTTTTCGACTCATTTTCTTCTTCCTCCTGCCTTCATTCTTTCCCGCTTTTTGTCGTCCTCTGCGCTTGTGCTTACCTCCACGTTGCTCGAATGACGCACTTGTGTGTATAATAACATTTCCATTAGCCTGCAGCTTCCCAAGAATTGCACCATCCATTTTCACACCGTTAACCCACAGTTCCTTTAATCTTTTTAGCCTCAAAAGCCCATGCCACCCCTTTTCAATGCCGTTACAATATCGAATATCAAGGTCCTCGAGCATGTGAATTGCGCCAAGTGGGTAAACGTCAGTAAGCCCCTTGCAATATTTGAGCGACAGTTTGCGGAGGGTATCACTCCCATCCAAAGCATAGAACAAGGGATAATAGATTCGACATCCCCTCAAAGTTAACTCCTTCAGTGACTTAATCTCTCCAATACACCTCGAGCCCTTATTAATCTTTGTACAGTAACTGAGATCCAGCGCCTCAAGCCAATGAATACAGCCAAGCCCAGAGACATCAGTAATTCCACATCTGGTGAGTGAAAGTGATCGCAAGTGCTTCAGTTTGGCAAGACCTTTTAGGAACGAGTTACGAACATTGCGAGACGTGAGGCGGAGGGTCTTGAGGCCGACGAGCGTATGTAACTTGTCCAACCCCTTTTTAATCCATGAGCATCCATCGAGGTCCAGCACCTCTAAAGTTTTAATGTCTCCGAGAGGTGAGACATTAGTAAAGGTACATCGATAAAGCACAAGAGTGCGCAAATGAGTGTTTAACTTCAGCGCATTCAGAAAATCTCTACTCAACTTCATCATTTGCAATCGAAACTCACTCGGTTTTTCTTCTGAAAAAAATAGTGAGCATTTACCTTTTTCTTCTGGGGGATGTGAAGTCCAGCACACTCAATCCGTGGTGGCTGCTGATCACCGCACCCTTTTCAACCCCGCACCTGTCAAAACACACGCTTTGAAGGTGTGCGCAACTTCTTAATCCCTGCAAAAAACTGCGACTGAGAACGGCTTCAGAAAGATGCAACGCCACGAGGCACTTGAGTTGTAGTAGCCCATTTAACTCAGTCGCAGAGGCGTTGCAGTTGTCAATAACCAAAACCTCAAGTCCATTTATCGTTCCCAAGGGGGAAACAGAAACCACCGGGTTGCACGCGAAAATCTCAAGCACGCGTAGGTTCTCGCAACTGCGCAACACCGAAGCGAACGATTCAGGGAGTTTAACTTGACGCAAGTAAAGTTCCTTTAGTCCCTTCAGTTTGGCCAGGCCGTACCACCCGTCTCTTATAGTAGCACAATTATCGATGTCAAGCATTTCAAGCCCACACACATCACCAAGAGATGAAATATCACTGATGCCTGGACACGAATAGAGCGCAAGAGAGCGAAGATGCGTGCTGCGCTGCAAAGCACGTAGGAAGCTGTTCCCGAAGCGGCCCTTTAAGATGTACAAATCTTTTAGCTTCTCAAGACCTGCCAGGGCGTCCCATCCGCGTTCTATGCGCTCGCAATTGCAAAGAGACAGCACCTCCAACTCTCTCAAGTGCTGCAGTGGGGAAATGTCGTCAATAAAAACACATGGCTGGAGCATAAGTACTCGTATGTGCCTTTGGTTGGTAAGTCTGTGCACAAAAGATCCGTCCATGACCAGCCCACGGAGTTGCATGGCTCTCAATATGGGAGATTGTTCAAGTAAGCACATCCCTGAGATATTCCACTACACTCGCGGACATCCAGCACTTGGAGATATTGGAACTTCCGAGTAGCGAAGTGTCAGTGATATTATTGCAACGATGAAGCACAAGCACCTGTAGCTGCGTGCATGCGGCAAGCGAACGAAGACTGTCATTGCTTATGCGTGCCTCCAAAAGATGGAGCATTTTCAGCATGCGCAGCCCCATGAAACAATTCCATCCTTCCACAATATTCATGCACTCACGGATGTCCAACGATACTAGGCTTTGGAGGTCACTGAGGGGTGAAATGTCCGTGATATTACTGCAACGATGAAGCACGAGCGCCTGCAACTGTTGACATGCAGTAATAGATTTAAGGGCGATGTTTCCAGTGCTCGAGTCACGAAGATGAAACTGTTTAAGCATACGCAGTCGTGCTAAGCATGACCATCCTCCCTTAACACTCATGCACTCACAGATACCAAGCACTTCGAGACCACGAATATACCCAAGTGGAGAAATGTCAGTGATATTATTGCAATATTCAAGCACGAGCACCCGAAGACGCCCATGAGTCCCCAACATTTGGATAAACATATTGTCAATACCAGCCCCACCTACTCGGAGTTCCCTCAAGTAATTAAGCTGAGACAATCGCTGCCACCCATGTGCAATGTTGGTGCAGTCACAAAGATCCAACGCCTCCAGCCCGCCGATGCTTCCAAGTGGTGTAATGTCACAAATGTTTTTGCATCCGCATCGGTACGAGCTGCACTCGCCGTATCTGTCGCTGATTCTCCGCGTGAAGCGTTCGGCAACCCTGCTGTACCTCACGTCAACGCTATCCAAACTGGAGTACATCTGCGTCACTCCACAAACACCACCGACGGAATTTTTGTCTCCACCCAGCACTAAAGTTTTCAGTACTGATGAACCACTTAGCGACGAGAGATCGGTTATGCATGGACACCCTCAAGTCGGAGCTCAGAGAGGCCACTCGCCATTCTCAGTTCTCTTAAGCACGCGTTGTCAACAGCAGTGTGACTGAAGTCCACGGCTCGTAGCTTTTTGAGCAGCCCAAGACCCGTGACAGCACGCAGAGCCCTGAAATACCGAAGTGTTATTTCCTCCAAGTCGTCCATAAACCTCAGCGACAACTCCTCAATCGAGCGAGGGAGGTTGGAATTACTCAAACGCGGATATCGCTCCTCACGTGTAAAAGCAGCTTCCTCAAGGAGGTAAGGTCCTGTAAAAATATCGGAACGCCCTTCTCTCCCAACACTCGTCCAAAAGAGTTTACTGAGGCGTTTACAGTTTTGAAGAAGGGAAAAATCCTTATCAAGCGTGACCTTGTTCAAGGTGAGTGAAACAACGTTGCACAGCTGCTGCCTTGGAACGGCACTCAGCTGCAGAAAAGCACATCCCTCCCAACTGTCATGTGTCTGATGACCTCCTCAGACCCTTCAACCAAATTATGAGACACGTCGTCCCCACTGGGGCTCGACTCGCATCCTCTGCCTTTATTTCCCGACTGAAAGAATCAACGGGCTCTTCACTTTCGTCACTTTCGTCACTCTCTTCTCCAGATTCCATTTCCTCATCAGACGTGTCATAACGCATCTCATCGCTCCCCTCTTCGCTATGCGTGGAGCTGCTTGTCTCCGTACCCGAATGGCTCTCTTGTGATCCCGTCTCCTCCACATCATCACTCGTCTCCTCTGTTGATTCCGAGTCGCTTGTTACCGACTCCGCGCCTGCATTCACCTCCTGCAGATTGTTTTCTGTCGTTCCAGCTGGCTCAGAATAACATCCCGCCTGGTCGCTTCGAAGCGGGTCGGTGTGCACACGCCCAGCACAACCGCTGCTGTCTCACCACGCGCATCAGGGCGCTGGCTCCCTTGTGTGTTATTGGGCACCCCCTCACGTGGAACTGGAACTCCACTGCAAAGCTCACACTTATTTTGAAATGAATGTTTCATACAACTTGCACAACACAAGTGCCCGCACTCCATTTCCACGAGATCATTTGGTTCTGTGCAGATCGAACACGAAACGTCCATCTCCTTCACGCTCCACGGCCCTGCAACACAACTTGTGAAGGAAACACGCTTTTTGCCCGTTCACTTAACTTGCTTAAGGTAGTTGCAACTACTACTCCCTTCCCTTTTATTTTTAGTCTTCAGAACTGCACCACTATTTCCTCAGCTACACGTCCACCAATGTAATACAAACGCTAATCAACGGGGAAAAAAGAAGCACATGACGTCCCTTACAACAGCGCAGTTAGCATTGGTCCAACGAGAGGCAATCTCAACAAAATTTGCACCGCTAAGAACTCAACGGGATCCAAAAGCTCTCAAAAAAGAATGTCAGTCCACTGTCCACAACGCCTCGGTGTGTCCACGTACCTGCAGCGGATATCTACTGCGAAACTAACGAGGGCCTACTGACCACAACGATGTGCATTCATAGTGCAGCACATCCGCGATGGCCCTTCCTTATCGTCACATTAAACGGTCCTTCCCGCCCCAACAAACAATCATCCTGGGAAGCAGTATGTCTGAAGCACTGGATTAAAATTAAGTAGCCATATGCAGTTAAACCCTTAACCAAATAAGTTATCAGGTGCCTGTTTTTTGCACACAGAATACCTAGCGAGTAATTGACTGTAAGAACACAATAGAAGCGACTGTCAAGACAGCGAAAGGGTTTAGCCGGAAGCTAAGCGGGGTATTGACACCAGGAGAGTGGTCTCCTCAAGCACATTGGCCATGTGAAATGGCCTGCAATACCAATCACTGTCCACACAAGAACAGCTCCTTATGTTACACAGCGGACTCTGTGGGGCAGAGCACACCAACTCGGCTGGGACATGACCACCTAGTTGCGACTGGGCTTCGGGTACCTTGTCTGCCGCGCGGCACCTTGCGGACCCCAGCGTGAAGAGGGGAGGCCTCAGAGCACTGTCTGTAAGGTCACGGAACTTGCGGACAAAACACCAGCAACGGCGATAAGATGTCGTTCGTGAGCAGGGGCGGTAGTCACACAGAGCTTCAAGACATGTTTTGTCTTCTGGCCCCGTGGCCCACCAGAGGCTGTCACATGACACAACACCACTTTAGAATGGCTAACGCTGGGAGACACAAAACTAGTAAATTAGACATCCTGAAGAAGTTACAAGTCAACCTCCACACAGCAACACATCACCACCGTCATGTACATACAAAATAGCATGGACGACTTTTCCTTTTCTCACTTGTTTCCAGCGCACGCGCTCAGTACACATTGCACATTGTCATTCGTTCCACGCACGATGAGCGCATGTTGCCTCGTAGCACCACGTAGAGCAGACATCCGTGATGTTGCTCAGGGACAGTGATAATGCTGCACCACCACCAATTAGAGCTCACCACATAGCAGCACCTCCAGGGCGATGTTTCCTCCTACGCAGCCATTAGCAATAAAAGACGCGAGTCCACAGCAACATCCGCAGAAGTTCAATGTTACTAGCATCCATCACTGGATGTTATGCTTTTCAAGTACCACGTGGATCGCCATTTAGTACACCAACCACCACAGGCCTGCTCATCATCTTTTAGCTGGCTATCGCACTTCTCCCGTTTGCCTGAGATTCGGGTGCCAGCTCGTCCAACTCAACTATGTCACTAAAATGGCTGTTAGACCTTTAAAAGGCAGAACACCGCGACAGCTCCCACAGGCGCGACTTCATTTCACTGAATACCAGAGTGACTACCGTTCTCACACATCTCATACCTATACCTGATAGTTGCTCAAAGCTTGTTGCATCTTACCAACCTAACCTTTGCCTTATCAACAAGGCGCCAACTACAAGATAAGAATCCATGGTCTGCTCTTCATCGGTTCGGTAGCCGAACTTTCGACGTTTCGTTGTGCATCGTTTGAAAGTGGCTCGCCCCCGCGTTGGGTCGACATAGTGTTGCATTGGAAGTTCTCCCCCTGCGGCGGGAGCAAACGTGTTCAGTCCCATTTACAACAACAGTGTACGTCACGCCCATGGACGTGTTGGCCCGCGGATGAAGTTCCCTTCAAAGCAGGCCACCGGAGACCACAAGGAAGCGTTAGAAATAGTAAATAGCAGGAAATAAACGAAACCAACAGTGGTCCAAACAGCGCAACCATAGCAGACTGTGAACACCCCCTGCACCCCACCGCTCTTCCCGAGTAACGATATCGTCATTTCTTCACTTCACCCACCAGAGGGACAGTTATAACACCGTACGCGTCAACAACACGTGGTGAATGGTTACTCCCACGTCTTCTCTATTTCTTAATATAAAGCAATCATTGTCCCTGAGCCAATGAAATAAACGACTCTTTATTGACTCGAGTAACATGATCAAGTCACCAAAAAGATGCTCGTATAGCTTGTACCTTCCAACACCTGTGGCCTTCGAATCCCAAGTGGAGTTTACCTTGCTTTGTGCGCCCTCAAATCCAAGATTGTGGGAAGAACGTGCGCGACTCAGGGCCTTTCTTTAATTCCATGTGGCCTTCACGGTGCACAGGCACGGTCAACACTGTACGGTGGATGCAGGTACCACATTCACACCGGCTCCTCAGTCAAGGCTCACTTGACAATCTTGCAGGGTGCGAGCAACGGTTGTGTGGTGTAAGGTGACAGTAGTAAGACGCATCACTGTTGCATTTAGAGAGATAACAAACTCACATAAATAAAGACAAGTGCGTATATGGAATCTTAAACGCTACCATCACGCTGATGAAACAGTCCGTGTTATTCTGAAGTTTCACACGACGCTCCAAGACATCTCATTTAGGCACATCAACGTCACTTTTAGCTTGAGCTATACGAACTAGCATCTGTGTGTCCAAAAGGAAAGATAGAAAACAACAGTAGCGAAAAAAAAAAGTGCTCGTCATCTCTAAGCGACAAGCAGAAAAGACCGTATTCATTCTTGTGGCCTCATTAACACGCCATACTAACAACCTAAACAAGCCTCATCATCCCCCACGGCACAGAAGTTTTGCAAAGAGAAATACAGCCTGAACCGCTGGAGATCAAAAGAACGATATTTCCATCGTCACTCAAATATGGCTGTGTCACTAGACTGCTCAATTACAATTTCAATGCGTTTGAAGTTCGTTCTGAAATACAAAGCGCGTTGAGGTCTTGTGCCACGGAGCAAGCTCTGGTCTATGATTGCGAGTTGGTGAGCCTACACGCACCGTTGAACCAGCAGCGGCTATAGATATTCAAGTCATTTTCAGTCATTCTGCTGATGTTCTAAAACAAACAAAGGGAGCTAAATAGACGAGCTAGAGCGTACGTCTTTTGGTCGCAGAGTGCGTATGTGCACAACTTTGAACGCTCATAAGGGCGACAGTTGGGCATCCAAACAAGAGAGTGAATACTTGCATCTCTGAGTGGCATGCTATGCCTCATTTAGATGTATCGTTCACAATGCGCTCGTGTGGTGGCCGAGTTGTCGTACAGAATGCTCTAGTCATGGTGAAAAGTATTCCGTTTCTTAAAACATTGCAACTGTCGCACATTATCTGCACATTTTAAAGGAAATACCCGTCGCGTTCGCGATGTTGGCACCGTTGGCCATCGTTCCCATGGCACGCGCCGACGCATCAATTGGAAGATCAGCTTTCCTTCAGGTCACACCTCTCGTCACAGTGACCGCAGAGTGTCCTGACGCCGCTTGCATGCACACTGGCATACACAACTTTCGTTGTTTTCCATAAACTCAACATCAACAAATGCACAGCAGCAAAATTGTCCTCATTCGACAGCGTGAGTGTACACACACTAAAAGTGAAACGCGTAGCAGCTCATTCCTACGCGTCTGGCAGACAGTTTTTAAAATGGCAACGTCAAGCAAGCAGCGAAGTGACAGAAGGCAGATCAGCTGCTGGCCAAGTGACAGATGGCGAGATAGACATCAAGACGGGCATTTTATTTATTAAGACGTTTTCACTTTGCCACACACGCACGGACACAGTTATAAATTTCTCATCGAACGCAAGGAAGCAAAATACGAGAAAGTTATTCATCACAACTATTTGTGAAAATGAACCGATTCTGATTCCTTTAGCAACAGATTGAAAATCGCAAAAGTATAAAGGAAAAAAAAAAAGGGAGGGAAGCGCAACACGAGGAAATGGAAGTTATGTGCAACAAGAAAAAGAAAGTGAAGACCAAACATGATCGATGGCTTCATGCTTTTTTACGTAAAGGGGAAAAGCTAAGTTACATCACGACAACGGCACATAGGTCGCGACACCATCGCCTTACTTGCGCGTACAGTCAGTCGCATTATTTTGCCCGTCGCACGGGTGCGAAGCATCGCAGAAGGGAGCGATACGGGGAAGAACGCCTTGCGCTTCCGTTAAGCAGAGGTAAGAAACTGACAAAAACATCTCAACGCTATTTAACGGACCGTCTTCTCTTAGTTTTTCAGCACATT